>JASFAT010000805.1:0-401576 GCA_031353405.1 Baronia brevicornis | reverse complement strand
ATAAGTTTCCGCGGTTTGTCAAAAAGATGGCCCCACCAGAAGGTTATGGAGAAATTGTCAGATGTAAAACGTAATATCCCAAGTTTAGTCATCTGGCAACACCATAACCTTAAAGTACTAGTGATTCCGTATCAGCATCACGTAATTTTTTTCGTGCAAAAATGTCAAGTTTTATTCCGAATAAGCATCATTTGCGGGAACTTTTGATTTACTTCTTTAATGTGAAAAAATCTGCAGCTGAGGCGCATCGATTGCTTCTAGAAGCATATGGTGAAGCTGCTTTAAGTGAGAGAAGTTGTCAGGAATGGTTTCAAAAGTTTAAGAACGGTGAGTTTGACGTTAAAGACAAAGAACGCAGTGGAAGGCCGAAAGTGTACGAAGACATGGAATTAGAAGTACTATTGGAGGAAGATTCGTCCCAAACGCAAAAAGAACTTGCACTTACTCTACAAGTGACTCAACAAGCAATTTCACATCGTTTAAAATCGTTAGGAATGATTCAAAAACAAGGAAATTGGGTTCCATATGAACTAAAGCCGAGAGACGTTGAACGCCGATTATGCATGAGTGAAATGCTGCTTGCCAGGAATAAAAAAAGAGTTTTTTGCATCGTATAGTCACTGGTGACGAAAAATGGATTCACTACGATAATCCAAAGAAGAGAAAGTCATGGGTTAAGCCCGGCGAACCATCAACATCGACAGCTAAGCCGAATATTCATGGAAAAAAACTCATGCTGTGTATTTGGTGGGATCAGCTTGGTGTCGTGTATTATGAATTGCTGAAACCAAGCGAAACCATTACTGGAGCTCTCTACCGAACACAATTGATGAGATTGAGTCGGGCACTTAAGGAAAAACGCGCCCATTACTACTCCAGACACGACAAAATTATTCTTTTACACGATAATGCTCGTCCACATGTTGCGGCGCCGGTAAAAACATACTTGGAAACACTCAACTGGGAAGTTTTACCCCACCCGCCGTATTCACCAGACTTAGCCCCTTCTGATTATCACCTGTTCCGGTCGATGGCACATGGTCTGTCTGAGCAGCGCTTCACATCATATGAAGACACCAAAAATTGGGTAGATTTGTGGATAGCGTCAAAAGATGAAGAGTTTTTTCGACGGGGTATCCGAATGTTGCCAGAAAGATGGGGAAAAGTAGTGGCAAATGATGGAAAATACTTTGAATAAAACGTAATGTACTTTTCCTTTACAATAAATTCCTAATTTTTTATAAAAAACTGCGGAAACTTATTTGTACACCTAATATATATATACACACACACACACACACACACACACACATATATATATATATATATATATATATATATATATATATATATATATTAGGTGTACAAATAAGTTTCCGCAGTTTTTTATAAAAAATTAGGAATTTATTGTAAAGGAAAAGTACATTACGTTTTATTCAAAGTATTTTCCATCATTTGCCACTACTTTTCCCCATCTTTCTGGCAACATTCGGATACCCCGTCGAAAAACTCTTCATCTTTTGACGCTATCCACAAATCTACCCAATTTTGGTGTCTTCATATGATGTGAAGCGCTGCTCAGACAGACCATGTGCCATCGACCGGAACAGGTGATAATCAGAAGGGGCTAAGTCTGGTGAATACGGCGGGTGGGGTAAAACTTCCCAGTTGAGTGTTTCCAAGTATGTTTTTACCGGCGCCGCAACATGTGGACGAGCATTATCGTGTAAAAGAATAATTTTGTCGTGTCTGGAGTAGTAATGGGCGCGTTTTTCCTTAAGTGCCCGACTCAATCTCATCAATTGTGTTCGGTAGAGAGCTCCAGTAATGGTTTCGCTTGGTTTCAGCAATTCATAATACACGACACCAAGCTGATCCCACCAAATACACAGCATGAGTTTTTTCCATGAATATTCGGCTTAGCTGTCGATGTTGATGGTTCGCCGGGCTTAACCCATGACTTTCTCTTCTTTGGATTATCGTAGTGAATCCATTTTTCGTCACCAGTGACTATACGATGCAAAAAACTCTTTTTTTTATTCCTGGCAAGCAGCATTTCACTCATGCATAATCGGCGTTCAACGTCTCTCGGCTTTAGTTCATATGGAACCCAATTTCCTTGTTTTTGAATCATTCCTAACGATTTTAAACGATGTGAAATTGCTTGTTGAGTCACTTGTAGAGTAAGTGCAAGTTCTTTTTGCGTTTGGGACGAATCTTCCTCCAATAGTACTTCTAATTCCATGTCTTCGTACACTTTCGGCCTTCCACTGCGTTCTTTGTCTTTAACGTCAAACTCACCGTTCTTAAACTTTTGAAACCATTCTGACAACTTCTCTCACTTAAAGCAGCTTCACCATATGCTTCTAGAAGCAATCGATGCGCCTCAGCTGCAGATTTTTTCACATTAAAGAAGTAAATCAAAAGTTCCCGCAAATGATGCTTATTCGGAATAAAACTTGACATTTTTGCACGAAAAAAATTACGTGATGCTGATACGGAATCACTAGTACTTTAAGGTTATGGTGTTGCCAGATGACTAAACTTGGGATATTACGTTTTACATCTGACAATTTCTCCATAACCTTCTGGTGGGGCCATCTTTTGACAAACCGCGGAAACTTATTTGTACACCTAATATATATATATATATATATATATGTAATATGTACACCTTACAATACATTAATCTTCAGTGTAACGCACACCTTACGTTTAAAACAATCGATAATTAACCATTGGAGGCACATTTACAAAAACAGAAAATGGTTTGATGACAGCGAATAACGTTTAGCAATAATAGGATTAACAACGTAGTTAGAGTTTACGAGCATTTCGTTGCAACAAACAAGTATGTCAGCGTGTGTGCCAACTATGTAACAAAAATCTTGTACAATAAAACCTGAAACCTTTTGTCTTTATCACACATAAGAAGGAAACTGGTCATATCGAAATATAAAAAGCACTTAAAGTTTAATACAATGAATATTTTTAGTACATGGGTAATTTCATAATCACTACAATATTAAATTGATATATTCCGTTTCATATAATGTTACTGCATTAACAAAATATTTTGTACTTCACTGGAAACTAAATACATATCACGTTTTGCGTTTCGATGTCACAACATTCGTATTTTTCTTTTCTTTGATGGCAATTAGTTGTAACTATTATGCCAGCGTCAAGTTAAATACAATAATATTAAATCTCTTGAATGTAACTAAACAACGTGTCACGTTAGGTCTTGATAAAATGGTGGCTATTCTACCAAAACTTTCTATGGACTTTTTCAGTCAACTTAAAAAGATGATACACGCATTTATTTCATATCACTTCACTTATATGCCATAATCAAACTATTGTATATTGTATAATACGCCACCACAATTAAACAATATAACTGATAATAATATAAGATTATGAATATGAAATAAAAATAGCGTTACCGATGTAAGTTAGCGAGAAAAGTCAATATTCGTATTTATTTTTCATTCTACATTTGCCTTAATAAATCAGCACCATGACCATTTGTACCAAGCCGGGAGAGGCAGTGAATGCGTGAATATGGACGAACTAGCTAACAGCGCAACTTTTTAATATAATATAATTATTGCCTTATTAAACATCTGTCATTTATGTCATTCAAATACAACATTTAACCACCGTCATATACACAGGTCTTGCATCAACAGTAGTGGGGGTACGTCGGCTTAACGGTTGTGCTATTCTTTTTAATTTCCTGCCGCCAGAGGCGTGACGATAGATGGGTGTCCTGTGCAACGAAGACGGAATAGAATCCTGTTTCTTTTTTGACTTTTAATATAACCAATTATAGGGAAAAGAATAAAGTGATAAACTAATCAAACGAGCGGCTTAAAGTCGCTTGTCACTCAACCGGCAACCCTTCGATAGCAACGACGATACAGCGGCGTTGACGCGAAAGAAAAATTATGACACGATCGTACTAACCTCTCACCACTGAAATTGGGTTTCGTTGCAAGACCTGTGTATAAGTAAGTGCATTGAACTTATTCGTTCTATACAAAAATATTTCATTTATTTAACACAGAGAATAGTTGTTTCACTAGCACCAGATATACGAAATATATATTTGTGGTTAGCTGTGCGCAAGATTCTTGCATTAAAAATTTTTTGCGTGTTGACGTTTCATCAAAACTTTGCAATGTTTTGTAGCTTTTTGAATATCCGTTAATAACGTACACACACTGATATAAATCACCTTTTTAGAATGGACGTGTATTTAAATATATATAATTATTTTTTGTATGAAATATCCTATTTTTTTATCAAACGCACAGATCTATTACATAGTCTTTCCAAAAATATAAACTAAACATCTCACGTGAGTAATATATAAGACACTTTTATTTAAATCAAACTATTATAAAAGGAATATATGTAGCGATAGACGATTGTTACTAAAAATAATTGAATTGTTCCAATATTCCATTTTGGATTTTTCTTTTTAGTATTAATTTTGAGTATTTTTTCATTAATACGAGATCAATAGTTTAATTGTTCAATTGTGAATAGACTCGATTATTTTTTGAACAATTGCCCATCGCTTTATACAATACAATTATGTACAAACGTAACTTAATCCTATAAATTTATTTTTAATTCTTACAATATTTATTTTTCAGTAACTACTCTCCACGCAAAATTCATAAAAACCTTTAAAATAATAACTTATCTTTACCTTTACATAAATTACAAGTATTCATCAAAATCTTCTTCCATATCAAAATATGAACACTTCACAGACTTTAGCTCTACCATATGATCAGACCTAGTAAACCTATAAGTAGTAATTATAAAAAAAGCACAGTTAAGCGAAATCCTCACACAACATCAATTTTGGAAGCATATCTTTAAGATCATCGTTATTTTGTTTCGATGTGACTACACATTTTATTGGTAAAAATATTTTTGTATGAAATATAATTACCGACTAGAAATTGTTTGTGATAATAGCGGCGATCTGAACTCTAGTAACACGATCAATATTAAGCTACTTAAGAACTAAGAGTGAGTTGATTCAGCAGATTATGAAAATTTGGACACGCGCATACGTAATTATATTTAGAATAAACTTAGGAAGGGCTCATTTATACGTATATTTATGAATCTATATAAATATTCAATTTCGTAGCTACCTAATTCGTCAAAAAAGTTTTGATTGGCGCCACATTTTGTTGGTCATTTCCCTGTCCACCTCAGTCAAAAAATTATGAAAGAAAAGTTTCAAACCATTGATTTAAATATACTATGTTTTTGTAGTACATTGCCGAAGTTTTCCTAAAAAATAATATAACATAAAACATCGTCAAAGATTCATATATAATATTCTGTATTTCCTAATTATCATCATTTAAGAAATTCCCGATATTAATGTTTCTTTTCTTTTTTAGACATCTAACTTTACCAAATAGTATTTATATTTTGATTTTCATTTACTATTTTTTATTAACATAAATAAAATAGTATTAAATGCTATTTTATTTATGTTAATATATTTTTTTAGAACGTATCATATCTGAATCGGCAAAGTCAATATTACTATATTTTCGTTTGTAAGCAGAAATGCAAATGGACGAAATAAATACGATACGGCTTCTCAATCATCTTTACGAGTCAAATCAGTAGAAATTGATCCTCAATAGAAAAAAGAAACAAGATATTTATTTTACAGAGCGCGTACCTATACTGTCTATATGATCTATAAGTAAAATAAAAAGCGTAGGCGCCACTTCTTGTCAATATAAAACTAAAATCATTTTTTCGGAACTATAACTTCTTTTCCTAAAGATTTCCTATTTTCAAATTTTTGCTGCAAACTTGCCACGTTTGATGGCTTAGCGGACAGTTTGTTCACGTTTGTTTTTACATTAGAATCCGTTCTTTGTACACTTATAGCACTTGGTTTAGGGACTACTTTTGGTTTGTTTTTATTTAAATTATCTGCTATGGATTTAACGTTAGAGTCGACTTTCGAGTTCGTACGGTTTACGGCAGGATTCTTGTCAGTCTGATTTCTGTTTATATTTGATGAGGTGTTTATATTTTTTGTTGAATTTGGTGGTTTGTTTGTTGCTTTCTTCTCAACTGTCGGTGCAGGTCTAAGCGGTGGCCGATTGTCATTGGATTTAGTATTTATATTCGGCTTTGCTGCTACTTTAGGAGGTTCATTTATGAATTTATTGTTATTTATAACATCTGGAGCTTTGACATTTTTCGAATCAACTAAAGCACAGCTAGAAACTAAATCAGGACTATTTGATATAGCCTTAGGCATTATATTACTATTTTTTGTTGGTACTTTCGGTGATTGTGGAACGTTTTTGAATGTCGTCGTGTTTCGGAGGTTCGGTGGTGTGACTTGTCTTGAAAATGTAGGTATTTTCGAGTTAGCTTTCAAGGTAGGCGATGGCGGAGTTTTTTCGGTTTCTTTCGATTCTAAACTATTTTCTTCTTGTTTCGTGTATGTTGGTACATTAACAGCAGATGGATGTAAGTACCCACTGCTTGTGGTAGAGGCTGAACTGGATTTAGCGCCTGAGTTGCTATAGACGCTTTCTGGACTCTTATAATGATCCGCGTTCATGTACGTGCTATCTCTATTATTTTCAGCTGATTTATCCTTTTTTTCCTTTCTTTCCTTCTCTTTTTTTCTTGAAAGCGTTGAGGCGGAATATATGGAGTCGAAATTGCGATTTTGGATTTCATTTACAATTTCTCCTAGAAGTCCCATGCTTTCAGTACTTCCTGAATTAGAAGTAACGGGTTTAGGAGTATTGTAACCCTCAGGGGGAGGGTGAGGTACAGTTTTAATAGGTGCTGGTACCCCAGGTAGAGGTTTTGAGTGCCTTTCTGGACTTTCCTCTATAATAGCGTAAATATTATCGCCAGATTCTTCATCAATGTGGGCTAATGGAGCAGGCTTTTCTTCGATACAGTCTACGTAATCTACTGATTTCAATTCAACTGGCGGTTTTGGGTTTTGGTACAATGAGGTTTCCGGTTCACCTTCATTAGTAAGTGGATTAGGTAGAGGCGGTGGTGGCGCTGTTGGTCGACCAACGACAGACAGTGGTCTTGGTGTTACAGAAGCTTGTCTCATAGAACCGAAACTTAGTAATGGTGGCTTTTGACTCGCGGGGGCTCTCATACTCTGAGCCCTATTTACAAATGCTTTGCCGTCATTAGTATCTTCCGAATCGGATACGACGGGAACAGTGTTTACAGGTAATTCGATCTGCTTTTGTAAAATTGGGTTTGAAATTTGCAAATTTCTTAAAGCAACTTTATCAGTTGTCTTTGGCACCTTAATTTGATGATTTGGATTTTTGGGCAGTGAGTGGCTTCTTTCTACGGGTTGACGTTCTTTCTCTTTTGGTTTGTCTTGTTTAAGAAAAGAAGCAAGGCGATTGAGCGATATTCCTTCTTTCACTTTCTTGGGTTCATCCGGTAAAGGTTTTTGGGGGATACTACCCGAATGCATACTGACAGGTCTTTGACGTAAGTCTGAAGATATTGCAGGTACAGTGGGGGCCGCACGGATAGGCCCTAAGGTTTTGGAACCTTGCAGCGGAGAAATCAATTCTTTGGCCGTGCAAGTCGAAGCTTCGAGAATCGGACTAGATATGACTGGTCTTGGGGCGAGGTTCGTTGCAACTTGTGGGTTGTCTTCCGTCTTTTCTGTACCTATTAATGCTTTAATTCTATTTTGAACTGAGCTGTTTGTTCTTTTTACAGTAGGACTACTTTTGGGGCTAGTCTTAGCTGTTGCTGGAACCACCGGAAGAGGTGGCGCAGATCTCATTACTGGCTTTAGTACACTTTGCGTAATTAAATTTTGACTATTACTGCTACTTCTATGAACCGGTGTGATTTTGGCGCTCTTTGCATTAGTAGTTTTATTCGAATTCTTGGGTGTTGTGTTCTTATTAGTAATAACGATTTCTGCATTATCTTTTTCGTTCTGCGATTGGTTCTTTTCAATAGGTGTTAGAGAAAATCCTTTGAAATTACCAAAGAAGTTTACGGATGGATTTATGTTGCCGGCAGGACTGCGGTCAGAGTCATTCCGAAGAAGACTTGAACTCATGTCGTCTGGATTAGAAAGGGTATGTACACTAACCGGCTGAGCATTATTCTGACTACTATTCTGAAAGTTTGCAGCAAACTTGCTTGCACTGCGGGAGAGACGCCTTTGCAAACTGTTCTTCTTCGGTGACTGAATCCTGGAAATGTAAATAGAATGTGGTTAAATGACGTGTTTAATTTAAAAATATCCATGCGATTGCACATTAATTTTATTAGTTAAAGCACAACCATTAAAGAGATGACGTGCAAAGATAACAAATATTTTTTGAGAACTTACTGCAGTCGATATACAAATGTATATATACATATATATGTTATAAAATGGTTATGTTATAAAAGTTAACTTTGAAAAATTCTAATATTGATATTTTTTACATCCTGTGAAATCCATGCTTATACATTTCAACCAACATGCAAATCACTATTATACTTTTATTTTAATAATAATATTATGTTATGTTTGTATGTATGTATATAGTTTTTTTTTTATAATAATATTATGAAAATACTAATATTTTGATCGTACATTTATGTACTGTATTGATAGTAAATTTATTATTGTATATGTATTTATTTATAGTATAGTACAAATTTTGTATTTTTCCGAGTAAAAAATATCTTCATTTTAAAAAATACTTTACATAATCTAAAAATTAAAGTAAATTAAAATGGTCATAATATATTATTGTATTGTATAAGAACAGCCTTTAATAGACTATAGTTTTACTTGTGTAAATTTTTCTTCTGTGGTTAGCATTCGCCTGCCCAGAAGTGAGCTGCTCAATAAATTTTTAAGTTGACTTTGGTTCTTTTAAAAACTTTCTTGTTATTCAATCAAAATAGCATAAGAATAAGTAAAATATATTTTAATACTTAACATGCACATGCATTCAAAGCGTAAAAACCCAACAGAAGCCACTCACCAATGAAACACAAGCTGAGACAAACACCCTCTTTAAAAAAGAAATAATCCAAGTATTGCCGGTATAAAAAAAATGTAATTATTCATTTATCATACTAGCAATACTTTAGAAATAAATGAACTCTGGTAATACAGATTTAATTTATTTTTACAATAAATAAGAATAACTACTAAATGCTAAATATAGGCCAGAAATGAAGATAGATAATGAGTTAAGTACTTGTTAAATACGCAAATTACTGACAAAGCCAAAAAATACCTAATTGTGTGAGAGAAAAGTGACAAATGAAAGATGTTATTTATATAGAACCTTCAATGGAAGAATCACCGTTCAAAATTATTACATACAGGTGCTGTTACTCTAACTACTTTCTAACTACAATATAAAATAAAATCATAGCAAGCCTTGCATTAAAATAAATATCCAACTTAAAATATATTTATTAAATTATTCAATTTGTTATTTTGAATGCATATTTCAGAGAAAGGGCTAACAACGATGTTATGTCACCCAACATTTGTGATAACAACAGAAAGATGCCGATGACAAAATAAAATTATGGTGATGTATGAAAATATCTTTTGCAATTTAAAATAATAGTATAAGAAATTTATTAATTTTGGGCAAAAACAAGGGTATTTATTGTTATTCTCGTCCAGTAATTCGACACAAAGCCATTAACATAACCTAATTAAATAAAAATACATAATCGTCGAAGCAAAGTATCGAACTTCAAAATGCAAAGAATTCGCAGTATGAGATGTTGATTTATAAACCATTATATACATACTTACTCTACAATAAAGCACTAAAGTTTATTGATGTTTTTGATCTCTCGATATTAATAATTTTAAACACTATTTACTAATAATAGTCAAGTATATCTAGTAGTCATATCTACTTGACTTGACTATTATTAGTATCCTACCAAACGATATCGGAGTTTATTATTGTAAAACTTGTCTGGGTTTTTTGTCTGGATGAATCGGCTTTAAAGACCATAGCGGGGAATAAAAATGACTTTTTGAAACCTTAGCTGTTACCGTACGAAAGAAAAAAGCTAAGACGGTTCCGTTTTGATTTCTAAGTTCGAAAATAAGTATCGTAAAGGCTACGAATATTTTTACATTAACTGTAAGATGACATATTTTTCAACTTTGGATACTTGTTATATCAGTATGTCAATACTGCGTTACGTTTAGATATAGTTTATTTAATAAGATTATGAAAATGGCTAACTTTTTTTCTTTTTATTTATTTGATGGCAATTAGTTATAACTATTATGCCAGTGTCAAGTAAGATACAATTATATCAAATCTCTTGAAATGTAACTAGTCAGCTTGTCACGTTATGTCTTCATAAAATTGTGGCTATTTTACCAAAGCCTATGGACTTTTTTAGTCAACTTAGAAAGTCACGATACGCATTTATGTCATATCAATTCACTTATACACCTTAACTATATTGTATAATATGCCACCATAATTAAACAATATAACTGATAATGATATAAGATTATAAAAATGAAATAAAAACACAACGTCACTTATGCAAGTTGGCGGGAAAAATCCGGCTCATTTCTTAAACTGTGTAAATATACTTAACAATAATTAGCAGTGATGAAACATGCTACGTTAAATATCCAAGACCAAACATTCAAAACAATGAGAGCGTTTGCAACACTTATAAACATATACTTTTATCTTTTGACATTTAGGCTTAGTTAATTATAATAATGTAATGTATAACTTCAATTAACATAATATACTGTAATTTATAACTAGTGAACACTGGTCGTTGTCAATAAAAATTTAAATGTTTATTTAAATTTTAATTATAACACATTTTCCGTTATTATTAAAAAAAAATATATTCGGTTTTTCATAGTATATCATTAGTGAAGTGATGTAAAACACTTTACTCATCAATACTGTCGGAGGCGTGCTTATTAGGAAATAATTAATAATTAGAAAACATTATTATCGCATAAATATAGTTAACACGTAATTATATTAAGCTGAGATTATCAAGTTGATCGAAATATCAATACATATCACTTTTTAAACTCATGTACTTTCCGACCTAAGATCTCGTCGTATAAGCCGCTGCTTTTGATATTATACATACGACCTGGACCTTTAGATCTATTTGTGATCATTTCATTGGTTGTTGAAGCTAGACCTGTGTTCACTATAGCCGATTTAATACCACTGTCTATTCCTAAATCCTCTGGCTTCGAGTCGACAAATTTATCGCGAATATTTTTGAAATGATTTTTTGAATCTGATTTTGGGTTATGTTTATCAGACTTTATGTCTTTATTTAAAGTCGTAGATATTTGTTTCTTTATTCCTTTTTTTGGATGGTGATATTTGACATTAATTTTGCCCGTTTTACTTATTTCTTTATTACTATAATTTAAATTAGTTTTAATGTTGCTGGAAGAATTTTTTATATGCTCTTTGCTAATTTTTTCATTGGTAGTAGATGTTAATCCAGTATTTACAATGACTAGCTTATTGTTTTTGTTAGAAAATTTTGAACTATGTGGTTCAATGTTTTCGTACATATTATTCTTATCATTTTTAATAATTACATTGTTTGTTACATCATTATCGCTATCGGACATAACTATGTCTTCTTTATTAATCTTGTGTATTAACATTTTCTTTGATGTTGTATTTTCTTTATTACGAACTTTTGCAAAGTTGAAAATTTTGCAATTCCATGGATTTCTTTTACCATTTGGAGGTTGCAATCTGTCCCTTTTACCATTACTGCTATCTATAATGCAATCTTCTCTATCAATAGTTTCGTATATGTGACAATCCGTATCTTGGTCTAGTTCATTAAAAATATTAGTTTTTTTCATGTTGTCATTGTTAGAAAGTTCTGATTCAGAACTACTAGTGCGCTTGAAACTTAAAAGTCTAAGGAAGGAGCTAGTGCTAGAGTTAAATTTGTTAAATCTTTTAAAGAAGTGAGTTCTAGAAGAAGTGCATTTGGTACCATTTCCAGATTTATTTCTCTTTGTGCATAGGAATATGTGTACGTACGTTTTTTTCGGTTTCTTCCACCACATCATCACATTGTGACGGGAGTAGTATACGAGGAACAGGACAAGTAAAATCGAAGGAAGAATCCCCAGGAATATGACATACATCGCCACCATGAAGTTTCGCTGAACTGTGGACGAAAGAAAACGGATAAAGACATAAATTATATAAGCGATAATTGAAATAATGCCATAATGATAATACGCGATAATGATAATACTACCAATAAAATATCTTGATCTCGCTCTTTCCTCTTATAAAGACGGAGTAGATACATAGAAGTAAGTCTATCTTGATCTCTTATATTGATTCAACAATTTTATAACACAAAAATGAAATAAATTAATTCGCTGTTATTAAGTATATATCATATCAACAGATGTTAACATTTTAATTACTATTTTATATATGATAGGAAAACAGTCCGTAGTATTTATTAGTGAATGCTAACAGATATTCAACATACATACATATATACGATCACGCCTATTTCCCGTAGGGGTAGGCAGAAACCGCAGACCTTCATCTGCTTTGATTCCAGCACACTTTCTTTTCTTCATCCACAGTCATCACTCTCTTCATACAAGCTCGTTGGTTAAGGGTAATTTGACCGCGCCTTTCTTGAGAATATAAGCGATTAAGGTCTCTCTGGTCTTACCCTACTGACCGCACATCCGCAATCATCCACATCCGCAACGTCTTTCATCCATCCTCTCTGTGTTCAAACCGTCTAAGTATCCCTTTCTTAACTTTTGTCACATCTTCTCTTACTCTACATCGCTTTCTTATAACTTTATAATATCAAGTTCATATTAACACATCGGAAAATGAGATTTCTCGTTTTTTAAAAAATTAGACATTATTAATTCAATGTCACCCTTTGCCCAGCAAAAATAGCCCGACAGGAATGTGTTAATATAACAGAAGTACATCACAGTATAAATATACATATATAATACACAGTCATAAATAGTACTTTCATCTACAAAGTAAAGGTAAGAAATACGAAACATGTAGGCAGAAACTTACTGCTGGAATCCGTAGCAGGCCCAGAATCGTATGATCCTCCAGGCCCCGGGAGTGCACATAATGGCGGTGCGAATCCTGCGTCACAGTGGCAGTGTCCTAGAAATATAAAGCCATGTAACGCTCAAGGTATTAAATATCCTTTATAGGACTTTATTGTACTGCTATATCGGTCATGAAGACTTCTTTAACACTAGATTGCCCAGCAAGTCATTGTAACTGTTTCTTTATTTTAATTAAATTTCTTGAAATTTTGTGGCTTTATACATATATATATATATATATATATATATATATATATATATATATATATATATATATATATATATATATTATTTATCAATCGGAAAAATGAAATCGGCCACTAGTTTCACTTTACTTCCACTTCTTCTCTTCTACTATTTTCTTGCGATGTTCCTCCGTATTAAACGCCGTCGCCCCTTTATATAGGTAAAATAGAAATTTATAGCATTCCAAAATTCGAAAATGTTCCAGCAATGTGTGTGTAGTATTTTCTAGACATCGTCCTGACTCTTTCCCGCGCACATGATACAAATCCCAAAAACTATTTTTTTCTTCATTTTTGCAGACTAATTGTTATTGAATAATCAAAATTTAAAGGGAATGTAAGATATTCCCATGATTCCCAAAAACGTTGATTCATTTAATAATGTAAATATGTATAAGTAAGTTAAGCTAATAAGGACTTTAATTTAATAAATTCGTCTTTCACAACAATCAAAAAGTAACTAACTTTGTTGGCAAAGCGATCCAAAATGGATCTTGGCCTCCGAACAGATCTTACGCCAAGATATATATCTTCACAAGAATCAAGTATAGTAAACGCTATTTACTGTATTATACACTAAAAACATACCCACCCTCATGAGATCGATACATACCTTCAGAATTACATACGCCATGACCCGAACAATTGGACGGGCAGACCGCCGTCTCTTTCTTCGCTATGCCTTCCCGTATAGCCTCAACATTTACGCATTTGTGATTTAAACACATCTGGAAAACACGTAAAAAAGATTTACCCATCTAGTTACTGAACTTGTCTTTCACTGTTTTGGTACGTTATAATATAATTATAATCGAATTTTATTACGTATGTAATAATAGATATAATTAACAAATAACTACAAAAACCACCAAATAGTGTTTTTTACATTTCCGAAGTACAAGAAGAAAACTGATAAAATAAACTTCACATACACAAAAACGAAACTTTGACAGATTGTCAATTGAAATTGACGTAATAATATTAAAAACTATAGATGCACAAACTTCTTGGAGGGAGTTTAAAATGCAGAATATTTTCATCAATAACCAATACAGTCATAAAACCCCTCTGTCAAGACAGAGTTTACCAGGGTAACCATTTAATCGTTCTATTGAAAGCCATTAATTCAAATGAATGAATTAAACAGTTTAAATCATTATCATGGACGCTATATCTAAATTTATGACACAAAGTTACTGATTTTTTAATTTTACTGTATGAAAATTGAATTTCCACCAAATAAATATAACTTATTAAGATGTAATATTTTGTGAAAACAGCTAAACCAGAGCATAAATGTATTAAAAGAAGAAAGAATTTTACCATTATTAACTGTGACTATACCTTGTTATCACCACATTTCGCACCATCGGGTACCATCCCGGGGTCGACATCACTGAGGCCCAAGTCTATAATCGCAGTACGACATGGAATGATTGTACCTGTAGAAAGTATTTTATTATACAGTACATGCATAATAACACATCTTTTATATGTAAAAGCTTAAAAACTATGCTTTGTCCAACGTAATTCCAGCGTCATTCAATGAAGAAGTTCATCAGGAAAGCACCAGCACGACCCGTGCTGAAGCATCATCAAGCATCAATCAAAATACACATTTCTTAAAGGCCGGCAACACTTTAGTATTGTAAATGTCTATGGGCGTCGTTGGTAGTGTAGTGATACATTCTTAAATGAATGACAGAAAATTAATAATGTGTGTTTTTTCTGTTGGGTTAAGTGGATTTATTTGGAACTTAAACCAAAAACTTACCGAAAGTCGGCCATCAATCCTTCGCCCACTAACCACTATACACAACACCAAACACATATTATCAGTTTTCCATCTTGTAAACGACACGTGTTTAGCCCCAACACGAGGCATCTTCAGGTATAGTAGACTCTACGGAAGACAACCGAAAAGTCTTTTCAAACCGAAATATACTTTTCGGTTGTCTTCCATAGAGTCTACTATACCTGAAGATGCCTCGTGTTGGGGTATATTACTTTTATTTACATTCGTAATATTCAAATAAAACAGAAGGCATTAGTACGCCTGACGTCTTTTTGATAGACATGTCACCCGTCCGGCACAAAACATTGAAATTATATATATATATATATATATATATATATATATATATATATATATATATATATATATTGAGCTATAAAATGTAAATTGATGTACAATGAAACGCAAGAATAAACTAATATCGTTTTGAAGATTTTTATTTGAAGAAACCCCCTAAATATTCCCGGTGTCGCCGTAAGCAGAACGGCAGACACGTTACAGTAGCTTTCCATCGGGCGACACGCTTCCTCGTTTGCCTTACTATCACATTATAAAAGCAATATCGAACATAGGCATCAACACAAACCGTTATTGTTGATGAAGAGCGCGGAGAGCTGGGCGACGGATTCCATGCCGAACTCCAGCCGCTCGTTGAGGTGTCTACACTGCAGCAAACCACACATAGTGTCCGCCGGCGCGCACGGGTGGAATATCTGACGTACGCGGTCGTAGCCGCAATTACCGTTCCTGTTAATTACATATTATCAACATAATTTTCCATCTATATGTAGAGTTGAGTGGCGCTTGCCTTCTCTCGGCCAACTAGGCAATCGACACCGAGCGATGGCAAGGTGAGGCAAATATGCTGTCTATACGTTGGCAATTTCGTTGGACTTCGTTTGGCTAGTATTGCTCAAGTAGTTGTAAGTATTGCTCAGTTGGCGACCAATTGGCCCCAAACGGAGTTAACGGTCGCGGGTACGATCCTCACATCGGTATTAATATATGTATAGCCTACCGATATTTATTCCAAGTCTGATAACAGTCTGATAATCACGCCAATTTGCATTGGACAAGCGTGGTGGGTAAATGTCGGTTCCTCCAGAAATGTAGAGGCCCGTGCTCAGCAGTGGGACATATATGGGCTGTAAAAAATATTGCTGATATCCATCTGCGGTACTGGTTGCTGTTTATCTATTTCGTAAAAAATATAATAAAGACGTCGCACTCACTTGGTGCCCTTCAAGTTTGTAGACGTATAACAGCGCGTGTCAGAGTTCTCGCCTGTCAAGCCCCACAGTAGCCGACATTGGTCCGAGTGGGACCGGCAAGCGCCACGCACGCAGTAAGCCTGCGAAACAAACAATTATAAAAATCAACATTATGCTTATAATAAATAGGTCAGGACATTTTTTTTTCAATGTTTATTAACGTTGCCATTTATCGATATCGTTTAATGTCGAATGCACATTTTTTAACCCTTATCAGTCGCAAATCACCTTTCACGTGACAACAGTACTTTGTCGCTGCGGCCGTAAGTCACTTGGGAAGTGACAAGACGAGACATGTTGAAACTCGCTCTGTGTAAAATATAGGCACTATTGCCTTATTAATCAAATATCCGTAACAGAACAATTGACATCTCCAGTTATATATCATTGCCTTTTCCAATTATTTTTTAATATATTGAGCCCAAAAAAGCTAGCGACCGATAAAGGTTAATATTATAGTCATAAATTTTATGTTTATAATTAGTTTTTTGTGAGTTTTAAAATAAAATTAAAAAATCATAAATATTTCTTTAAGTAATTGCTTAGCTAAGGGTTTTAAATTCCTATGTTAGATATGACATTTTCTAGGCCTTCTTTATTCTATTTTGTCTTCACTTTATTACTTTTCTCGGCGACCTGAATGGCGTTGTGATGAAAAGCATTCGTTTTCTAAGAGGGTCGCGGTTTCTATTACCGTATAGCGACAAATACTTTTGTAGCCAAAAGATATTTATTTATATTATTATTTGGGTGTTTTTAAGCTAAGCGGCTATAGATATTCGGAACGATAGTTCTGCCCCTTTTTTGCACGTTCTTCTGGTACGTCCCCTGCTTTAGGTAGGTGAAGTTTCTGCTGATAATGCGGTGATTGCTTACTATTAGGTGTACCCGCTACACCGTTTGGCTACTCCACAACCTAGAGGTAAATAAACCTATACGATGTTAGGCATTTTTTAAACTATTCAAACAGTGTATGCGTCGACCCTAAGTATTTTTTCCAACTAGAAAATGTTTTACTACCTCATTATTCCCACACGGTGTGGTGTCCATCCTGTAGACATCTTTCGGACAAAACTCGGAATGTCCTGTACAGTATTCGGGCAAGTCACACTCTCGGTTCGCCGATCGGCAAACAGTGCCCGCTGATTTCGGACGACACGTCTGCAATATAAATGTTAAACTCCTTTCAAGTTTTTTAATCAATGTTTCAAAACAAAAAATTTAAACTTTATTTACAGTTTAACACGTTGAATACCACGGGGGGGGGGGGGGTGTCACAGATTTTTAGTGCCGGTGCACTTAAATCGGCAGTGACGCCATGGGGGACACCGGTGACCGGCGTGGCGGTGGCGTATTTTTATATATGTAGAGCCACGATATGTACAGAGCTAGAAGAAAATGGATGTGTGTATCCGAAAATCGGGAAAGGGTCGCACACCCAGGTGTGTTACTGTATTTCTGTAATATAATATGTAGTTACGTTCGAGGATTATAGGATAAGTAGAGTATACCTGAAAATCACAACACTCCCCGGCCGCACAGGTAGCGTTTCTCCTCAGCATACACGTGTCAGGCTGACAACAAGCCAAGCAAGCCGCACGGATTTTGTCCTCGCCAAGTCCACAATCACACTGTTCGCCGGGCTCCACGAATCCGTTGCCACAGGTTGGCGATTCAAACAAACGTTTCGGTTTGTTTCTGTATACAGAAGAATATTTAAATAACTACGACATTACTGAATTAGATGGAAAATGTTTAATAAATAACCTATGACTTAGAACCATGAGGATATCTGACCAGTACTAAGGTAACTTGATGGTGTTTCTAAATCATTAAATCCTGGTTTGTCTATTAGCAGGATGTACTATGTCAACCGAGGTTGACAATCGAATTCTTAACATACGGTTGTGTACCTTAAATATTGCTTTGGGATGGAGGAAAACATACAAAACAAGCCTGAACTTCTAAGAGTATTTTAAAGGTATGTAAAGTCTGCCTATTATGGGAGGACTAAGGTATTCCATCGTTTACTAAATGCGTGAATAGCAACGTTGTAATAACCCTAATAGCGGTAGAGCCATGATATCTAGAATTGCCCGGCTCGGTTGGAAAAATACCACATTCACGCAAAATATCCGCGTCAAGTAGCATTTTAATGTGTTACCGCCATTCATATGATTCGAAAGCTCAATACCTTTCCTTTTTTTTCCTTCTCCCTCTCCCACTTCTTTTTTTCTCTCCCATTATACACAACCTTATCCTAAAATAAAATAAGATGTCCTTACCCTAAAATCTGTTTTAGGGTAAGGACATCTTCAGTACTAAGGACTGCACATACGTTGTCTGCAACGTATGTGCAGTCCTTAATACTGAAGATGTCCATGGGCGGCGCTGGTTACTATCAATCAGATGACCCGCTTGCTCGTTTGTCTACTTTTACTTGCTCGTTCGAATTTTTATTCAATAAATTACGAAGTAGTGATAATTTTCTATTTATACCACGCGTGCTTAGGCTAGCTTATATAAACATAATGTATTTAAAACAGATATTCACCTTAAACAATAATCCATTCCCCTTTCAAACGACAGCGCCAAAGAGCGTAAACTACACGAGGACCAATGTATCGGCATCACCGATGTACTTGACGGGCTCATTATACATTTCTCGTCCGGACATTTGCAATCCTCTTCCGTGTCGTGCTCCATACCGAAATTGTGACCCATTTCGTGTGCGATGGTAGTGGCCACTAGTCCGATGACTTCAGAATGGTTTGTCGCTACACCGCCGGAGAACTCAAAAGTGCAAATAGGACCTTTTAAGGCTTTACCCACCACTCCTTCTTGGAATTTTTGGCGGCTGAAAGTAAATTTAATATTTTTAAATAAACTTATTTTTATTTTATACACATTTGAATTCCAGGAATACACTTAATATTATTTATGCCCTCTTAGCAAACGAGCAAGCGTGTCGCCTGATAGACATCCGCGACACCACAGGAATCACGGAAGCGTTGCAGTCCTTTAAGGTGTATGCTTATTATTTTAAGGTGTCAATGTTTTATTGATTCGGAAATACCGCTGAAGGTAGTTGAATCCACAGAGTGGTGATGCGTGGAAAAAAGTTACGCGAGACAAATGAATGTAATAACGCCTCCTAGCAAAATCTACGCAGCGAAAATCGGGCTAGGTGTTGCGCCTTGGCAATGTATAATACTGCCTCGGGATGAAGAATGATACACCTCAAAAAAAAGGATGCAACTACAGTTGACGAAACTCCATACAAATACATTTGGCATATGTCACTAATATAATAAATGATATATGACTCTGTGTGAAGTTAAGTCTTAAAAGGATGTATGCTCACGTCAAAAGGTGTGCGTTATCGTTGGGTATCTCTGATAAAAGCCTCATCCTTCTATACACGAGGAAATTGGTAAGTGTTCTATCGCCGTTTTCTTCTAACTGTATTTCGTCCCGTTCACTCCATACGACCACACCCACAAGCGCTATGAATATATTCAAAGGTGAATACACCTGAAAATAAATTAACTGTTATTTTTAACGTTAATCTAGATATTTTTTAACATTCAAATATGAGTAAAATGTAAATTTCAACATTTTTTTTTAAACAGCCCATACATGTCCCACTGCTGAGCGTGGACCTCTCCATTTCTGGAGGAACGGAAGTTAACCTACCACGCTTGTTCAATGCGGATTGGCGAATACTGAATATATTTTTATAAGTGGTTTCAGTTATTTTCAACATGGTCTACTCTAGTCGTGCAATTATGTCCAACTCCCAGATCAGTTAAAATCACAATTTTTAGCAGTCATAGTAATGGCGATTACCGTTCTCTATGTAGCTTATAACTAGAAAAGGTCTAGCTTCTATGGTACGAACAAATTAAACTTTGTGTACAGGTAAATTTGTAGTGAAAATGACACATAGTTACACACAAGATTATTAAATTGGTATAAAAGTTTATTTAGTTGATTAGTTAAATAATGCTCAATTAACGAAGTTTTATGAATAAAGCTATTAATAAATAATACGAGTAAAGCCATACGGAATTAATGATGTTTGCGACATCCTTCAGCTGCCGATGCACGGTCTGAAGATTTTCCCCGTTGGCCTTATATTCTCGGTTGTCCGCGACGAGAACCAACTCAACGTAGCGCGATAGTTTGTTCGCGTTGTACGGCCCACGTACTTCGGTGTCCTCGTAAGCTTCACGTTTGTACTGTAAACACCAATTTGTCTCTTAATTATGCTTCTAGATATTTTTTTTAACACAGAAGGACTCGACTATGATTATTTAACACTATTTTGTCCGAGAAGTCATTTTGATTGCTATTTAAAGTTATTTAGACTAAACTATATATATATGATAAAAAACCATGTATTCTGATGAAATTTCATAGTATTTGGAGACAGCATACAGTTGTACTAACATACAACTGCATGCAAAGCCACAAAATTCTAATTAATTGTATAGTTACAGTAACAGTTAACAGTAAGTGATTTCTTGGACAATCTAGTGTTTACATGGAGCTAGCTATATGAGGTCAATCAGCCACACCTTTTTTAAATAAAATTAGGTTCGGGTTTATCGGTTTTTCGTGGCTGATTTGAGTGTCGTTCAAATTTATAAAGTACAAAGCGTACAGACTTACAAATTAATGCATTTATATCCAACAACCCACCGAACGTTAGGACGCCATAAATGCTTTTGTAAGCCGTGTGGACAGTCAAAAGTTTTTACTTAGCTAAGATCCGCGACAAGCAAACAATAACAGAAAATTAATAATGACTTTTCGTCTTCCGTAGAGTCTACTTTACCTGAAGATGCCTCGTGTTGGGTCCAAACACGTGTCGTTTACAGGGTGGAAAAGTGGTAGTGTGTGTTTGGTGTTGTGTATAGTGGTTGGTGGGTGGAGACATGCTGGCTGTTTTTCGGCAAGTTTTTGGTTTAAGTTCCAAATAAATCCACTTCATCCAGCAGGAAAACACACATTATTAATTTTCTGTTATTGTTTGCTTGACGCGGATCTTAGCTGTCCTACCTGCCTTGCCTTAGGGCTGCCCTATTGCCTTAGGGCCCTCAGTGCTCATCAAGCGGCCTTAAGGAGGACGGTGGTTCCCTATGGCAGGAATAACCGGTTAAGCACCGCGAGGGTGTCGGGGGTAGCGAACTCACGCAACCCTCGAGACGGGCTTAGTGAGCCAGGCGCCGGAGGAGCCCCGGCAGAAGCAGTTCTTTAAGAGATCCCGGGACTCTTCCTTGGTGCCGATGGCGGCCGTCGTGGGGTTTTAGTCGGTAGACGCGCACGCGGAGTCCGACATAACTCGCCGTCCCCCTAGGGCGGCAGGGTATCCGTAACGGACTTCCCCACGTAAAAAAAAAAGGATCTTAGCTGAATAAAAACTTTTGACTGTCCACATAGTGAGGGATTTCGGCAAAGTAACGCCTGACTCCATTAATCATCTTTGTAAGCCGATTCATAAACAATCTACAAACTGGAAAGATAAAGAATATGAAGTTTAAAACAGCTGAGATCACTTTACTGCCATGGTTATCATTATTGCGTTTACCGACAATAAGCTTTACCGTGTCCGTTTCGCTCAAAGTGAAAATAGTACGCTGTAATCGAGATTATCAACAAACGATTTGTACGGTGAATTATTTTTCCGATTCCTCGACAATTCTTAAAATATCTTTCAACATTATCATGTAGTTACTAATACATAAGAACGGTATCTGAATAACAAAACATAGTAAACTATTCCTTTTTTTTTTTCAGTCATAGTTTTTATATATATTGCTTATCTAATACGCACCGAAAACAAAAACACCGGCATTGAAATCTTACAAATAACTGGAGATTTAATAACTTCAAAACTTAATAAGATCACAAAATAATGCGTTAGCATTTTTTTATTATTATTATATATTCACGCCTATCCCCCGCAGGGGTTGGCAGAGACCACAGAGCTCCATCTGCTGCCATTCATCGCAGCGAAACGGCTCGTCATTGGTCGCTTTTCGCCCTCGTGAGAATCAGGACGTGACGGGTGGCGAACCACGTCGCCATCATTTTCGACAAATTAGGTATATTAAATTCGTCTTTAGTGAATCCCACGAGCCGCAAGGGAGGATGGAGGTCAGCCCCAGCAGAGCCCTGCATGCTGAGGTAAAGCACCATAGTCCCCGGGGGAGCCCGACCCCGGGACGATCGGCACGCTTACGACTAGGCTCGCCCCTAGCCACGCATACATTGGCACGGCAGACCGTGGATTGGCGGAGAGGAAGGGAAAGGATAGAGAAGAAAGGAAGGGGCAGGAAAGGAAATGGGGATTGGGGGGTTACCAGACTCGGAATAAACATTTAAAAATCCATATAAATATTTATTCCGATGCGGGAATCGAACCCGCGACCATTGACTCCGTGGGTGGAGGGCCGCGCCACTGGGCCAATCGGTTTACTTGTGTTTAACTGTTTTTTACTTTATTCTGTGCACTTTAGTTTCAAGTACTTACTGAGTTTAATATCTAAGTTTCTCTGGTCAGTGAGTAGAAGTTTTGACTGGGCCATCGCCCAATTTCATTATATATATATATATATATATATATATATATATATATATATATATATATATATATATATATAATTTTTTTTGTAATGATTTAATTTATATATACCCTGTTAACGCGACTACGTTCCATAATTTTCTTGTTGCGGTGGGCCTCCATTAAATGTGGGTCGTATTGCGTGTTATTGGTAACACCACCTTTGTACCCACAGTTATAAGTGGTAATGAGATCAGAGTGGTCGTAAATGAAATGCTTCGTACCAATTTCACCACCTGCGAAACGAAATCAAGGCATAAAGTAAAACAACAGTGTAAATATTATACTTTAAGGAACTGGTGTTTTATTACCCTAATTAAATATATACAATCAAATACAAATGTTAATAGAAAATAAAAAATTATTTATTATAGTACATACATACATACATATACATATCGTCACGCCTCTCTCCCGTAGGGGTAGGCAGAGACCACAGATCTCCATCTGCTACGACCTTGCTTCCTCCACACTCATTATTCTCCTCATGCAAGCGAATTTATTATAGTATTATCGTATTATTCAGAAGTTAAGCCGATATACTACAGTTAGAACATTTCAGTTGTAATTATAGAATTACGACAGGAAAATAAAGAATTTTTCTTTCATGTGTCTTTTCAGTCATTGAACATAGGATGAGACAATTAAGTCAAGGATCATTGTCCAGGATGTAACAGATTAAAATGTCCGACATAGAACAGACAGACATACGAACCTTGTGCGGGTTCTATATATCGCATCCGATGGCCGTCGTAGATGATACCCCGCACCCCGTGACAAGTGGACAGGGCCACCCACGAGTCGGGCTTGTTCCGCACGCTGCCTCGGTACTGGCATATATCTAGTTCCTGAAAAAAAATCGGTATTCTCATCTTATGCTGATAACATTTATATATATATATATATATATATATATATATATATATATATATATATATATATATATATATATGTATATATGTGAAGATTATAGGATGTTATAATAGTGTCTGTAGACAGGCTAAAAAGGGTTATGAATAAATATAATATATACTTTAGAAGTCATATCTATACTTTGATTGATTTTAATTTTATTATATATATATATATATATATATATATATATATATATATATATATATATATATATATATATATATATATATATATATATATATATATATATATATATATATATATATATATATATATATATATATATATATATATATATATATATATATATATATATATATATATATATATATATATATATATATATATATATATATATATATATATATATATATATAAAAAGAATGTAGTAATTATTAAAAGATACTTGACGTAAGGATTTTCGAAAGCTGATTTGGTGTTTGTGCCATCTTCGGTTATTACCATGGGATTCTTACTTTTAAAAAACGCTTGTATTCTACATCTTTATCACATGCTTGACTGGAAAGTCCAGGGTCGGACACGTGGAATGTCAAAATAACTGAATTTTTTCGTTGATTACAAAATAAAATAAAATCGTCCTTAATCTCTTCAGGGACGAATTTTTTTAAGTGGGAAAACATTGATAAAATTTTTCTTTTTATTACGAGTTATTCACCTTATATCTATAACAATTCAGTAAGATAAAAAAAACAGAAAATAGTAATTTTTACAAAAAAATAGATAATGTCCTCATATGTGGCTAATTTCTCTTGAAGTAAATAAAATAAAAAAAAAGCTAAACGTACACACATGTGCCAATGTCCCAGAAGAGGTTAAAACCATATATGAATAATAAATACCAACCTCTCTCTTAGGTTTATGAAGTACGGTCTTTCCATTTTTCTGGTAGCTAAGGATGTGGTTGTCGCTCACCAGCTCCTCATTCAGTCTTAGATCCAATACTAACTCTTCACCATCCACATTTACTGTCATCGTCACCGCTGGATGATGTATGCCTGTCTGGAATACAAAATTTATAATCCAATTGGTATATCAAACTACAGAAATTGGCGCAAGTAATTTTTTTTTATAGACCACGCCATTTTTTTAATATACCTATAAATAGAATTAATGTTAACCATTCCAATTAAGCTAATAATGCTTGTGCTAGGATATGATTCACGGCAATAGTCCAGTGGAAGATACGAACTCACGACGTTCAAAACATAAGGCTAAGGCTTGCTGACTGAGCTAATGCTGCTAAAAACTTAAATAAAAACTTTTCAATGGATTTACTAACAATTTACTAGCTTTTACGGGGCATTTTTGTGTATGCAACGTTCATTGCTTTCCATTAGGCGACATGCTTGCTCGTTTGCCTCCTTATCGAATTAGGGAGTTTGTCAGTATTTTTAAAGTAATGCATTTTTGAACATAAAAGTGATCGAATCACATTCTACCATCCAAACATACCGTTCCAAAGAGATAATTTGCTATTTAGTATGAAACGTGGACGTCTCATAAACCTTTACGGGCTTGAACCAGTCTTTTAAAATAGGTCGCATGCATTAGAAGCGTCCGGTTCAATTGCTAAGTGCATCTACCGTCCCAGTTGTTGCAATCTATCGTATTCTGTCGGTTGCACTTAATAATTGGATTTTTTAACCAAAAAAGTATGTATAGAATTATATTTTGGATATGTTACAAAATATATTAATATTTCTATGAAAAGGAAAAACGATCAAAAGATACTTCTTTTAAAGAAAATATGACATTCTATCGCGTAAAACAACAAAAACTATTGCAAGATCTAACAAGCAAGTAAGAAATTAAGTATAATTATAATAAATCCTGTGTGAAGTGCAAAAAACGCAAATATCTTGCAACATAGTGATCAGTTACCTTGACAAAATGATGGCCATTCTACGAAAACTTAATATGGATATTAGCAGTCAACTTAAAAAGTTATAATATACGCATTTTTTATTTCACTTTACTACTACGACTGAATAGAATTGTATTGAACAATAATCCCACCGGAATTAAATAATGTAACTGATATGAAAATTAAAAAACAAATACAACGTTAGCTGTATAAATTAACATAAAGAGTATAATCATCTATCCTATGAGTATTGTATTTTTAAGATAAATGATTATACTTTTACAGTAAAGTCATTTTTGCATATGCAAAGTCCTAAATGAAAGCACTAGTTACATCACTAATAACAACATAAGGCAAAAATCGCAATGTCGAAGGCCAATACACAAGTATATTACGTTCATTCTAATTGCCAAACATGTACATAGAGCGATTATTTTCTAATAATTAACTCTAAGAGGTCTGACTCAATAAGAACACATAGAGCCTCTAATCGAAGGCTACCGTTGGTTAAGATATATATTATAAAGTTGAAATAGATCTATGAAGCCTTAATAAGGAAACCCTTTTATTTTTACGTGTATAAAGAACCAAGGAAATTATATAAATAAAATATAAAGGTCATTTTTAAATGACATTGCATTAATCGGCATCGAATCGAATCCATCTAGAATTGTTGCATCATTAATGAGAACGTAACCTCAAATAATTATTAATATTTTACGTAACAAATTTCCGTTTCGATCCTAATACTATCTAGCTTGTTCAAATATAATATTATACATTTACAATTTTTTTATAATTTATTGAAATAAGTATAACCGAATAAGCTGATTTGATTAATGTAATATGATTATATTTTTTTTTATATATCAAATTTTATTATTTTAGGCAAATGTTTGTTATTGTTTCGTGTGATTTATATAAATTATTAAAAAATACACTTAGATCATGATGATGTGTCGTTCCCGGCATATATATAACATAATACAAGACACTCCCTCCCTTATTTTATCCCGTAGATGTCGTACAAGGCGAAGAACAAATACCTAGAGATAGGCAGCAGTGACCCGAGAAAAAAAAAAACCATTTTGCGATCCCCAATCCCAGTGGGGATTACCAGATCACCCCTCAATTTTGAGGGAGAACAATAGCAAGCCATTATTGCGGCTATATTGATGAAGATTCTTAAAAAACTCTGTCATCAAAGATTGCAAAGTTCATTCTCGATGGCTACACTGTTAAGGTAAATATAAAGACAAATAACATACCGTGTCTCTAGTAGATGAGATCTCTCTCTTTGTTCTGCCATGGTGTACAACTGGTTCTACCAATCTGTGTCTACTGAACTCAACTGCCGGCCTTCCTGAAACAATAAATGGAATTATTAAAACACCACATCTTTGTTTTCACTACCAAACACTGATAACTTCATGTGTTAAAGAGAATGAGAAACGTGTATATTTCGTCCATAATAGAGTAAATGCGAGGTGTTTACTTTCGAATTCGAGGGGGTAGAATTTCGATTTCTGCATCGAGGTAAATATTCGTTTGGTTTCTGGTCCAGGTATTCTATGTTGCTTACAACGGCGTCTACGAAACACGAAATCGTAGAATAGGGCTGTGAATGCAAAGCATAAAAAATATGAGCATCATTTATTCAATGTTATTTTCAAATTATGAAAATAATAAATATTTAAAAACCTACTAAACCTAGAAGTTAATTTTATTAAGTTTTTAATAAGCTATAAATTGTATATTTTTGGTCCTAATACAGTTTTTATGAACAAATGTGAAATAATATATCATTAAATAAGTATTGATCATTTCAAATCTACTTATGTATTTTAATTTAGTATAAATCAATTATATTTCAGTTTAATGCGTCCATCGGGCGTTGCACTCCATCTATAAACGACAAAATTCTCCAGACTGTAATGTAATGGACCGGTGCAAATCTTTCATACAAAAACGTTCCCATGACGCCACCTATCAGACTAGTTTTTGTAATTACACTTGAACTTAAATATGGAGTTGAGACTGGTGCTTTAAATGGTAAAGCAGTGGCGGGTTGTTGCTGGCTTGGATTCTGTTTGTTTTTTAATTTGCAGCAATAGTTAGAACTAGATTTAACTAGAAGCTTTTCTTTGTTTATACTTTTATACGAGTACAAAAACTATCTGAGTTCCACTGCGTTCAATTCAAAAGTATTAAACGTGTTGTTGTTGTTATATACAATACTTTATGGAATAAGAAAAATAACAACCGAGGAGTTATGGTATATCAAAGGGAGATTGCTTCTGGTCAAACCCAGAACCAAAGCAAAATTATTCACCTAATCCCCTAAATGAATTAAATAGGAATAGAAGTTCGTATAGAAGCTCCCAATTTAATCATAATTGCATGGAAATCCCATAAAGCCATATGTCATTTAATTTACAATAAATGCATATATTCAAGGTAAAACCCCGTTTAATTTATCAGCTACTGCAACAACAGGAAACTATTGTTACGCGGTCGATATATATTATATATAATACTAGTTGACCCGGCAAACGTTGTTTTGCTATATAAATTATTTCTAGATATAGGTATAAAAAATAGTTTACGATCTATTCTCACTTAACAAATATACAAACAAAAAAATTCATGAAAATCGGTCAAGCCGTTTCGGAGGAGTTCGATAACAAACACTGTGACACAAGATTTTTATATATTAGATTAATTGCAGTTGCAGGATAATTTAGATGAAGATGTTTTTCGTTGCGGAAGCTTGACATTGCGACACTGTGGGATGTACCGGAAACATCATAATGCAGATTTAACGAACATAAAATAAAACATAGTGCTACACCAAAACATATGATAGGAGTATTTAAGTCATCGTGCATTTAAATACTTTTTCATTGGGGTAATATAGTTATTGTTTTTATTGGGGTAGTATATTTTTTCCGGCGAAATTCTTATATAATATATATAATATAAAAATTTTGCCGGAAAAAAAATTTGCCATTGGTAAAATACCCGATGACTGCGCTGATAAAAGTCGTTAACTAACAAAGGAGAATGCATCATGTAACATGCGCACTTCTGTATGCAGGAAATTGTTTGCGATACAATATGATTCATAGAAAAAAAATAATTTGCATATAAATGTAACAACTCGTCCGTTATGTGCGTCCGTTAAATAAAGAATTCGATACGTGTGTATGAAACTAATACCATAATGTATCGTTAAAAATGCTGTAAAAATTTAGTCGTCTAAAAATACATATATATATGTATATTATAAGGGGCTGTTCATAAAATAGGTCACGTTAAATTTTGTCTTTTTGGACCCGTCCCTCCGTTTCGTCACGCTGCGTCATACTTACTACAATCCCAACAAAAAAGTTATTGGAGGTGTTCTTATAGTGGTCACCCTTATCAGATGAATAGATCAACCCAAAGCCAAACCAGTGAAGTAGCCACTTATTACTACTGACCTGTATTATTTGATGTCCTACTTTCATTTTAGGATGGTTATAATACCATAAATAGATCATGAATCTGTCGATAAGCAAGATATATTAAAATAATAATTTGACGCAACCTAAATGTACTTGTGCCTTACGATTATAATAATAATAAACCGTACCTTACAATTATCATAATAATATATCTATACTAAATAACAGAAATAAATAAAATAAAACACCCTACACTAGGATACCGTTTGTCGTAAGTGCCATTATATATTAAAGTCTTAAAGGGTAGGACCTAAAACTCAGACAAAACAAATAAATACTTTACAGGTATTTATTTTGATGCGGTAATCCAACCCAAGACCCTTGGCCCCGAAAATGAACAGCAATGAGCCATCAGGAATCCGCTATTTGGGTTTCTTCTTGTTCAAGTTTTCAATCGTTAATAAAATACATTTTTATTAATCCACTCTTTCATTTATTACATTGAATTCATTCATTTAAGTTTTATATGGGAGAAAAGAATCTCTTATATAAGATATTTAGCAGGCTATAAAAGGAAGAATTGACTTAATTTTTTTTTAAATTACTTGTGAACTGCAAAATACTTTCACGCTCATTCAATTGACAATTGCCAATTTGTACTGGATAGATGATCCATCGACGAAGTCAGTGTGTACGCTCCTATCGTTCTATTAAAAGCACAACAGGTTTCCTCATCAACGCCGATCTACGGACGCGACTGCGTGCCGAATGGAGACCAGTCGGATTCGGTTAGGTTTACATAAATGGAAAAAAGCATTAACTAGTTTTTAAAATTAAGTAAATTAAAAGTAAGAATATTTCACGTCAGCCCTTTAAAATCTATCATCATCATCTTCAACAGCCTGCGGCAGTCCACTATTGGATATATGACTCCTCCAAGAAGCGTCACCTAGCCCAATATTCGATTTCACGCATCCAGTTTTTGCCAGCCGCCCTTCACAGATCGTCACACCATAAAGTCGAGGGGGAGGAGGGGCTTCATCCACTACGTTTTTCAAGACGCGGTCTCCACTTCAGCATTTATTTTCATTTTTTGTTTGTTTGTTTTTTCTTTTAAATGAATTAACCTCTCTGTGCCACTTGTCAGAACTGCGGGAAACGCTGAAGCATACTGCCGCAACCCTGACAGCGCTGTCCCTATTTATGATATTTTTCTAGAACAATCACTATTAGCTTAATTGGAATGGTTAAGAAGATCTAGTAATATCAACAAACATTACTAGTATCTTAAAAAAACGATGACATGCACAAACAACCACCCTCGAAATACATATATCTCTACTCTATATGTACATCCCTACATATTTGTACCGCTTAGAAAACTGTCACTTCGCTCTTATCCTTTTGAGTCGTCATATGTAGATAAGATATGTAATTCAAACTCTAACGCCTTATATAATAATTATAAATTATTATATAAGGCGACCTTAAATAATAAACGCAGTCGACGACATTAAACAAGTTGATTAGCGATCCAGTACGATGCGTTTTTACCCAAAATCCTTTTTCGCGCACCACTGCTGTGTAGAACGAGCTACTTTCAGCAATATTTCTGAACTGATACGTTATAAGAACATTCAAATAACGAGTTAACACATTTCTCAAAGGTAGGTAATGTTACTGCAATACCTATGATGTTGAGGTTGTCTATGCCGGTGTTGATTGCTTTTTATTAGGAAACACACTGGCTAGTTTGCCTCCTTATCCCATAAAAAAAGGCATCCTAAAATTTGGACAGACCTTCAAACTTAACTATGGTAATCAAAACGCGTAAACTGAATTAAGAGCACTTTCGGTCGGTTGTTTCGAAAGAAACACATTAAAATAATAAAAAGAAAATTTATAATATTTTGTATGACATTGTTTAAGAACTATCTTAGTCAAAGCCACATAAAACATCAATGAGATAAATTACATTGTTTTATTTCAGTAATATTCATAAAATCACACTAAGATTTTATTTCCATTTTTATTTAGTAACAACATATAAATAATAGTAAGTAGAAAAAGGTTGTAATAAATCAATCTCGATTTGTTTGGTTGGAGCCATTGGTCAACGGGCCACTAATAAGATATATAGCAAGACATAACTGTCACGTATATGTAGAATTACGTGATCCATTTAATAGAATAGCATATTTTTATACGTTATAGAATAGCGTTTGACCACACGTGCATCTGGTGCTAAGCAGACCTTTACACACACCAGTAAAAAAAATTACATTTTAAAATAAACCGACAATATCGAATATCCCAATGAGTATAGGAGATAAATGTACTACTATTACCTTAAATACTAGATTCAGTGGGTAATTTAACTTAAACTAAGTAAATATGTATTTTGCCGACCGTAAGCAGAGTTTGTAGTAATAATAAAACATTTATATAACGTAAGATCATCCGTAAGGTGGGTCACTTCAACCGCGATCCTCGTTTGCTAAACTAATTAAATTTCTACCGATTGATTATGGTATTATCATACATACACCTCCCCCACGACGCGCCACTTAGACCAATCTTCGGTTACAAGCATCCAGTCTGTTCTAGAAGTACTGCGCAGTGTTCCATCTAATCGAGGGACATCACGTACCACGTTTGCCTAAATGGAGATAGAACCATTACTCAACTCGTCTATTCCAACGGTTGTCGGTCCTTTGATCTTCGACTTCGACCTTTAATATTTGAAATTTCGATAGATTATCGATACTTCAAATATTAAAGCATGATTATCCATAGGACATCAAGCGTCGATTCTGTACCTTTTGTGGCAACGAAAGAGAAAGCTGAGATAATAGAAGTCAGAACAATATCTAGCTGGAGAGAGATGATAATTTTTACAAGTTTTTCTTTACTGTTATTCCGGGTATCATAGCAATGTAAACCCAGCTTTAGATTAACTAAGTGCTCACGTGATGTCTAGATATAGACCAATGACCCGACTCAATTTATTGTAACGTACATCAAAACTGCTCGCGGCCATTGCACGAGTAGCCAGCGCTGTGCCGTGACATCTGCTTTAGATTTTTAATGGCGAGGCGCAAATACTATACGTAGAGGTAAATTAAGTATGACAAAAAAATTCTGAGTACTTGAAATGATATTCAGTTTAAATAGACCAACTTTATCGAGGCATGTCTTACAAAATCGGAGTTATTTCCTTTTTTAACAGTCAATAGTAGTATACAGATAGAAGCCATAGAATCTTTGCCCAAGCAATGAGAAATGGCTCCTGAAAAGTAACCGTCAAATTCTTAAATTTGAGTTCGATTGCACACTACATGGAACTAGCACGGCTCTAATGGTATTCATAAGTCTGCCTGTGTATTCATAGACCAGAGTATGTATTCGTAGGCCTTTAACCTATGAACACACATGGCTTATTAAAAGTAAACGAAAGAAAACAAATGCGTTGTTTGAAATTTCACAGCTAGCGATGAATAAAAGCGATTCATATTTCATGAAACAATTCGCCCACATGTAATTGAAGCAGTAACAATACTACTACCCGCCATTTTACTGCACGAATGGCGATCGAGTGCCTACCACACGCGGTGAATTCGCTCATTCGCCGAACACAAAATTAGTGTGGCCCAGTTTGGTTATTAATAGTGACAGGATTTAGACAGCGTTAGGAATACTTGGGTGTTCTCCTTTGGTATTTTTAATACTTATTTATGCTCTCCTAACAATTTCAATTTATGGCTGAAGCTCGCGCAGCATTCTTTATGCTTTACCATCAACCCGCGGCAGTCTACTGCTGGAAATAGGTCTTACTCAAGGCGCGCCACCTAGCCCGGCTATACGCATCCAGTCTCTGCCAGCCGCCTTGCACAGATCGTCGCTCCATCTAGCAGAGGGGCGTCCCACACAACGTTTGCCGTGTCGCGGTCTCCACTCCAGCATTCGTCTACTCCAACGATTGTCGGTTCTTTGACAAACGTGTCCAGCCCATTGCCACTTCAGTCTGCTAACTTGGAGAGCTATGTCGGTGACTCTGTTTCTCCGACGAATTTCTTCATTTCGTAATCCAACGACGTACTCCACGAGAGAAACTTCGAGATTAGCCCTCTCCATAGTCCCCGCTTCGAGCTGGTGAAGGAGACAGACCGTCAGCGTCCACGTTTCCGCACCGTAATAGAGTACAGGCAGGACGGACTGGTTGAAGACTTTTGTCTGTATGCTTTACCATACCTTCAATCAAATTTTGGGTTCATACAAAAAAATAATGCAATCTTTACTAGATTTTATTTTCGACTCCTGATAATTTTTTGGATTGTGATAAATGTAAACATGGAATTTTCGTAAAACAAGATTTGTGGAAGTATTTTTGATTAGTATTCATATTAATTTAGGACACTAGCAAACAAATGCGTAATCCATATAAATAATAACTTATTTATTGATAATTAATTCGTTAAAGTTCAAAATCATAATGGATAAAAAGGCTTAATATTCACTTTCAATAATAACTATGTGACCTATGTTATATGGTTTTGAAAAAACCGACATCTGCCAAATAACTTTGCTATTGAATTTGCATGGTGAGCGTAACATACCGAGGTCCCCCACGGAATGGTTTGATGATCTTAATATTTATTTCCTCCCTCTCTGATAGCAGCCCAAGCTTTGCTTTGCTGTGCTTTCAATCTCATCTAAGTGGCTGTTGGATAACTACATCTTGATACGTCTTCCATCGTATCAGCGGGGTTCGAAGAAATAAGCATTTGTCGTCAACTGATCATCGTCAACGTTGTTCTTTCGAATCCGCATCTTCCATCTTATTTGTAAATCTTTCCGGCATAGATGTACAGACCTAGAGCTTATAACGTTCTACACATAAAAATATATTTGCTAATAATCCTGCTAATTTCCTTTTCAATTTTTGTATCTGACTTTGGATGTGAAACAGCGATTTTTTCACTCTTTCATTGTATTATAAATCGTTAATTAAAAACAGAAACGTATCGGATTTGCAATGTCATATATACTTTCCATGATTATAAAGATACCGGATATCATGTCGAAAACCCCTCGTATAAACCAGGACGACCAGTCCAACATGCAACACAAAGCAGGAAACACGCCATGCTGATAATAGGTCCACCCGCCCACGCTTGTAATTGCCCACTATCTCGCTTTCCTACAGTGCGAGTTATTAACCGACACTGGTGTAATGTTGTTCGACTTAACAGCTCACTTGTAGACGGATGTACCTGTACTGTTGATTGGATTCAAGAAACTAAAAACATAAAATAATAATTATAATAATAAAACAAAATTTTTATATGAACCTTGACTACACATTTGCTCTAATATGTAAACATAATCTACAGGTCTTTGCCAGGTTAAAAAGACACAATATTATACAATAATATTTTATGTTTTATTTTATTTTATGTTTTAGGTTTTTGTCCAATATGGCACTGATAATATTTTCGGTAAAAAAGGTGATATAAACAGATTTATTTAAAAAAGACGAGCAATGTTTTATTATACGAGAATGCTTGTATGCCATTCAAACCAAGCTAGTTAGCGGCGCTTGTGCTAGGCAAATATAGGCACATCAATAGTCCAATGGCAGAATCGAACCTACGACCATTAATTGCAAGATCAAAACTTACCAATTGAACCAACGCTACTTTGAATGGGAAATTAAGACTTTAAAATTCATCATATACCGAAGTAACGTAGTAATATAGACGTAGTGTGTAGTACATACCTTCAACAGCTTCAAAAATATAAATAACCCTTACAGCTAAGTTTGTAAATATGGTGGCAAGAGCAACATACCTCCATTTCGACCCATTATATTACCTGACACTATTCGATAAGCAACTCAGATAAAAAAGATTTACGTTCCAAGGATAGAGGATTATCCTGTTTGTGCTGCATGTAATGTGAGTAGATAAGGAGCGTGGCGAAACCATGTTAAAAATTCTATCCTCAAGAAGAATGCGGACGAATAAATATGGGTAGATAATACAAGAGGGTACACTCATTTTAACAGCGTACCCGACGGCAGTGTAGAAAATTTTAGGGTCCAAACACCATTCAAAATTAACGTCCTCGATACACATGTCATGTAGTTATTGGGAGATATATTTGATTGCGTTTATTTTTATGAAGCATTAGTAATAAAAAGTTTTTTTTATATCCATCATGAAGTCGGTACGAGATATCCTATAGTGTACCAGGCCATATTGAATTGATTCTCCGCTCTCCGATAACGGTCTAGGTCTAAATCTCGAACTCATTTTAGGTTCTTGGATCGTTAATAGTCTCTGCTGCCGTAATGCGTCTTCCATTGTTTCAGTCGGGTTTCGTGTGGTCATCGTCCTTGTCGATGTTTGTCACCACACAACAACTTTTAAACTTGTATGACTAGCAAATCTTTCCAATGACTTAGTAAGTGGACAATACCATTCGGTATTATCCACCTACTATGTCAGTCACACATAAAAATGAAGGAAGTTTTAATAGTATGATTGTTTTTCAGACGAATTGCAATACAATTTTTTTTTTATGACGGTTGTAACAATAACTGTATGTATTTATGGTTTTTCTTACGAATACTTCAAGTAAGATTGAGTGGTATAATACAATTGAGATTATAGCTTATTATAGAGGTCAGATTATAATACTAACTAACTTTATTGGCGCAGAGACCCAAAATGTTTAAATTATTAAAATAAATCGTTAAAATATATTACGTCAATAAATATTTAGTAACATACTTTTTTTTCATTATTGGAATTTCAAAAATTCAACAACCTACAATGTAATTAGATATGTTTAACCGAAAACAAAAAGTGACATAATGACGTTCCTTATTTTAGAGAAAGTTTGACTGAAGCTATCGATTTACTTTTGAGGTGTCCGATATTTCTATCGATCGACGTATGTTTAGTACATTTTAAATTTGTTTAAATGCAAAAGGCACTTACGTGATGCGCGAGGGTGTTACTTTTCACCCAACATCTAAATATATGTAAAGACTTCCCGTAAATCAAAGACTTGCTTGGCTAATTCGTAAAAGCACACGTCGCACACGGTCTAAGCAAGCTCTATCCTCAAAATTCCACTTACGGCTTTGAATTCCTTCTTTTTTTATTTTGATATGCTTATATGATTTTTGCGTATGTTTTATATAAGCAGACTTAAGGACATCGTAGTCTATTGTTTCTACTTATCTTACAGAACAAAGAGTTTGTATTTACGGAAGTCAGCATTGACACAAATAGCACATAAGTCTTCTCCATATACGTCGGTCAACGTACGAGTACACCGCGCAATTTTTATTGCCAACTAGCTGTAAAACAGCCGTTTAACTTCTGCCACCGGTTTTCTGTCCCGTTTGTGAGACAATTAGTATCGCTTGCATTTCTATAAAGAGTTACATTGTAAACTGGTCAGATTGTGCTGTTATTACATAAAGGAGTAAAGTTGTCTTTGTAAGAAAAAATCTCAAAAATCATTTATGATGTGAAGACAATTCTAAAACTTTTTACTTGTATCTCTATATTCATGCGAAGAGTACTAAATCAATACGGATGCTACAATCATTATTCGAAAAAGCGTATTTCAAGGTTAATGATAATGCTATTCGTAAAAATCTGCGGCTAAATTTTTCACCGGAGATGTTTCAGCGTCCCAAAAATCATTTATGATGTTAAGACATTTCTAAACCTTTTTTAATTGTATCTCTATATTCATGCCAAAACTACATAATCAATACGGATGCTACAATCATTATTCGAAAAAGCGTATTTCAAGCTTAATGATAATGCTATTCGTAAAAATCTGCGGCTAAATTTTTCACCGGAGTTGTTTCAGCGTCCCAAAAATCATTTATGGTGTTAAGACATTTATAAAACTTTTTTAATTGTATCTCTATATTCACAGGAAAACTACTAAATCAATACGGATACTCCAATCATTATTCGAAAAAACGTATTTCAAGCTTAATAATAATATTCGTAAAAATCTGCTGGTAAATTTTTCACCGGGGATGTTTTACCGTTATACCCACTTACACTGGCGCAAACTAAATAAGAGTTATGTAAATATAGGGTACAAATTAATTAGCGTATGGTGTTTCACTTCTCAATATCTAGTTAAAATTTTTATGTCTACGTTTGTACACATAGTTACTACACAAACTAAATAAAAATACCTTAATTTCAATTTATTTTCAATCAGCATTTAGCATCATCTATAACTGAAGACTGAGGTTATAAATTTCATTTTCATTATTTTTGTTTTCATTCAATGTGAATACGATAAAACGTTGCATATAACACTTATTATTTGTACAGTCTAGATAAAGTTTCTTAGTTATATAATTCTATAATATGTGTGTCTTTGTAAACCTTATAGGACGCAAAAATCAAAATCTTAAAAGTGTTATATATCATCTACATCGAATAAAGCCTTTTATTATCAACGTTCGACTGATTTTATAACTTTCATAAAAGACAGACTGAAATAATGAAAGACCGGTGAAGGGCTGCAGACAAACTGGTTCGACTTGGCTTTTCGGTCACTAGCCCACCTGAATACACTAATCTAGATTTAATAAACTATAACTATCTGTAATCTTACGTTTTTAAACATTATAATAGCTTTTTCTATGTTATAAATCATCATCATGTTCATCTTCCAATATACTCGACACATTCATACTTTATGATGGTCAATTTTTTATATGACATTTTCGTACTAGATGGAGAGCCAGAGGCTAATTCCAGCGCTTTATATATTATATGTATTCACATTTATTTGTATATTTCTATGCACGAGTGTAATTATTAATGCCTGATATGTTTTTGTAAATTTATATCGAAACTTTTTCTGCGCTTAAGTAGCATAATACTTCCCTGTTCCCATTTCGACTGAGATTGTATATCTGTCGGGCACTAATCTAGATTACGCCAAAGACTAGAACGTTGACCTATTCACTGCTACACCATCGTTATATAGAATGTAGACCACGAAAATCAATAAGGATGAATTATTGCTAAGCTATCTAGCTGTGTGGTGTCCTACACGGAATAGGGCCACCCTATTTCTATCCGTGGGTATCGTGCAAGGTGATGAGAGCAAATACAATTAGATTGGCAGTAGCGTCAAGCTAAGTAATAAAAACCGATATGCAATCGACGAACTGCCCGCTGAACATGGGTATTACGGGAACACCACTCAATGTAGAGTGGGACCGATATCCAGCAATGGACTCGTGCTACTCTGTTGATAATGATTTTATTGATATGCTAATTGTGTTCAATTGGGTAGTCAGTGAAAAAAAAAACTTACATTACGTAAATTTAATTTGACATACAAGGAACGGTATCATAACATATTTTAATATAATATAGGATGTAATTTCAAATTCTTTCTTTACTTATTTCAAGCAGGGTACATATTTCATATAAACAAAAACCGTGTGCGTAATATTTAATCTTTATATCTTCATATCAAAATTCATTCAACAACGCTATTTATTTTCATAAAAGTGGGTTTACCAAATAACCTGTAAAAATATTAAAAAAAATTTAACGTAAAATATAATAACTAATATAATATACTAACATATACATACCTACATTCAAGTTTAATGCATAAGTCTTTTACAAATTTACGAAAGGGTATAAAGTATGAAACGAAGAAAAAGACAGAAAAAACTAGATAAGTCTTGAGTATTGGGATACAGGAAAACCGTAATTTTTTAACATAATATGCATGATACATACGTCATATTTATTTATTTGTATTATACATTTATATCTATCTCTATTCGTTCCAATGTGACGTATAGAACAGAGATAACGAACCGTGTCCCCCAGGATGTGCCATCCCCATTGTATTGAACTTTTGAAAGTCGGCCAACCTTAACAGCTTCCTGCAAGTTCACGCTTAGTGCTCGGCTGCGAAGATATGCGCTTTGTATAAATAGTAATAAGGGTAAAGTGGCCGCGATTCCACTTCCATTGGGTCAATGTTTATATATGTATATAGACGAGGTTAATATGTGAAAAGTTTCTACTAAGTGAATAGTACCACAGATAAAATTCTTGTCCTACGTAATATATCACTTTTTTATGAGATAGGAAAGCAAACGAGCAAACGTGCCGCCTGATGGAAAGCAATCAACGCCGCCCATAGAGAACCGCGACACCGCAGGAGTCACGGAAGCTACTAATCGGGTTTGTTAAATTAAAGATTAACAAACCCGATCCAACCGGACCTAAAATTTGATTGGGATTAAACTTTAATATCTATCAATATTGATAGATAGTACTTTAATCGATAATCGTTATCATAACTTTTAACAACTACTCGCACGCACCATTTAATCGGAAGAAAGTCTCTCACTGCATTTTTCTAGATGTGTGAATTGTTGGTTCTCTAACAAACATAACCAGCCCATTTTCACTTCAATTCGTTAACTCGTAGTAGATCCACGCTGCAGACGAATACTTTTTCAAGAATGGCATATTATTTGTCTGTAGGATGAATGTCGCCCGGGGAAGTACCACACTCCCGCAGTAAACCGGCGTCTGAGTTGTAGCTTAGCTACCGCGCTTCGTCCGATGAGCGGTTGAGTTCCGGAGGCCCAACAAGGAGGGTTGCCCCTCCCATAATGACATTTTCCTTAAAGGCCGGCAACGCTCATACACTGCCTATGGCACTGCGGATGTTTATGGTCGGCGTTGATTGCTTTCCATCAGGTGACATGCTTGCTCGTTTGCTTTTCTCTTTATCTCATAAAAAAAATCATGTCGGCAAATGATATAAATAAATAATTCTGTCCCAATGCGATAAAGTATATTTTCCGCACGTCCATCCGGTTAATCCATTGTTTAAAAGCATCTCATTGTTATGTTATTGCTACGATAAGCCGTACAGCAAAAAACAATAATTATAATATTAAATTATGCAGATCATCTGCATATTATCTACTAATTGTAATAATACCTAAATTAACACATTATACCAATAAGAACTACCAAAGCTTTGAGGACGGAAATCGCTACCATACAACAAGCAATATAATAAAAATTAAAGTCAAATCCTAACTTTATATCCTGCTAAAAATCTTATATAAGAGAATTAGTCAATAAATTGCATAAGTAACGACAGTCAATAAGCCAGTTTAAGGATTTTAAACAAATCTAAGTGTACTTTATTTTAAAGTTCACTATAAGTAAAAGCAAGGCAAGTTCATTCCGAATAAATATGGAGTCTAAACACAACGGACGTGGGATTCATAATAAACGTCCCCGTTACATTCGTCTGGCGTAAAAAAGGACTTCAAAACGTTTGTGTCCCTTTTTTCCACTTTTTTTACGCACGATGACGCACGCTGTGTGAACTTCCTGCCATTGTGAGAACGATATCTTACCGAATCGAGCTGATCCCTTGTTCGGTCTTAGCATTGTCGACATGCTGTATATATTTTTAAAATTAACTTTAATATACTATTGTACACATTAAAATATGTTTATAATGTTTTAAATATATTTCAATTACATTGAGTATAGTTTTTCAATTTTAATTTCAGATTTCGAAATTGATTTGTTATATACAGTCGAGTCGAGTTATATACAGTAAATAAACTCAGAATTATCAGTATAGATTACAAAAATAACGTGCCATGGCCGGCAAAGTATTTATTTCTCTGGTGTTGCGGATGTCTACAGGCGACGTTGATCACTTACCCTCAGGCGACCCGCGTTTTCGCTCATCTGTCGTGCTTAAAAATATTATTATAGTTAGTTTAATTAGAAAATGAGAATTATTACTTTTATTATAATAGAAAGGTAATTTATAGATAATTTTGTTATTCATCTATGTTAACTATATAAATAAGTAAATAATGGATATAAATGTCTCAATTAATTACAGTTAAGAAGACTTCTTTGGTATGTTTCTGGTTTGAAAGCTTCTAAGCTTTGTAGTGTTGAATCTTCCAAATAATTTACAGATATTTGCTGGTGTATTTATATCTATGTCTAAAATTTAAACAATGTATAAAAAAAAACAATAATAATTTCCAAATTTATGCACGATTTAAAAATAATTTATTTAAAAAAACTTTATATTTAGGAATTATTATTTCGATTTAATTAATTCAATTGCGCACAATTTTATTATTTATTGCCTTTATGCTTGTTGAAATGTTAAAAAAACTGGAATTTGACGTATTAAGCCAAAAGGAGACGTAAATATCAAAGGTGATTTGAGTAAACTTGTTTTATTTTTATGATCGTTAATTCCGCTCGCAGTTTAAAAGTTGGTCACTTTCGTGAAACCTATATTAATAATTAAGTAAATGTCAAGGAATTCCATCTTCATGACAAAATGTAAGCTTACAAGATTTTGTGTAGGAAGGCAGACAAACGAGCAGGCAAAAGTGTCACTGCAATACTGAGAGCACTGCAGACCCATTGCCTACCTTAGAATGCAGATATGAATATAACAGGAGTGGAAGAAGTAAAGGAACTTACTTATTTCTATACCTTACAAATCATATTAACGGTCAAACTTCTGGAGAGTGGGTTATTATAAAGATCTTTGACATATGGTTTCTTGCCCTCAAAAACTGGTTAAAATCCAGTTCAGTTGCAAAACACGAATCAAAACATGCGTCACTACGTAAAAACCGTTGTGGTTTCTTTTTTCTATCTAAGGTTAGTCAATCAACCTATATCGAAGAAATAAAAAATTATATTAAATTTTTACACGGCATGACATGTGTAAAATACATTACGCTATTAGTGATATAGAAACCTTTTGAAATATGGGGGGCATACTATACTTGTCGACCTCTAAATATTATTTTATATTTTTAAATCAGCATGGAAACCTTATATATCATTGCTCTCACTTATTCATAACTTATTCTGCCCTTGCTATAACTGTTAATCTGGTTACGTTTTAATTTGCTATTAATATATCCGGAAATTGGTGGCCGCTGCATAATTTTGATGTACATGTTTATTTTATTTATGTGTATGTATTATATGTTATTTGAAAATGCAAATTTTGGTATACTAAAATATATATTTACATAATTATATATAAATAAAACATAGGAATATATTCTTGAAGTCATAAATCAGGTGCTTTCCATCAGGTGACACACCTGCTCGTTTGCCTGCTCTGCTATAAAATAAAAAAACTAGGAAATACATATAAGAAACTAACAAAAGTAATGTTAATTAAATATTTTCTTAAATATACTTTTACAGAAGATTTAGATAACTTAAATCTTGGTAGAATATGAGCTACCAAGTCATATAGGTTTTATTGAGGTATAAATCTTACGGTAAACACTTAAAAGTTATTAAAACACAAGGAGAGAGATAAACGTATAGACAAAACTCTGTACTGACTGCCATCTTCGTGAATTTTCTGAGTAAACAGCTTGTAAAAACTATTGTCATGGATCATCACGGATTCGATTCTCGAATCAGGATAAAAATATGTATGGCCCACTAGTATGTATTTCTGGAGTCTGGTAGATCCACTAATCCGCTTTGGATAACTGTGGTGGGTTAACATCCATTCCTCCACAAATAAGCCCGTGCCCAGCAGTTGAATAAAATATGAACCATGTAAAAACATGGACATGGTTTCATTCTATAGAATGTTAACAAGCCCACTATATGAAGTATTTTATTGGGCGTCGGAGTTCAGGGCATATGGATTGACAAAAGGCTAACAACATAAAAGCCTGTGGATATATATATATATATATATATATATATATATATATATATATATATATATATATATATATATATATATATATATATATATATATATATATATATATATATATATATATATATATATATTCATATGTATAAATTAACTGTATTTTAAAATTTCAAAGTAATTTAAGGTACATAAAAAATTATCCGTGGTTGTTGATGTTTTGGATAACGCAGTTCTCGATCAGCTATAACAACATTAATTTAAGCTAATAAATTTCATATATATCGATTTAAAATGATACAAAATATCCGTTATCATGCAGAACTGGAACCTAGAACAGGTTCACCCGTTTGTAACTGGCATTGAGCGTATCAATTGCAAATGACACACAAATTGATTTCCCGATAAACTACTAGACATTTCGAAGCTTACTTGAAATTATAATCTGGATATCTAGAATGTTCTTTCAATGAAAAAGCATTAAGACAAACCACGAGCCAGTAGTGATAGCCGTTCAACGTTTTTAAACGTAACCGGTATGAACTGTTGGCAAGGTCGGAAATAAGACACTTTGCTTTCACGACGATTACGATTATTATGCTGTTATTACTTATTGTTAGTATACAATTAAATGAACATTTATAATGCATCACTTAGTCTATGGCTGGTTTGTAATAAACTACGACGGAACTTGCTGCTTGCTTTTTTATAACAATCGTCATCAGGATTGTCCTGATGATCATCAACAGATTTTAATATTGTAATTCATTTCTGTCATTCAAGGCTTACCTTTGCAAAAAACCCTTATCAATTGTTAAATAAAACAATGTTTACTGGCTAGTTAATATAGTTTCTTCTTTTTGTTTGACTTTGAATGGGATATTAAACTTTTATCTTCTAGATAACGAAATTATAACTTCAGTGACATTAACAGAACTTAGGAAGTGAATTAAGGTATATTTTCGTAACTATATACTAACTGCCATCTTCGTGAATTTTCTAGGTACACAGCTTGTAAAAACTATTGTCATGGATCATCGCGGATTCGATTCTCGTATCAGGATAAAAATATGTATATCCACACTTATTCATAAAAAGTTGCTAAAATCCGGTTGTAAGTAAGATATCTTCTCGAAAACCAAATTGACTGGGTCAAATGACAACAAGGAATATCTACAAACATTATTAGCTTAACCAATCCGGTCAGACGTAAAGCCAACCGCTTTTGAGAATCGGTTGTGTTTTCTTTTTAAACAGGACAAGAGTGGCGATGATAATCTAATTGTTAAAATTGTAAACGATTTAAATATTCTCTTAAGAGTTATTAGATGCAATAATACATTATTTATTTGTTAAAACTGAATTCTGTATAATCACATTCACGAACTTAAGCATTAAAGAATTAATAAAATGTACATTTAAAGTACGACACAAATGCACAAAGAAAATATACTAAATATTTGATATGCTTTTGAATATTTTTAATTTCTGATTTATTAAGCATTCCTTGAAAACATAAAAGTGACATAAATAATAAATACAAGAGAGTAAATTATATTATATAATTCTGATCTATCTATATGTAAGTGTAAAATTTCATAAATATTTATGTCGAACACAGCGAGTTACTGTACCGCTCATATCTGACAGAATCGAGTGCGTTCATAAACGGACCCACTTACGTGCGACTGTTATTCGTAAGTGATCGATTCGTTATGCAAAATTGGCGCGCATTCTACTCCATGTGTAAAGTGGCATGCTCAAGTAGAATAAGACTAACAAAAGATTACATTTGTTTCTGTTATAATTAAATACCATTATATTTTCTTCTTCTAGCAGTACCCTTTATATTTCTATGGACACGTGCAGCACATCCACAGAAATATAAAGGGTACCATAAAAATATACAAGGAATGCAAATGTGAGAAAGCAACAGGACAACTTCTTAAAGGTTGAAATGTCGTTAGCGTTCGGAAATACTGCTTAAAGATGCTTCAAAGGCACGTTGTACGCGGAAAATGTTATTTAAATCCAGGTGTATATTTTTTTTTATGTGATAGGAAGGCAAACGAGAAGGCGTGTGACCTGATGAAAGCAATCAACGCCGCCCATAGACTTCCGATTAGTGCGATCGATCGATCGGGGACATCTACACCCTGAGGGGTGTAGGACCGAGCCTCAGGGATGATTACGCAGTGTCAACCTTTAAGGAAAGTGTCATTATGGGAGTGGGAGGGGTAGAGGGAAGGGGCAGGGTGTTGGGCCTCCGGAACTCGGCCGCTAACCGTGCGAAGCGTGGTAGGTAAGCTACCACTCAGAGGCCGGTTTTCTGCGGGAGTGTGGTACTTCCACGGGCGAGCCGGCCCATTCATGCTACAGAAGTATTTTTCTGCAGCGTGGCTGATATTTAAATAGTGCATTGAAATTTAATTTTGACAGATTGTGCGATGGATGACAATGAATAAATTAGCGATACGAATTATTACGAAAATATACCTTAATTCACTTCCTAAGGATTACATTTTTGAAAGATTTTTGGCGAAAAACTTTTCTCCGCAATGGCAAAAAATTTAGCGGTTGGGTAAGACCGCCGTCGTCACCGACAACTTTTAAAAAGTTAACTTTATTTTATATCATCGTATGATTTCGCAAACAGAATGACCGATGTGAACTTTAACAACATCCAAACTATATAACGTATATGACGACCAATTGGCTCAGTGGCGGGGATGTCGCCTATAGAATCAATGGTCGCGGGTTCGATCCGCGCATCGGAAGAAATATATGTATTGCCTTCAGATATTTATTCCGATTCTGATTATTCCGCCAATTGGACAAGCGTGTTGGCTTCGATGTCTGTTCCTACGGCTTGCATGTGCTCATTGGGACATATATGGTCTGTAAAAAAACTGAAAAGGCATAATATGAGTGTTGGACTGCCGTATATTCCACGCCAATCACTGTAATTGAAATACTTTAAAACTCCTTCATTCAAATATATTGTAAAGACTATATTTTAGACCAAAACAGTCCATCACTAGCGAATGAATTCATTGTGTTTGCTGTTCCCAAACGGGTCAGGCGACCGCCATGGTTGCATTGTACAATGCCCCGGTCATGATTGTTTGAATTTAATTTAATACAAGTTTTTCGATTGCTATTTAAAATTATTGTGACGTACAATATCTTGGAAAGGAAAAGTTATCAACGGAAAAATATTGGATAGGGTTTAAGAGAAACGCCAAATCTTATCAGCACATTGAAAATAGAAGGGGGTAATGACGAATAATTTTATTTTAATATTATATTTTGAAGTGAAAACATTTTTAGTACAGTTGTTATTTAAAACTTATACGTCTTCAGGATTTAGATAATGAGATTGTAAAACAATATACAGTCTTTATTTACCATAAGCCCCTTATGTCATTTGTTGAAATTGAAAAGTTGGAGTCTGTTAATATAATATAATGTAATATATGTAAGATAAAATGTGTAATAATTTTTAAACTTGGTAAGAATATGATAATAAATAAACCATACAACATTCTAATCCTGATGCTCTGCATTCGCCTCATTCTCTCAAAATTGTTTTCTGGAGGTTTCGAGTTTTTTCATAGAGTAGTTACGAGTGAGACACAATATCACGCCACAGAAGCTGCATCAATGCACACATTTATACAGGCCGCGCACGTAAAATATACCTGCAAGCGTGACTCACGGACCGGCGTACGGCTATTTTTGTATTTTTCCTTCGAATAAGGAGGAAGATTTAGGCCTCTACACAGAATATCAGAATATTAATAGCATGCGCTCTTTAGCTTTGGCGTTCTATACTTTTGAACAGATTGTTTGAAATGTCATAAAGTTTAATCCTACCAAACTGTACGTAATAGATTCTCCTCCAAATACTCGTTTTTTTTTCAAACCAAAGCATAATAGCACAAAATTATGATGATGGAAAAACTTTATCAATAGTAACTGTACATAAGATATCGTTTGCTCATGGCTTCATCTTCAAGGAATTGTGATAAAATGTTATTGAAACTAACACACCGTTAATTTTATTCTCGTGAAAAATTAATATTTAAAGACTGCAAGCATTTTAAATGTGTTACGCAAGTTATAACTTTCTCTCTATATCTACAGATACACAAAACTCTAAATAAATAATTTATAGCAAATAATTACCACTTCATAATAAGCAATACAAATACAAAAGACAATATCTTACAGGACACATTGTTTTTAAATTATATTCCTTAAAAATATAATGAATAAATAAAACTTTTTCGGACTGTTAATACATTTTTTTAGACAGCCCATATATATCGCACTGCTGGCCATAGGGCCTCCCCATCACTGGAGGAATGGACGTTAGCTAACCAAGGCGGCTTGGCGCCAGGCTAAGAATTAATTCCTTTTTAATTTTCCACTTTAAAACTACTCATGGTAGATTTTCAGATTTGCACTATATATTTTATAGAAGTGCAACGTCAATGCGGTTTCAGAAAATTATTTAATAAAACACGCGTGTTAATTCCTAATTTTTAGAACACAAGTTTGAAAATCGCTTATCAAGCATAAACACCAAAAATAATGCAATTAAAACGTGACGAAATGCAACATAAAGTTATATGAATCATGTTATTTCCAACAATCGTGTGCTTCTTATACAACTTCCTTTATAACCTGTTTAAAAAGGTGTCACGTATTTTTTTCGTGTGAAAGTCACTCGTACGGAAACAATAGGATGAGAATATAAACAATGGCAAATTATTTAACATAAAGAGATAACAATAAAATCTGGAAGATAAGCTATCTTTTTTTACATATTACAAATGAACTTGATTGTTCATATGAGGATGACTTATATGTAAACAGACTTGATATGTGAGTTATATGTATATAAAAACTACCTAATGAGCTCAGTGGCGAACCTGCCGCCTTGGGAACTAATAAACTCAGATTCGATACCCACATTGGGACAATTTGCCTTTGATATGCGTAGTAGAGTAGTGTCTATTCCTCCAGAAATAGGGAGGCCCATGCCGAGCAGTGTGGCAACATGTAAAGGCTGTGAGCAAAAACTTTTAAGAAGCATTAATACTATACATATACATGTAATCTCTCTCGTCGTCTTGTAATAAGCGAGTATCTACTATAAAGTATATTATATTATTTTTAGAACAATGCAATAACTCATAAGACGTCATTCTATAGTCCGTATTTGCGTCACAGAGGCAAATTGCAATTTTCTTGTAAGAATTCCTGACGTTCTTAACCATTTCACGATGAAAGGAGAATACGCTTCAAGTATTGCTTCTATCAGATAGTTCTAGATATAGTTGGGTTGAGATTTTGTTTCTTTTCGCGATTCATATTTATATATATATCAATGGAAAGATAAAACATAATTTTATCCTTAATTTCAAGAAACATATTGTAAGAAAATTGAATAAAAACTATCTCAAAGTGCTAGAATCTAACCTTATACAAATATATTTTTTTTACATTTCATATGTTTACAGTTATTTTCACTATAACTAATCAAGTTAAAACAAAAAATATATAATACGTAAAAAAATTAGTGTTGTGCTGCATTATTTTAAAAATAATTTATTTTATAAGACGATATATGTGTGAATCTATAAGCCATCGTCACGCAAACCCTTGGCTTCAAAAATAACCTTAACTACCTACTGCCTAAATACTAGACCATATAGGTCATCAGGCTACCAGAACAAATACAAGCCCTTTTTTTGATTACAATAAAAAAGTGAGAGGTAATTTAGCAACAACAACAATTAAGAGAACAGCAAAAATTTGATTGAGTTCCCTTTTTAGTTGCAAAGAAAGGTCAACTTTAACGCCCAGCAGTGATCCTAAAAAAGCACGTCAAACTCAAAGTTCATTCTAGTTGGAGCTGTCATGAAGTAGTATCTCGATTAAAGTCACTTATAAAAGGGCAATCGGTATATTACACAGTGTTGTTTATGTGGACCTTGAAGACAAATTACAAGCGTTCTTTACTCCCTGATACTATACAACAAAACGACAGAATATAGCCTTCAGAGCGCTGTGAAAATACATTTTACGACTGAGGCTTTTATATAACTGCTTCAGGTATTAATTGGTAAATATCACGTAGTGGATCAACTGCAAAATAATAGAACTTGGCCTTAAAATGTTAATACAGCTTCCTTATGCTCAAACTTCACATTGTCAACGTGAATCGAATCGAGTTTAATGGACTGGCTAGTAACCTTATATATAATAAATGAATTGCGTAAATGTATAAAACATCTAAGATTTTATTGAGCATTTCAAACTTTTAACAATGCCAACCTTTTATTTGCCCGCGACATTATATACATCCCTAGTAAAGAATTTTTACTACATTACAGAGTTGTAAAATCTTTCATTGTGTCATATCATTTCTCTCAAAGTGAACCTTGCGTAAAAGAAAACTTCAATGGATTGTAAACTCTAATCGTAAAGCATTCAAAAATATCAATTACAAAAAAAAATATTAAATTACATTATAACATAGTTGGCAAGATAATTAATCAGAATTCGTAAGATCTTACAGGAACAAAAAAAAGTTTTTTTTATTCTTACTTTCGTATTTTTGAGATAGATATACGAAGTATTCCATATATCGGATATGTGGAATACTTCGTATATTTCGTATATATCTCAAAAATTAAGATTATCCGTTAGAATACATCAAAAGTATGAAGTGCAACATAATATTATTTTGAAGTACGAATTCCGATAATTAGCCCAACGATATTTGGACATTTGAAATCTACAACAAATTCCAACAGTTGTTAACTTAAAAAAAGACTTGATGGTTTAAAGTTTTATTTCAATTTAGGCACATACTACTTCGGCACGCAACCCTCACCAGACACACCTGCCGGTAATGCAAGCGTGCCAACTGCAGGGTGAGTCACTGCATCGATAGCAGCTGTCGCACAGGATGCACGTGGGCCGCCTTGCGAAACTTAAACAAGCCTCATTCAATAGCGCTCGTAGCTAGTTGCGAGAAGCGCTTCGACCTATTCAATAGTACTGTCAATACTACTGATTTTTTGATTATTGGTGTCACCCTACAGTCTAGAATATAATTTCGGAATAGTTTAACGTGTATTAAATCAATGAAAATTAAACGTTGATAATGAAGACAAAATTTGGATTGATGCATGAATTTAGAAAAGGGATCACTTATAAAAAAAAAAAGATCGAAAACGTATTTGTGACGTGCCTGGTGTTGCAGATGTTTAAAAGCGACGGTGATCACTTACCACCAGGAGACCCGCTCGCTCGTTTGTTTGCTCTGCTTAAACAAAAAATGTATCTTTATTATGATGAAAAAAAGAACAATATTGAAAAAGACAATGCAATCACTGCAAACTCGAAACAGAGTTCTATAACATCCACGCTGACATCAGTAAAACGTCAAAACAAAAAAGTTCCTTTCTTTTTGTTAATGTGTTATTAATTGTTTCTTAGCAGCCATTACTAAATAAATTCATTATTCAGTAAAACACACTTAACACATTGTATGCGGAACACGAACTAGTACGTTTTCTGACGATTGATACTTGAGCGCGGGTCACGTACTAGTACGGGTTTAGTGTAACAACATGGTTTTGTTTGCGGGTACAAAAATAACAGTATATACAGGAAAACGAAGCCGAATGTTCTCGTCAACTACATAGATTCTGGAAAAATTTAGACAAATAAAAACTATTTTTTACATAAGTCAATGCGGAACCACACAGAACGGGCAGGTTGATTAAAAAAATCAATTTAGATATAAAACTAACTTTTTATATTTTCCTTGCGAAAATGAGTGAATTTATCGAAGATAATTGTGATGAAATCTTCGCTGACGCATTATCAGATGTTTTTTTGTAATAGTGACATCGAAAGTGAAGATTTCGAAGAGACCGATGATGAAGAGCTTATTTCACGCCCTCGAGCTATCAATCGTAGAGCTATTAGTACCAGTTCTGAAACAAGTTGTGATGAAGAAACAGAAGAATGGTCATATTTATTATAAATAAAGTTCATATATACGAAGAGACGAACTAAGTATAATTTATAAGTACAGAAAGAGATTTTATGTAAGGATTTGAAAACATGGTTGGAATGGAAAATATTATTTTGCAGTTTTCGAAAGTATTTAAATCTTTTATTTTAATACGCTAGAAATTGATGACAATAACTATCAGTTGATGAAAATATCGTAATATAATGTTGCATTAAAAGACAAAACAATACAAAACAAACACTTTTAGGTAGCTTTAAACTGTAGTTTGAAATAAACGGAGATAGAAACTCAAATGAGATCGCCAACGGAATACAAGACAAAATAAAGCTGTATAGAATCTTACCTATTTATTATTTATAGTTTTAAAATACTTACTTTAAAAACATGAACTACAAATTAGTATATTCGAAAACAAATTAAATTTAAATCATAACACAAATATATATTAAAGAACCGGAGACTGTGTCAAGGATAATATCTTGGTTCTAGTTCGATAATTATTATATTTTTTTTAACCTGTCTCACTTTTGTCCTTAATTATATTAACGTTCTTTCATTTGCATGTTAAATATACAACAGCATATCTATTGTAATTGTATATACCACTAACAAAACAAACACACAGAGACACAATTGAGAAAGTATAGTTTAAAAATATCGTTTATTTTATATCCAATAAAACCTTAATTTTTATGATATATTATATTTACCTTCGACTAAAAGTTATATACATGAAATAAACTTAATCCAGTCTAGACTTGTGATAATGGCTGGAGGTTTAATAAAATCCGTTCACTGCAGAAGTATTTAGTAAAAATGTTTAAGTTTCATACCTTCTCACTTTCATACTCAATAAATGAAATGTGAACTACTTATCTGAATGAAAAATAAAGAAGCACATTTTTCCTGATATAAATTTTATTCATTATTTGGAGTTGTAGCCTTATTTGGAGCTGTAGGTGTAACACAATAATATTATATATTGGAATAACACAAATTATTTTTGTTTTTGTGTGGAATGGGGTTATTGGCCCTAGGGACGTGCCTTTGCAACACTGGTGGAAGGACTTGTGGGTCCTTGAAACCAAAACAGACGGCCACCGGTCTCGAAACTCCGCAGAAACGATGGAAAACGCATCGTGACAGATGGGGAGGGGCTAGTAACGATTCAAGAATGACGTATATACCTCGGCTTGAACTAGTATCGTCGAAGAAGGCACAAATTCTATAATGCAAAGAGTATTAATTGTATGAGTGCAAATTGTAAAAACATCATCTGTATCAATGGAACACTATATTCCATGCCGCCTGTGCACCAATCATTTAAAATGTTTTGTTTTTGCAATTCGAACACACAATCTACACCCGCATCGCCAATCTGGCCGAGATTACACCGGTTGCACCGGCAACTGGTGTGAAAACGAAGTATGTACCGTTACACAATGTAAACGTAGTGATCGGAATGTTGAGTGAATTGAAACCAAAATTTAAAATAGACAAAAAGGACATACTCATTATCTTTGAACTTATTTCTATCACGGGGACTTTGTAAGACACATAACAGTATCATCAATTTGCAGAGGTTGAGAACAGACACAAATTTCGAGAATATACTTTAATAGCATAAATATCTACGTACATATGTAAACAAATAAAATAATAATGTTTTTAACCAATTTCATTCGTAGCAAGAGATAGTAGGAGCGCAATCGAATGTAGTGATATAATCCAATGAAATCATAAAATCTTATAGTCGCTTCGATCTACTTTTGTGTTAACGGAGATGTTCATAGAGAATAATGTAATGAATAATAAAATTGCATACATAAGTATACGTGGGCAATTACTTTAATTTTCACAGATTAGCAGATCTTACCCAAATAGACGCATGTTTTAGATATGGCCTTAAATATTAAATTTAACTTTACAAGCGATTTGACAGCATTCTCTAAGACAAAATTTGTGTACTGTAGCCGAGAGAGGCGCATATTTGAATAGACACTATATTAGTTTATTAAACAATAATACAAGGAGAACTTCGTCATTTCCTTAAAAATATGTGGTTATTTAATGCTATAAAAAACAATAAAACAGTTTATTTTTAGCACACCAAATATTTTTGTAAGTTAATATTATGTACGGGCGAACGTTTGCATGAGAAAGGCCTCTAAAACTGGACTCTGTTTTTATTTCCAACTGCGCACGGCATACATTGACCTGTTGCTTTGCCCTAGATTACACAGCACCGGGTTTCGATCGAGCAACAAGCTTCGTGCCAGGGCGACATATGTAACTCAGACTGACATACGGCTCTAGTGTAACGGAGTGGGTAATGGTCATGAATTTTTAAAACCAGTAATTTTAAGCGGATAAAAACTCCACCACGTTCCAACACCCTACAGCAGTTCACTAGCGGATATAGGCACCCCCTAAGATACACTCTTTAAGGAGTTTCCCCATAATCGCTACGCTAGGCTGACGGGTAGACGACCGCTTAGCTAGATACCGCACAACAGCAAAGCGGCTTGTACTTCACGAGACTCCATTATTTAAGTCTAAGTTTGTTTTGTGATGATCATACCATCATCTTTCGATCGTCAGCGCTTCGTACATCTGTCTGCAGGATGCATCGCGTGAAGGTCTAGTTGATAATTCGGGTAACAAGTTGTGATTGTGCTCTCTTGCATCCCTGACACGTTTAAGAGAAAGTAAAAGTAATCTTCATCATCATCTTGCTGTCTCAAACATTTCTTTAAAAAATATATATAAACGTATATGCTTTGCGTAGGCATTCTTTATTGCCTGGAAAATACTAAATACCAACTTTATATGGAAAAAACCTAAAGAAATATCATATAAATAAGTAGAAAAATAAAATATCATAAAATTAACATACAAACTGGTCTAAAAATACCATTACATAAAAATGTTGTAATAGAGGTAATAGCTATTGTACAATTACACGGATCTTATTCTGAATGAACAGACAACGCACAGCTTAAACTGATGGAATCAGAACTATGAAATTTTAAAGAGGAGTTTTTTAAATAATGTACTTAAGTACAAAAACAGGATGTTATCCCATCCTTTAAGTGGGTTATTTAATAGGGGGTGAAAGTTTATATAGCAATTATGATAAGATTATGTTTTTAAATAAAAGTCAGTTATATGTTTAACCATAGTTGTCGGGGCCAAAGTCAAATAAATAAATTTAACTTATATAAGTATATTTATTTGCTTACCCACATATCAACTAGTTTATGAACTGTGGATGTCAATAAATCTTCATATGGATACGAATGCAAGCAATGAACAGGATGTGCTTACTTTAAATCTCTATTTCCCTTTTCTGTGAAAAGGGTATTCTTAGGTCAGATTTCTCTTCCCACAGTCTCCCATAAATATAAACACATTTTCTTTTATTAGGAATATTACATGGTATTTAAATTTATTGATATACGCGAGGATAGCGATAAATACCGTACAGAGAGTATGGTAGTGCTATAATAAACATAAAAATGACATGAACCAATCTTTGCGAGTTTAATTCCCGCATAGGGATATATGTGGCAATGGGCTGGTCACACGTACTATGAGACACCCCCACCTATATGTTGCGACGATTTGCGCAGGGCGGTTGGCAGAAACTAGATGCGTGAAGCTGAATATCGGGCTAGGTTCTTGCGAGAGGCCTTTGTCCAGAAGCGGACTGCTGCAGGCTGTTGATGATGATAGGGATAAATGTATGTACTAACCTATAGATATTTATTCCGAGTCTACTGTAATGTCCAATCCCCCACCCCCAACCCCCCTAAGAAATCGGGAGATCCCGTGCCAAACGGTGAAGATCGATCGAGAAGATAGATCGAACCTATCGAAAATTCTGCGATCGCCGACGCTTCGAGACGCTTTCCGCTGTATTTATATAATTATATTATATTTAAGTGACTAAATACTTAATGTTTTTTCAAATTAATTATTAAATACACAGAAAAGTACTACTTGTATAGTTTTTTAACACACTGTGAGTCACCAGCGCCGCAACGTTCGATACGACTAGACGTGTTCTTGACCCCCCCGTTTACACAGACATTCGCGGTTTCTTCCCGCACCACTTTTTCTTGTTCAGTAACCGTGTCATTAAAATTGTAATAGAATCAGTAAATAAAATTTCTCTTTCATCGCGTAATGATGAAAGTGGAATGGATATTTTTGTAGCACAAACTATTTTAAAGACAACTGTAAGATATAAGAAATTCTCAAACTTTAATAGTTTTAAAATTGATCAAGTTAAAGTTTCAATGATTGTAAAAAAAATCTTCTTGTACACTTTAAAATGTTGAAAAAAAAAATAACTATATCACCCTTTAAGTGCATCTAATGTCATAAATTTCTTTTAATATTTCAACGCAGTTTACCTATGATCACTAAAACTCTCAGATTTGTTATATTTTTAAGTTTGCTGCAGCTTTAAAAGTGCAATCGTACGTTACAAATAAATGCTTTAATAACACAAATGAGTGATACACTATGCTAAGACTTTCCAACGCCATGAACAACTTTCTTGTCAGTGCAATTATAAGAAGCTATTTAAAACCATTACATTTTAAAATAAGATAAGTAACGCGGTAAAAGTTAATTTATTCGCACAATTGCTGGCTCTAATAATTCTCTTTCATCACCCGGAAGTCTTTCTACGTATAATAATGGTATAAAATTAGAAATAATTTCTATTCACAATTTATTTCGAAATAATAAATATTAATAATGTTGCGGGATGCCGATGATATTTTAAATTATGTTAAATATAAAAATTAACGACTTCTATTTAAAGCATTATTAGCATACATGTCCTCTAAGTAAAGCTTTTCAGTGTCACCTAATAACGAGTAAACCAACTGCTAAACTAAAGACAATTGTCTTTAATTTTACTACTGTTTAATTTTAATTTGAGTACTGTTACGAATACCTTTTTTCAAATTTTATTACATTTTAAAAAATAACTCTTATTTAAAATAAAAATGGCTCATTCCTGTGTGATAATGCATAACATTAGATGAGGACTTTAGATCGGTAATTGAGATTTTAAACAAATTTATATACATTAAGCTATAGATTTATATGATTTATAATATAAATAATGATGTTGAGATGAGTTGTAATAATTAATGAACGAACAAAAACGAAACAGCCGCTTATTGTCACTAATATATGTAACTAATATTTCCAATGATATCAAAACACCTTGCAAAATATCATTATTTCAAGTACTAAATTCGACTGTTAAATTATGAACTAATAAAATTACCACCTGTGAAGAACGTATAATTTTAACTATTACTTTCATGAACAGCACAAAAACAACCGAAAGTATCCAGGTGTGGATTGCGTCGAGAGTATGAATCAATGCAGACACTGATTTACAACACAATGCACTCGTTAGGGAGGCCATTATAAAATGTGACAGCATCACGTGATAATTCTAGTGTAGTGGTGATATTTAATTTGCGTCGTGTTGCATTGTAGCTTATACTTCGTTTAGAAAAATCATCATCAATTATTTTCATTTCATTAAGCCCTAGTACTTCTCAATACATCTCTGATTGAAGACAATACATATAAAATATGAATAGCCTTGCCAATTTGTATTTACATAACAGCCGTAAATCTATTATTTTATATTCGTCTTTACAAGTTCAGACACCTAATAATGTAACAGCAACGTAGCTTAATTGTTTAATTGGTGCAAACGAACGTCGCGTACGATATTGTCTCGACTGGTGTCAGATTCAAGTCACTCCCGCAATGACCTCAGATGGTTTATTAAGCGGTGCATATAATAAAAATAACTATCATTTCTAATAACGAGCCTGAATGAGTTGTTGGTTTTTAGACTTAACATAACTTAAATGGACCTGACGTGTGTACCTGTAACTTCATATATGTATATCTTCTCCTTCTAGTGCCTACATCATCAATAGTTTCCACTGATAAATTTTTAATGTAATTAAATTGTATTTACGATGACATAGTCGACCACAGCCAGTTGGAGCAAATATACACAGTGACAGAAATTTGATGCTTGAAGCCGAAGAACAGGCTCCGCGGAGGGTCTAGGGGAACTGACCAAATCTGTTTAGAGGAGATCAAATCTGTGAAATAAACTGTACACAATAAAACAGCTATCTACCTTTACCAAATAAATAGATTATAGTTATTAACAGAAAAATAACTATATTTTCTGTTAATAAATTGATCTATATTTTAATATGTGGTTTAAAAAAGCTTTGATTGCTTTTTTTAAGAAGTTTCACATGGAGAAGGAGCGCAGAAGATCGAATAGAAGAAAACAAAATTGTTATGAATTACAATTAAATTTCGACCGCTAGACGATCAATACTAGTATGACATAATTAGATGCGACAAGGGTAGTAATGGGTTGTTAAATTTCATATGCACACCCGCGTTCTACTTTCTCGACAAGTACTCGACGCAGCCAATTACCACCGGTAGCCGTTGCTTGAGTTAAGGTTAATTGGCTACATGTAGCCATAATAAGTAGATAAAGAAATTTGAGTGAACGGGGATATAATGAAAAAGTTTGGTAACTTATTCCTGTCCTGCATATGTATGTGTACCTGTATATCTTAACAAGCGTAAATAAGGACGGAAATGAGTAATTTAAACTTAAAATGTGTAATAAAAGCCTAAAAAATCCTTCACTAGAATGGGGGCTTATCCTGACTGACTAATAACTGAGAGTATTTGCAAACTTTAATTAATTTATTTATTCTTTCAAAGGCGGACTGGATGCTGGAAGACATTCTATGCCAATCAACCTTTGAGTTGACGCAAAAGATTTTTAAATAGTAGGTACAAAAATAATAATAATATGTTAATTATTTAATATTGAGGATTTGTAAAGTATTACAAACAGTTACATCACAATATGCAATTTAAATAATCGACAGATTGTGAAGTAACTTCAAAAACAATGAAATGATATGATCTTTGTTCATCAATGTTCTAATAGGTATTTCATTTGCGAAATGTTCGCTTTCTGGACCAAGGGTTGCGAGTACGAATCTTGCATCAGTATGATAAACATTTGTATGACCTACAGGTCTAATTAATTCTAGTCTTCTAGTTAATTCTTTTATTTAGGAAAAACAAATACCAAAAATTCATCACGGTCGTGCGATAAACAGTATGCTGAAATATTTGGTTCTCCTGTGAATATTACTTCTTTTTTGGAATGATACTTTTATATGTTGTAGTTGTTTCCTTTCGTAGGAATGACAAATCTTGAATAATGAATGCCACATATTTCAACCTTGAGTAAATACTTGACTATTGTATTGGTCGTTTCACTTGTCTGTCCAATTAGGTCATTTTAGATCTTATCTAGAAATTTTAGTACGTCATAGTATTATGCCAAAATCTTAAGATCAACCTACTCTATGTAATACCTACATACATACATACATACATACATACACAGGGGTCGGCAGAGAGCACAGACCTTCATCTGCTTAGATCCCGGCACATTTTATTTGCTTCATCTACACTCATCACTGTTTTTGTACAAGCTCGTCGTTTAAGGGTACTTTTGAACTGGCCTTTCTTGAGAACTTCAGCTATTTGGTCCAAGGTACATTCTCCTTGATTCTCTATGTAATAGTAAACAAGTAAAGACCGTTATTATTTAAACTTGATGTTACCAGTTTATATATAAACGATTAGACAAGAGTGGCACGCGGGATGCATAAAAAGTTAAGAGATATGTCAACTGATTTCAATCGGATAATTGCGTGGAATCACTTCGATGGGTGGCCAAGCACTAATTCAGTATCATAAATAACAGTTCTTTTAGAATGTACAACAATATGTCTTGTATCTAAATGTTATATTGCGGTATAAAGCGGTTCAGTTGCTTGAGATCTTGTAGGAACTGCCAGGAGCGTTCAATGTGTACACACTTCAGATATAATTTCAAATGAAATGACGTATCGTGTGAGCAGACATCCAATTTTCATTTTATTGCATTTCGATTTCGTATGTATTCACAAAAATGGAATAAACACAAATTTAATTTAGTATTTATTGTTGTATTCAGAATTCACAGACTTGAATAGAATAGAATTTTACATGGGGGCTTGTCCGGGGCGCATCCCAATCTTATACTATAGTATTATACGTAGTTTAGCTAGACCTCTACTATAAGACTGTGAGTCATATGTCACCAGATATAATTAATATCAGAAAAAAAAACATATATACATATTTCAAAAAAACATATATACATATTTTATATGACTATCATTAGTTAAAAAATAATGATCATTTATTTTTAAAATATACAACATAGATAAATAAATGGAGCAAAGATTTCAGGTTCATTGAAATATTAGAGGAGGGGTTCATTGAAATATCAGGTTCATTGAAATATTCATTGGAGAGAACACTGGAGGTAGATTTATCCTGCTATTTATTTATATATGATATGTACGAAGGAAAATGGACACAAGTCTTTTGTCTCCGCCAGTGTGCAGAAAGTCGTTAAGCTAGAATGCTCTATTGTCCTTTCCTCTCTTGTCCTACATTTAAAAAGCTTTCTTATTTCACAGGCTATTGTGCACATGTCTATGCGATAAAGGGCTTTTAACGCCCCAGTAACTAACTGTGTGTGGAGAAGTTTTAAAAAGAATATTCGAATATATTACATATTTAAAACTAGGAATAGATGTGTACAAGTAAAATCGTTATAACCAGTTTTATTACATTAGTAGCGGTGTTCCAGAACATTTACGATATATGAGTTTTCAATAGACAAGAGCGTGTTCACGAAAAGTAGGTAAAGCAATTGTGTTGCCTCTGAAGTTGCGCATGTGTATGAGCGACGGTGATCACTCCACCATCCGTACAAGTGCCCCGCATGCTAGTTTGCTTGCTCTGTTGTTAAAAAAATGATTTTGAGAAACTATTATGTTGGGAATTAGTATTTTGAGAATCTATTATCTATTATGTTTTTAAGAAAGGCCAGGTCAAGAGTACCCTTATCCGGCGGGCTTGCATGAGGAGAGTAATGAGTGTGGAGGAAGCAAGAAAAGGATGCCGAGATCGTAGCAGATGGAGATCTGTAGTATCTGCCTACCCCTACGGGAGACAGACGTGACGATATGTATGTATGTATTACGTTGGGAATTGAAAATAATTTAATACATTAAATTGCACTGAATTCTCTATTAATTGATATAGTGTTGTAATACCTCGAAAGTATTCAGTAATATATGGTTTATCTTTTCTTGTGGGTTATTTTTTCAACCTATTAGTGGTTGCCATTTTCAGAACTTTAGAATTTGATTTTTGTAGACTTTCCCGAGATACTGAGGAAGATAAATAACCAAGCGTCGTTATGTTCCTCAGTATAATCGAATCGTCAAAATATCACCGCCGCACATGAACGTCTGCCACACGAGGAACGTCGTATGCTTTTAAAGCTACAACGATCATGAAAGGGAGACGTGAAAGTAATGGCTAAGGGAACTGATCTCTTGAGGTACCTATGCTTGTGCCTCTGGCTTTTAATGTCTAACAAACGAAGCAAAAACAAATTGGTCTTCTTCAAGAGTGTGGCACTTTCACCGAACAAGTTGGACAATTTATCCTACAGACCGCAACTTATCAGTTTTCATGCTTTGACCAATTTTGGTCAATATTCTCTTCCAAAAACTTGCCTGCAGCATAAAGTGCAATAAATCACATGTATAATACACTTGGACGTCAATACATATTAGCAACTTAACTTTAAGCCTCAGCTACACATAGCGCACCTTGTAGAAGAAACGAGATTCAAAGACCAGCTGACTGTTTCAATAAGAATAATTATCTAAAAAATTGGTTAGGCATGGTTATAGACCGGTTACAGGAGTAGCGTTATCAATCCAAGGTTCCTGTCACTGCAGTCGCTAACCTGTCTGCCTAACATAACGACGACATACCAACTGTTCTAGCGTGGAAAAGACGTCTAGTAGCGGACTAAAAAGTTAGCTAGATGTACGAACAATACTTTCGGAAAAAAACAATTTTAAAGAAACTTGCAAGACATCGTTGTTGCGTTCATTGCTTTCCATTGGGTGACAGGTCTGCTCGTTTGCTTTTCTATCCCGTAAAAAGAAATCCTGAACAATCTCGATTGCTCCTGAAAGGCCCATTTAGACTTCAGTTTCGTCGCCAAATTATATTCATTGGCGTTGTTCTTCCCAGCTTGCGGATTTCTAGCTCACAAGTTCTTTCGGAGAAGTTTAAAAGTCTTAGTCTTAGTCTAACAACGCCATTATATACGAAAAAAACCGTGTTGTCTCAACTAATAAAATCAATCAGTGAAGGACTATCAGCAATTTACAATACATATGTTCTTACATACGTACATAGTACGTATGTTTATGCAATACGAACGCGGGCGGATGAATGAGTTGCAGGCGCCACCGGTGACTAACACGTGTGAGACGCGCGCAACAAAAATACTTTGCGAAACACATACGAGGCGCCGTTGTTGTTTACACGAAACGATCGACTGCAAATTTATCGGTGTCAAATCTGAATATTATACATTTTTGATAGTTCCGCAACTAACAGGCTCTATATAAAAGCTCCCTGAGTACCTAATACTATCTTATTTATAAAAAAAATAACTTTCTGTTTAAAATGAGACATACAAAACAGTGGAAGAAAGATCATTCTTCCACTGTTTTTATGTCTCATTTTAAACAGAAAGTTATTTTTTTGTAATAGACACCAAGTCTAGTTATTATATTTCGGCTATACAATTTTTTTTAATAGCTAGCAAAATATTCAAAATATTGAATTTTTTCAAAAAGAAATTTCTTTATAAAGAAATTTATCGCAAAATATTCAAATATTGAATAATAATTCTTACAAAATATTGTAAGAATTTAAAAGCTTTAATTACATAATAAACCATGCATGCATACTGTATGGTTCTCCGCATGAATTAGGTTCTCCCATTTTTACCCATATACCAGTAGTATGAGGTAACTATGAGAGCGGTATCTGTTCTATGCAAGTAGGAGGCAGCAACGTTTACATGAGAAATTAAAACCAACCTGCGATCCCCAATCTACCGGCAAACAGTGGATAATATGGCAACGCTCCTCAAATTAAAGGGAGGTCAGGATTGGACTATTACCGATGTGTTGATGCGATTTTGCCGGACGAGGCTAAAAGATCTAACTTCTTACAAGAATAACATTATAAAAAATATATTCAAGTATCACTTACTTGAATATATTTTTTATAATGAAAAAAAGAATTCGAAATGAAGAAATTCGCCGGAGAACCAGAGTCACCGACATTGCTCTTCAAGTTAGCAGACTGAAGTGGCAATGGGCTGGACACGTTTGTCGGAGAACCGACAATCGTTGGAGTAGACGAGTGCTGGAGTGGAGACCGCGACTCGGCAAACGTAGTGTGGGACGCCCTCCTGCTAGATGGAGCGACGATCTGCGCAAGGCGGCTGGCAGAGACTGGATGCGTGTAGCCGAAGATCGGGCTAGGTGGCGCGTCTTGGGTGAGCCCTATATCCAGTAGTGGACTGCCGCGGGCTGATATTGATATTGATATTGATCACTTACTTAGCTCCGCATATTCTTCATCAGAATCTATAAACAAAAAATACAAAATTTAGTCAACTATGTAACAAATAAAAAACGTAATGTTAACCTGCGAAACTCTATGGTCTATGGTAAAGTTTTTTTTTATGGAATAAGTAGGTAAACGTACGTTCGCCTATTTACTTCTACCTACTTGGTGGTAAACACTACCGCTGCTAATAGACATCAGCAATACGAAAGGCACTGCAGATGCGTTGCCTGTCTTATAATAAAGATGTAGATATTTGGAAGGGAAGAAAGAAGTAATAAGGAGAAGGAAGTAAATGAAGGGAATAGGAATTGCCTACCCCTACGGGAGACAAGCGTGATCATATGTATGTGCATATGTTAGTATTAGTCCCATCACTAGACTAGAAGCACCTCGTCTATTGTTTAGCAAGATTAAACGCGTAAAGGTGAGGTGCACATTTCACAGGATTGCTATTATTATAAATTAAAACTTTATTTTATAACACCTTAACCAAAGGGTTACAAAAACGACGGATGTAAAGCTTTCAGGCATTTTATGCCAGTCAGCCTAGCAGGTGGAGAAAATATCAGTATCAGTTCAAACAGTAAATTACCGTATTAACTGATACCGACGATAAATCACCATGATCGTGAATGATCTTAAATTATACTTCTTTATATGTCTAACTGCTGGGTAGGAGTTTCTCCATTACTGTAGAATAAATACTTGCATATATCTGCAATAGGCCATGAATTTTTATATAAATAATTTATAATTTAAATTACTTATTGTTTATAGTAGTCCATTTCCTTTGTTCACTTTTACGTTACTCATACATGGAGGTTATCAGGTATTACGTATTTATTCCATTAAATGAGTGGTTTAATGTTTAAACTTCGCAGCTAGCCTTTTATTTGAAACTTGTTTTCGCATGCATATTTACTTGATAAAAATCCTAATCTACGTTATATTTGTTTTCGTTTAAAGTTACCTTTGAATGGTTTTTTTTCTAAAAAAAATCACTAAAGAAGCTTTAAACATTACTAGACATCATATGAGAGTTACTTCAAATAAGCTCGACTGAGGCTTTTTTCTGTTCTAAATAAATTAAGAGTTTTTCTTCGAATAAAATTGAAGTTAATAAATTATGGAAGCACGTGAAACAAAAAAATAGGTATGATAGTAAAAGGATAACAGATTGTACGCATAATGTATGTCATTCTAAAACAGGATTTTCACTAGGTTCATCTTAATATAATTCTCAAATGTGTTTATTTCTAGGCATGGGCTACGTCGGGGACAAATTAAATAAATAGATATGTTTTAGTCTTAGAACATAAACAAATCGTTATGTATATTATTACTTTAAAATCAATTACTTCATTATGAAAGAAAAAACAAATTTACTCAATATTTAAAAAAGTGTCGTCATCGCATATAGATTTTTAATACACTCATTAGGCATAATAGCTTTTGTAGAAATAATCGATTAAAGAAAGTAAATATTGATGACTAAAATATTGTGATAAGGGCTTTATTATAAAGCGTATCTGTTATAGAACAGAGCAGTCATTTTTTGAACTTGAGTGTCAGTTTCTGTACGCAGGCGTTGAAATCTAGTGCGAGAAATCTAAACGATATCGAGGTAAGTGTTCGCTCACTTTTTATTGATACCTGACATTGTCATGATAGCTTTAGATAGTGTATTTGGTGGGATTCTGTCCAACGTTATTTTTACTACTCGCCGTGAAATATTTTGAATCATACAACATTCATACATAAATATGTACATTATACATAAATTTTCTCTTTTTGCAGTCTTTCTACGTATAAATTTCAACTATCCTTAATCTCACACCTCCGTGCGAGCAATATGCGTAAAAAGGTTTATCTTCACGCATTATTATTAGTGTTATGGTAGGAGTTACCCGCGATCTAACCATTTATCAAAAATAACAGCCTGTGAAGTAGCCCATAGATGGACATACTTTTTTCTGCCATTGAGAGGCCTAAATATAAATTTTTTGTTATTACTATTTTTTCATAATAGGGTAAGAACAACTGTACAGAACAACAATAACTAACAGATCAAATCTCATTTCCGGATTTATTCAGACAACAATGTCTAAAGTAAAATATAACATAAATTGACTTTAGGAACTTTTGTGTGACGTGTTTTAAATAAAGCGGTTAATTTTATTAAGATATCAATGATTATTAAATGACATGTTGAACTATTTCGGTTCAGATCTAAATCTATCCATCAGACTGCCACTGTTTTATTATTATAATAAATAACATTACTGCCGCTATAATCTGTTATTAAATATTTTTGACCAATTTCCAATCATCATTTGTATTTACGTATCTAACAGACAATTTTCTACATAATATCCGAGAGAAGTTACCCAAAAAAAAAAAAGACTAACTTGATTTAAAAAGAAGTTTATCTTGTACGGTACTTTGTTTCTGTTAACTCAATTCACAAGTATTTGACGGTCGTCGACCGTGTATTGTTTTTTGTATTTTACTTTATGTGACAATGATTTACGGACAAACTTAATGTAGTAACAATATATTCCATACTCAAGCGATGCGTAAGAATGCCAATAAGTTTTGAGTATGACATGATAAAAGAACTTTAACTTCCGCAGTTGGAAACGGGCGTTCAAGTTGAATGAATTGTATGTAGTTTAACCTTCAGATATAAACAAATCTTTCATTTGTTTTTATCTGAAGGTTAACGAAAACGCTAGTATAAAATAAGTCTTAAATAATTAAAAATAAAATAATTACGTAGTCACAGATTTCACATAATTTGCATTAAAAAAGATCACAAAACAAAACCAAAACTATATAAAAATACTTAAACTAATATTAGTTCCAGTATTTTTATATAGACCTGATATTATTTTAACGTAACATTTAGTATAGAAACTGTCTCTCGAACAATATAAATAATTCAAATATAGTTTTTTTTTTATTAAATCATTACATAAATGCCATTATTAACAACAGATATTTTTTTATACGTCTGTCTTCTCTTTGATATCAAAAAAAATATTGCATTATCGGATCAGACAAATGTGAACAGTTAGAACTTTTACTTAGCTGAGATCCGCGACAAGCAAATAAAAACAGAAAAATAATAATGTGTGATTTCTACTGGAAGAAGTGGATTTACGGGGAACTTAAACTAAATTTTACCATAAAAACGGCCGTCAGCAATTCTCCACCTCCCAACCACTATCAACAACACTAAACACACACTACCACTTTTCCACATTGCGCACGACACGTGTTTCGCCCCGACACAGGCATCATCAAGTTTAGTAGACTCTACGGAAGACAACCGTTAAGACTTAACATTAGTAGCTACGGGGTTATTTTTCTGTTTTTGTTTGCTTGTCGCGGATCTTAGCTAAGTAAAAGTTCTAAATGTTCACATAGTAATGGATTTCCGTAAACACCTGACTCCATTAAGGATCAGACAAAATTACTGCATCGATGTCCAAGTCTCACAGGTACGACCAATAGCTTTTTTGCGACGATATTTATATAGACATCGTTACAGCTACAAACATAAATACACTGACTAATAGCATAGATGGTTCCCTCAATATTAAAAGTAGGATCACAAAAACAACCTCAATCAAAATCATTGTAATGGCAATGTAACTGCTGCCATTTCGTGGAATTCAAATATAAAAATTAGGGCACCGACAAACTAAACGTTTATAGTTAGCGGCAGTCTGCCACTTCGTTAACAATAACATACACGTAAAAAATGTACTGTTATATCCTTTACACAATAACCGCACACATCGGACCACAATAACTGCGTATGGTAATATTTCGCGCTACAATTTTTAACTCTGCTCTAAATCTTTCAATAAAGTCTTGAAGTTTGTTATTAAATCAAGAAATTGTACAAGTTTACAGAAAAGAATGGAAGATATGGCCAAAATGTAATAAAATGCAATTTATCTTTTGCATTTTAACTATCGAGCAAACCATTCTTGGACGAATAATCGATGTGTTTCTAATAATCATTTTACAAAAAGACCAGCCCAGACCAGAATTTTGAGTAAATGTGACAACTTCACTAATTAGATTCATTAGGTATCCTTTTATTAGTATTTTATCGATAACCAATAAAGAATTTATAAATTGTTGTTTTTTGACGTTAGTATATTGAAGCCCTTAATTGCATTTAGTTTATTGTTAAGTATCTACAATACAGAATGCACTTTTTGTCTCGCATTCGACATCGCAGCGTTCCCAGACGCGGTACGCGGTTTTAAAATTAGAATTTGAGTTCGCTTCCAACTGACATCTTGATAGATCCAATTTTAGAACATTGTCTTCGATGCACATCTTTTCGTCTCTTTCTTTCTTAATGTTTCTTCTTACGATGACAACCTCCAACTGGGCTAGTTTAACTAGGTAAACAAAGCGACTACTATAGAACTATTACTAGGAAACTGGTTGTTTGTCTAGCTTGTTGAAAGGTGAATTGGCGATCCATTCCTCGACCTTAAGTATTAACTTACCACGACCTTGTGTATTAACACCGTCTTATTATAATAAATGTAAACAAGTAATCTTTAAGGCGACAATTTTTTAATTTTTTTTAAGAAATATATGTATGTAACATAACTGAAATATTCATATCGCGACCCGTAAAAATGCTATAAATCTGATAAAAATTTCGCTTGCTATAAGTTGTCTATAAGACAAGTATTGCTTGCTATCAACAGTGTGCAACAGTCTACTGTGGAACACAGGTCTCCCCTAGTAAGCAACACCTAACTCAATCTTCGGCTTCATGCATCCAATTTCTATTAGCCGTCCTGCAATGCCGTCGCCTGTATCTTGCCGAGAAACGTACGTTTGCCAAGACGCCAACTACTTCATCACTTGTCTACTTCTTCTTCTTCCCCGATTATGTTACCAGCCCATTCCTACAGTCATTAGCAAATACAAAATGTGATGTCTGTGACTTTTGTTCTCTGGCGAATTTCTGCACTTCTTTTCTTTTTGATCATATTAATATATTGAGTTGCGTGCTTTAAACTTAAAAAGACATTTATAAAGTTGTAAAAGCCCTAATGCCAACAACACCATTCCACATATATAATACACAAGAAAAATATAAATGTAAGAAGTGCTATCAAAAATAAATTCAAATTTTTTAATTGTTTAAGATTCAACTTCTAGTGACGTTCTTTATACAACAAACGATATTCGTTCGAGAGTATTCTGTTTTACTTTTACTTCTAAAATTAATTCAGTATGTTATAAAAACATTTCACATATGATAATCCCATTAGTAATAAAAAAATGCCCATACATACAGAAACGCCCCATATACCCCCCCCCCTCCCGCTCCATATTTAAGGGTAATGAAACGGCAGAATATTGTGATCTATTGAAAGTACACAACTTTTTAATAGCTCACTCAAGCCATTGACAGTTGTCTCAGCAGCGGTATAACATGTCCTTTCAAATTGCTCATATGTTTCGTTAATATGTACACAAGGTCAACTCTGAGATAACGAGCCCCATTTAAACTGATTCTACCACTCACCATTCAATATATGTCTAAATACTAAGAATGAGTGCAGACTCATTCTTAGTTTCAGATTGATTTCTTGTATTTTAATAATTCTATTTTAAGCTTTTTAATTAGTTTAATACTCTCAAAAAGATATATAATCCCCACAATGCATTTCAATATTGAACCCGATAATTTAAATCTGTAAAATATGTGAATGCAGATTAAACTTCTGAAATAAAGACATATCTATACGCAGATATAAATAATCTATGAATGATTAAAATTAGTTATTAAGTGAAAGATACGAACTTACGACGTTCAGATCGTAAGGCCGAGACTTACAGACTGAGCTATTGCTATTTAGATTTAAACTATTCTATAGAACGTTGATATTGACGGCATAGCTTTTTAATTCGATACTAGATACGGTAGACAGTATACTATACGCCAGGATAGATAATTAAAAAAAATAATCTATCATTCCAGAACTATTTGAATTAACTTTACTAAACATTTAGAAACTTTGATAATTAAGTAAGCATCCCATATACTTGCGAGAAACGTTCCATTATCATTATTAGCAATACAGCCATAACAGTACTACATACACGCATAATAGGCTTCCTTTCAAATAAGGTGTATTGCCACCATAATTCTACCATTGGTATTTGATCCCATAGCCTCCATTATATTTCGAAAACGACACTGTAATACACTGACTGGTCATAATCAGACTATTAACTAAAAATTAAAGTCCAAATTAATAAATTACGTATTATAATTTATGTTTATCCAAAACATTGTATTCACTTATTGACTTATAATTATGAAAAACTAGCATGGGTGTTATTTTAGCACAAACGGTAGGCCGCTCATATATGTATCCATCATATATGCATATAAAAGCGTAGTACATTGAAGGCGTGTAACTTGCACTTCAGCTTGGCCTACTTAGAGCTAACATATTGTTGCGCCCATATCAGCACATGCAATTTTATTACTTGTCGTAACGTAATACTGATGACTTTTCTTCAATGAGAATACACGTGCCATTTCAAATTTCCGAAGTAAACAATCTCGAGTCGGTTATAACGCTTGCAATTATAGTATAATAGTGACGAACTCAGTCGTTCACGCCTAAAGCGATAAAGTACGCAAAAACTCGCAACATATGTTCGCAACTCTCTTGCAACATTGTAAGTCGATACTGATTGTGAATCGATATTTTACTATTATTTTTAACATAAAGATATAGAAAAAGAGAACATACCACTACCTTTTTATACTTCACATAATGTGATGAATGCTCCTGAAAAACGATCAGGTCAGTGAAAATCAAACAATGGCGTTAACCTTTTAGTCTAGATTGTACTAAATTCAATAAGATTGTATTACAATCTAGCACATTAGTTACCAAGGTAGGCCATTGTTTTATTAACTTTTTTACTGCAAAAAAAAATAATAAAAATATTTGGAAATATGAAAACGTAAGTAGAATTATTGTTGATAACTCCCAACTGTGATAAAAATGTTTGTATGATTAATCACGTAAGAAGTATATTAAAATGATGGATTCAAATCTGCGATTAAGATCGCTAGCGCAAATCTCTAATTGATCACGGTTACATTATTTTATATTCTGTTAACTCTATGACCACACGCTTAAGTTATCGATTCGTAGGTGGGCAATAAGACATACCACATATTACGTAACTATAAAAATATTTCGCAGCCACTAAGCATACATCGATCTCTCAATGTCAAAGTCAAGCAAACACAGTTTGCCTATATCAAGCATAATTGTTTGACGTTGAAACATTTCCTAATCTCATATGTTCGCAGTATTCCAAAAATTCTAAGCCATGGCGATTTAAGCTATATTTATTGTATCTCCGTCTGTATATATCTGTATTTTTGTCCAGGTTAATGTTAGTATCGATTCCGCTTTTCCTTTGCTTATCTTTTCCATAAAAAAAACCGTAAGTCGAATAAATGACTTTTTTATAGGATAGGAAGGCAAACAAGCAAGAGTGTCATTTGTTGGAAAGCAATCAACGCCGCCTATAGACATCCGCAGCGCCATAGGCAGTGCGGAAGCGTTGCCGACCTTTAAGGAGTGTCATTATGGGAGTGGGAGTGGAAGTGGGAGTGGTAGTGGAAGGGTAGGGGAGGGGGGAGTGTTGGGCCTACGAATCTCAGCCACTCATCGTACGAAGCGCGGTAGCTAAGCTACCACTCAGACGCCGGTTTTCTGCGGGAGTGTGATACTTCCTCGGGCGAGCCGGCCCATTCATGCTAGAGACAAATATTATGCCATTATTGACAAAATATTCGTCTGCAGTGTGGCTCTACCACTATCAAAATGACTAGTACGCGCATATATTAAATGTATTGTACAGATCTTTTATTTAAGTTTATTTTAAATAAGCATTTTAAATTTTTTTACCGATCCTATAATTCAACATATGTTCTCAGTTCACTTCAACCAAAATACACGCGATGAAAAGCAGGTTCCTAAGCACTGAACAATATGAGGCAGATAAATTATTTCCTGTCCGATATAGCAGACTAGTTATTTTAAAAGGAACAAAACCCCGAGGTCATTGACCTGCGCAGCCATGTTGATCGATAACAATGTAATGTTTATTTGTTTACTTATTAAACACGTAATGACTCGCCAACACTGGCTATTCGCCAAAAAGCTTATTGCATACGACTATACGCAAGTTGCTGGCTTCATTTAATTGATACTTGATAAAGCTTTACAACTACAACTATCTTCGACATTTTGTGGGTATCTATACTATAGAATAATAGTAAATAATGATTTGATGAAAAATTTGTAAACCCTACAGACACGATTAACTCTGATCTGTCTGAATTGACTGATGCTATATATAAATGGAGAATTGTCTCTTATTTTCACGTTGAACAGTCGAAGTGTTGACTGTTTATGGATAGCATTGCTTTGTGACCTCACCATCAGTCAGTTGCTAGAAAATCGCCAGATGGTGATATAACAATCACAAAATAGCGGAATAACACGCAAAATAGGCGTATGCTGACGTAGATTTACTGAAATCAGCCCTTTCTACTATGTATCATCTATATACATCACGTTCCCATCATATGCTCCCTTGCATCCATGATTATCCTCATAAATATATTTAACTATAAAGTTTATTGACTTATAATGCATTTATTTCTGACCGTTGAAAAATCAGAAAAAAACTGCATTTGAGTATAAAACAGACACAAAAAATATTAATTATATTGCCGAAAATACTGGTTTATATTTTTCAATTTATTTATCGTATTAATTCATCACCTTCGTGTGTAATATGCCTTCGCTAAAGCTAATTTCATATTGTATGAACCGATTACCGGCCACTTTTATTTTAGAACTCTAGCCATGCTAATAGAGTGTTTTGAGTTAAAAGCGCTCAAGATTTTAACGACTTTTGAATTAATCACTTTACAAAAAACCTTTAATGGTTTTTACTTATATGGGTTACTAACATTATCAGATAGTCTGAAGAAAGTGAAATTAATATAACGTTGTGAACTAATATCAAGCTATAATAATGAAGGCTGTGTTTGTCAGTACGTCACACAACATAATATGACAAATATCGTGATTTACCTGACAAGAAATATCAGAATAATATTATTTATTTTAATATGAAAATTAAATTTGCGATCCTCAGTTTTAAAAGTAGACCCAAAATTGAAAATTTGAATAACGTTAGGCATTAGACCGAACCATATTTCAAACCTTATATAGTTGAAGCAGTCACTGGCCAAGCGACTGAGTAAATACGAAAACAAAAATCAAAGCAACAAACAGAATTTTAAAATTTAAAATTGTGACAAAAATAATACTATGCAAAGCGATATAAAAAACTGGACTATAAACTAAAGGTGAAAAGATCGCGTGTATACCTAGTATCAATTAATTAACGCCTGTAAAATAGCTACTTTCCCGACATAATTTAACGTTCCCGTGTCTAATACATAAAAAAATTCTGCTAAACACCATTTAGGATCAATTACCTAATGGTCAGCACGCCTTGTTTTTGACATTTACTTATTTTATTTGCGATGTAACTAAAGCGCTGCCGCACCTCGATGCTGAATCCAGACAACCTAAATGTAATGCCTAGACCTATAAAACAGGTATTATTAAAAAAAATATTTGTTTTCGCTTTTTAACTCAATAGTTTTTCATATATGAATTATGGTGGCATAAACATCGATCTGTTACCTAAAGTTGCATTGACGCTAAAAATACGTGTTTTTGTTAACTCCTATACTATACCCTGTACAAGTTCGATCTTTTTGACAGATGTAAATTTTTCTGATCGACATAATTTTACAATGACGAACATATTATTTATTCTTAATTTAATGATTTTAAAAATTGTAAAAATATTAAAAAAATACATATAACACAAAAGTCCCTAAAGATTCAAGCGTTATCCGAAAAATTTAAGACTTTTTATTGCCTCAAAGTAAAATTGAAATAGGAACACTGAAAATAATAAACGCTTGTACAATCTTACATCGGTCGGACGGATGGGACACGAATAACAGTATAGACGTATTAGGTTAGGTTATTCGAGACGATATATCGAATACGTGAATGACGTCTGACAATCGTTAGACCCAATTGGCACGCCGATTTTTGTTTGTGTGGAATGAGGATGTTCGTTCACCCTAGGCTCTTAAAACCTCATCAGAAGGAACCACTAGTAGAAGACCCGCGATTTGCAAGAAATGAATTTTTCGTAATAGTTATGGATTACCTTCATTATGATTATTTTGGTGGTGAGGTGGCTCTGCCACTTTAAGTGAATCACAAGTCTTACTGCACGTTAGCAGCATGTAAACATACATATAGGTAGCAGATCAAATAGTAGTAGTCACTTGTGATGTGACTTCCGACGGCTTAAGCTTATCTTAACGGCCTATCGTCATGTGCTACGGGACAGTTTCGTGAGTTGAATACATATTAGTTTTAAACAGTTAGCCGTCAATAGTATTGCTAACATATACAGAGACAGTACAATTAAATTGATAATCGTAATAAACGGCTTGATGACGGACATCAGCTTTGAAAGAAAAAGAAATAAGAACAACGAACAAAAGTCCGTAAAGAAAAAATAAATACTTTTAATTTTTATTATAAATACATTGAACGTCAAAATTGAGAAATTAAACCTCAATAAGAAATGATGCATAAATTTCAAGCTTAAAAAAAGGCACAGATAAACTACCTTAATACACCCCTATCAAATGTCACTTAAACGGGCAAAATATTTTGTTTATATTATAATACGTTGGGTTAAAAGAAACGTTATTTGCACCGAAAATCAAGCTTCTCCTATATAATGAAGATAAAAGTCTGTGAAAAAATTAGTCAACAGTATAAACATGTATGAATACTAAGTTTTAATAACGTTTTTGGTCACAAGTTATGCTATTTGTTAGTCTGACACGGTTTGTTTCCGTGAAAAGCAAAAGAGAACTCAAGTCTGACATCTATGGCCTAAACCCCACAATTTTCGTATGCTATTTGCCAAAACCACAAGAACGCGTTCGCATCTACCGCAATCCTGAAGGTGACAGCCCGACTTCCACGACTTTTTCGCAGTACGGTTCCCATCCACTTAAAATTATTAGGAACAATACGAACTTAGTAAGAGTAGTTAGGTAAAAACTTCTACAAATGTTAATAGAACTTCTAGGATTCTTTTTATGAATACAAACAAACGATTTCAAATATTTCTATTAATTTATAGTAATTTACCTAAATTTAGGAACATTTTACAAATTAAACTACCTACAACACGACATAACCAGCTATCTAACTTGCCATGTCAAGGAAACGTTGGCACCTTGAATTTATAATTTAGTAACAGTTTTGTAACATAGCTTAAGAAGTTGAGTAAACGGAAATATAACAATAAACTTTTTTATGACGGCGAATATAAAGTAAGGTCATAATAATACTACAAATATTGTGTTGGTGAGACGATATATATATACAAATATATATTAAAATTGGGGCCACGATGTAAGCCTAATTTTCTAAATTCGTAATTCCATATGAATACAATTTACAGGAACAACAAAAAACTGATTTTCCTTCACAGTTTAAAAAAATTGTATAAAACCATTCTTACTTTAGGAACAAAACGAGGTGTTTTTTTTGTATATATAAACGTACTATTCTTTAAGCTTTAAGCTTTAATTATGCGTTAGATGGCATTAAGAGTGAGAAATGAGAAATGTGTTTTTTTGAAGTTACGAATTCTGATAGGTCAACGATATATTTATACCATATACCACAAATACCCACAGCCAATAGAAATCTATGTTACAGCATTGCTGAACTTTATTGCTGTAATAATGTTTATGTAATAATGCATCAAAACGATTGTCATCTTATTAACAAATGTAAGTTGGTAAACCGTAAAATTTCTCATCAAGCAGCGCCCTTCTGACGCTGAAACCAATCAATAAGGATCTTTGCCTTAGCAGTTATCAATAAAATAAAACAAAATTTATTTTTCGGTCATCAGGCGACACTCAACTCGCTAACACTCGGCTGGGCAAGAACACAATTCTAATGGTCTCGGTCTAACTCTTTCAGAGCAGCCTAATATTATATTATTTCGGTGTAGATTATCAAGAGTACTATTTTTTACTCTCGATGCATACGATATTTACGATATATATTACGATATATATTTAGTAACATTTTCTTTTACATACAAATCAATATCAAATATAATGACAATCTTATTGGCTCAGTAGTAAAGCTGCCGCTTACGGGATCTATGATTGCTGACTGGATTCCCGCATCGAGACCATTATATCCATTGCCTGTAAGGTTTTTTCCGCGCCTGTGTGGCGGCAAATCCACCTTGAACAAGCGTGAGGGTTAATAGACGTTTCTCCAGAAATGAGGAGACTCGGGACAGTGGGACGTATAAGGGCTGTGTAAAAAAATATCATTTAATGAATCTTAATATTATATGTAACTATCATCGAGTGTATAATAAAATTTATGTTGTTAACTTAGTCTTATCGGCCAACTAGATAGATCTCAGTGCATTCAATTCCAAAGAGCGAGTTACAAAGTAACGACAGCCAACTGATATGATTCAACTCTACGCGTAAGGAGCGAAGACAAGTCATTGTGTCAATAAATTATAAATGCATACATTATTGCAGTTCACCAATTACATACACTTTGTGTTCTTAATACCTTACAGACTGAAGATGAAAATCCTCGACCAATCCTATCTGTAGGTACTCTCTTAGAGTGCCCAAACGTAGACCCTGACAGGCCATCTGTTACAGTTGCTCAGAATCGCAAAGAGGGCTATGCTGTGAATTTCTCTGGTGGATATGGTTAGAAACAAATAATCTACTGAAACGCAAAGAGGGCTATGCTCGAAGTTTCTCTCGTGGATATGATTTAAAACAACTAAGCTATCGAAAATCCAACATCGCCGACATAGCTGTCCGAGTTAGGGTACTAAAGTAGCAATAGGTTAATTGCGTTAGAGTAGACGAGTGTTTGAGTGGAGACTGCGTCTTGGCAAACGTAGGACGTGGGACGCCCCCAGGTCGTATGGAGCAATGATCTGCGGTTGGCCACTGGCGGATAGTAAATGCGTGTCAATGATAATTAAATAAAATGGCAGCTGTGGACTGTTGCAGGCCGATAATAATTATATTTTGCCGTCCATTCGTGCAAATATTAAATGCCCAGACGGCAATTTCTAAATAATAATGTTTAAAGAATGTAAAAAAAAAGCGACCAATGGAGAGCCGTTTCGCTGCGATGAATGGTAGCGAATGGAGCTCTGTGGTCTCTGCCAACCCCTGCGGGGGATAGGATAAGAATGTAAAAGAAATACATTTATTTACACAATACAAATATTAATTAACTAAAACCATAAACGTACTTATTACATATGATATGTATGTACATATATATTTTGTCTAGACTTACGACCGAGTTTATTGGGTCGTTGTAACGGGTGCGAATAGTTTTATTATGATTGATACGCCTTACGTGTATTATTTTATTGTTTGTAGGATCCGAGATCCGAGAACATTATTATTGCTTAACGCTATCCGCATGGAATATTTTCATGTGATAAAACGAACTTAGTATCAATTACTAATTACCAACTATTTGACCAAACAATTCTCTTCTGTCAGTCATTTCAATTAAATTTACAATATATGCACTAATTATTTCGACAACCGTGGCGCGGCCCTCCGCCCACGGAGTCAATGGTCGCGGGTTTGATTCCCGCATCGGAATAAATATTTTTATGGAATTATAAATGTTTATTCCGAGTCCGGTAACCCCCCCAATCCACATTTCCTTTCCTCTCTGCCAATCCACGGTCTGCCGTACCAATGCGTGGCTAGGGGCGAGCCTCAAGCGAGTCGCAAGCGTGCCGATCGTCCCGGGGTCGGGCTCCCCCGGGGACTATGGTGCCTTACCTCAGCATGCAGGGCTCTGCTGGGGCTGACCTCCATCCTCCCTTGCGGCTCGTGGGATTCACTAAGACGAATTTAATATACCTAATTTGTCGAAAATGACGGCGACGTGGTTCGCCACCCGTCACGTCCTGCGTCTCACGAGGGCGAAAAGCGACCAATGACGAGCCGTTTCGCTGCGATGAATGGCAGCGGATGGAACTCTGTGGTCTCTGCCAACCCTTGCGGGGGATAGGCGTGAATATATATAAAAAAATAAAATTAAAATATTCTTTTATCCCTTTCGCGACGTGCTATTTTCCTATTAAGTATGCCCATAAGATGGGCAGTTTCTAGGTTTGCGGAATCGTACGTTCTTCGTCGTTATAGAATACATCTACCGGAAAAGTACGGTAATCGGCGTCTTTATAAGAATATTGTACTAAATTAAAAATATAAATTTGGTCATTATATACTTGTAAAAAAATATACATACATACGCGAATATAAAGTTTAAACGACACTTTATAACATTGTTAGATAACTGTACTCGTACTTCCGCGTATTAAACAATATTAAAAGGAAAAAAAAATTGTGAAAAGTTATCACCGTTTCATATTGAAAATGGCATGTTTGTGCACTAAGTAATAAACGTATCTTTTTTCTTTTCGTTTCTATCTAGGATTAATTTAGACAACACCCAGACATATATCATCTTTCAACATACAGTAATTCAATTACTTATCCGCCTACTGTTTGAAACATGTTTTTCAAACGGATATTGTAAGTTAATTAGGATTCATTAGGTCGTGACGTCACCCGAAGGAAGCACACCGTGTCCCTGTAGGGAAGTCATCATTCCCATACCGGCTCCAACAGTTACATCCAGAAATAACCATAACCATTTTAAGGTGGTCCACCGTTCGCTTTATATTGTAGGATTGCCAACAGAGTGATAATTAAAGGGACAGATTTACGTTCGATTCAATAAACTGCATTAAAAAAGAATACATAATGGCAAACCGATAAATTCCATATAACTATTGGTAAACTTGAAATGGAACATCCATAAAAACCACCTATGTGGTCCTTGGCATGAAATAAGGCTACACTATATCTTTCAGCGGGTGTCGTATGATGCGACTAAGATGATACAAATACCTGTGGACATTCAGCGGCTACTGTGTAATCAGAGTAAAGTCGGTAAGTCTCCGATCCTAAATCCGTTTGCCTAACTTGGGAGATTATATAAACATCCCTCATTTGTGAGGGAGGTCAATATTTAGCAGTGAACTGTTGTGGCTGTATTTATTAATTGATCTGCAAATTAGTAGGTACACAAGTAGCATTATAATCATGGAATATATTCCTGAATATACATAATTGTGTATATTGTGTACACAGCTCACGAACTAAAACGTAAAACCAGACTACACTTTAATATATGAAAACGTAATAGAAAGCGCGATTTCGCCGTTTCATTAGTGCTGAATTTTTGACGGTAGTGTTATTTTTTATTCAGGCATATATTCCATGATAATAATGCTACTTCCACGATTTAAAAAAAAATATGGTGACACTATTTATACTTCTGAGCGCAATCGGCCAAGTGCAGCAGGGAGCGGTGTCAGAGGGGCGGGTGGGGTCAACACAAAATTGTCAATTCTAAAAACAGCTGTTGACGAAGTGGGTGCGTTGCCTTCCAAACGGTGCTTTTTATTTTTATTGCTAGCACCGCGATTGCTACGAGAGCTCTTAATGAATAGTATAACACAACAAATTTTATTGGAAAACATGAGTATGGTTGCTATCAACAGTTAGTGGCGCAAAGAGAATAGTAGCGCCACATGTGTTTGCCGACTTCCTTGTGTGTTTCAAAATTAAGGAGCAAACCATGGTAATTGATACCTTTTTTAAATAGTGAGAACAAGTAATGATTTAAATTACCTAATATATAAAAACAATAATAAAAAAGAAAGACAATAATTTACAAATTACAACAATATTGTCATTGTTGTGTTCGAATGTTCGAGAGCCTCGCGGTTGAAATTATAAGAATGTGCTCATATATTCATGGATATAAATACGATAACGCCTGTTTTCCGTAGTAGTAGGCGGGGACCACAAACCTCCATCTGCTATGATCCCGGTATACTTTCTTTGCTTCATCCCCACTCATCACTCTTAAAGAGAAAATTTAAAAATCTCATTTATTAATGTTCATAGATTGACAGTCATTATAATACATTTATAAATATAAATTAAATCAAAAAATAAAAATAAAATAAAACCGTCTGTTTATTGAATCAATTCAAATATTTTCCTAGGTTCATATGCTATATACTAAAATACCAGAACTGAAACCAATTTCTTTACATTTTGTTTTTGCCTTTATGTTTATTCAGTTGTTCATGCTAATATTAGGAACGGCTGAACTTTTTGCAAGACTTACGAATAAAAGCATTGAGGAATCAGAAAAAAAAAGATTGAGAAAAATTTCATTCCCACCATCTGGATGAGTGGCAATCGACTACGGTGCGTTTCTCCCGTAATTACTTTCCACGCACCACGAGTTTGTGGAATCAGCTACCCTCGGCAGTTTTTCCGAACCGCTACTACATTGGAACCTTCAAAAAACAAGCCTTTACATACCTAAAAGGCCGGCAACGCTTCCGCGACTCCTGCGGTGTCGCGGTTGTCCATGGGCGGCGTTGATTGCTTTCCATCAGGCGACACGCTTGCTCGTTTGCCCTCCTATCCCATAAATAAAAGAGGACACTTAAAACTTTAGTTTCATAAATAGTTCATAAAATTTAGATTTTTAAAATTGAATAAAGTGGACGTAATCGCAAGAGAAAAAAGTTGTTCTGTTAGTTTCAAAAACTCGTTGGAAAAAAAGATGGAAAGTAGAAACTTTTATAAGATAGCAATAATATTGTGCGTTTAGGTGCCGGCATGCAGAAATAAAAGTGGCATTCTGCATGCCGTTCCGTAACCACGCAATGTTATTTTTGTTATTTTTTTCGCAGATCTTATCAAAGTAAACTTCATTATCATTTCTACTTCTTTCAAACTACTATTATCTAACGACTACATCTTTCAAACAGTATAATTTCTAGCAATGTAAAGTAAAATATAAACTATTTGGGTAGTATGCTACGTCCCTGTTTTATGTAACTACTAGCCTTTGCCCGCGGCTTCGCTCGCGTGGAATTTGGTCTGCCACATTAAGTTTCGTGACAACACATTTTAAATAAATATATATTTTTTTTTACTTAATTTATGGTTCACAATTTTGGTCATAGCGGCTTCCACATAAAAGGATATATATGCTGTTGCGGACTTTTATTTAGAACTATTCAAAACAAACAATCGTACGGTACATCATCTTTGTGTAACTCCAATGGTTTAGGCAGCGTACAATATAGTTATCAGAGGCCAGATTTTTTTCCGACTTAATTGGCATGTATCGTTATATTACGACCAAAAAAATTACATAAAATCATTAAAAATTGTAACCTATATGTTATTCCGATGTATAACCTATATTACTGTAAAGTTTCATCCAAATCCGTCCAGTAGTTTTTTCGTGAAAAAGTAACAAACATACATACTCACAAACTTTTGTATTTATAATATTACTAGGATAGGATTATTAGGATATGACTAGTAGGATAGGGCTAGTAGGAAGTAGGATAGGACTTGTGGTTAACTAAAAATTACTGGCACGTGTAAATATTCATATAACATATAAAGTATGTAATATGAATGTTTACACTTTCCATATAGTACATATACTTATGAAGCTTCAATAACAATTCATTGCCGGCAATTTAGTAGGAATGAGTGTCAGTTTTATGCCACATTTATACGTGTACAATTATAACAAAGACAGAATTCAGCGTATGTGCGACTCACGTAGTAATTATTATCACCAATGGACTTCACAGTCCACTGTTTGAGTTAGGCCTCTCCCAAATGGAGCATTTGGTGCAGTTGTCAGTTGCTATTAACAGTTGAAAATTAATTTTAGTACCAATAAAATAAATCTGCATATGGCTACGACACTATATTATATTAAACAAATTTTTCTTGCAATCGGTAACTTATAAGAAGTATATTTTAGTTTTTTTTTTCTGATAGAGAGCAAGCAATGATAGATCTCTGCAAGTGGGCAGGGTATTGTAGGCGCGATGCCGGCGAAAAAATATCTATGTTATTTTATTAGTTACGGGTTATTATTACTCGCTACTAAATAAGAGTCCGTCGTAGGATTTTCGATTTTTATATAAGACCAAAAAGTTTTTAAGATTATTTATAATTCAGATTACGACGTCACAAACAGACTTGATTAAACTTTTGTTAAGTCACAATATATTTGTGGTCTAATCAGACTTCCTTAACATTAGACAAAATTAAGTTCTGTGATTCAATGGTTGATCGTATTGACTTTCGTTCAAATATATTATTTTTTTCACAGACAAATTTTCTTGTAAGAAATTTCGGCTTCGTTTTATAATTAATATTCATATTAATGTAATGTTAAATAAAGTAAGCATAATTTTCTTAAATACATTTTATCACAATCTTACAGAAGAAAACTTGTTTTTTTTTTTAAGTTTTAATGTTGAATTCTTATAGTGTTCATCAGGTAACTGTGCTGGAACTTCCGTTTAATACAACATTGGAACTACAATTAGCATAGTCGTGAGTCAGTAAGTAGTCGTCGGAAATCGGTCATGATTCAATAGGAAATGTGCCATATGTAGAATATATAGTCAAAAGAGACATCCGCGATTTTATAACGTAGTTCATAAACCATTAGTTGCTATCATAACGTTGGATCTCAATTAGAAAATAGTATATAGTTGTTTTCAAAAAAAATATCAAGCTGTTTAAAAAAAATCAATTTGTATTATCGAAAAAATTTGTTAGTGGCAATCGCCCAGTATCATTTTAATGCTCATCTCGCTGGGGAATGTCACACAATAGGATTGTAAAGAAGTAGTCTTCATTAGTATATATATATATATATATATATATATAGTTTTCTAAAAATATCTCATAGTTTTCTAAAAAACAAAACCAGCCAATTACCACTTCAATTAGGTAACTCGAAAACCTATAGCCTTAGTTATCCAGCAGATTTTGTACATTACTAATCATTTCCACCAGAGAAACTCCAACACAAAAGCCCTACCCATAGCTCTCTGAGCTTATGTGAGTCAGTGTCCATTTTTCAGCACTGTTAGAGTGTATAGGCACAATGCTCATGACATATGGATGATAAGAATATGATATAACTTCCTCAATGGCTTAATTAAATGTTGCTCAGCACAAATGAATCCTTTCATCAATTTTTTTCTTAAAACTCTCCACCTAATTGTATAATCTACCCCTGGTAAATATATTCCTTGACAATATTGCATCAATACAAACTAATTTCTCAGTCTAGTTTAAACCAAAGTAACTTTCAAAATTCACAAGTTTAATGACCCCACCAGATGTCATGTTAGGATAGTACAAACTCACAGCAAACACATTCATATGCATATTTATTTCTTTTTCTGTAGCAGTTGATCAAAACATTTTTGTATCATAAATAAAAAGTATGATGGTAATATGTCTAAGCATGGTCTTATTTATGGTTGAGACTATTTAATAGCACAAAAGAAACATAAGAAACACATTTTATAATGGCTAGTAATAATAAGTGATTCAAATATTTTAAGATTTGAAAGTAAAAGAATTCATAATATATATAAATATATGTATATATATATATATATAATGCTAGCGGCAGATGGTAGAACAGGCTATCACCGTACAAAACTACTACATCAACATGAGCCTATTTTGTGTGCTGCCAGTAAATATTCACTACCACCATGGCAGGCACACCTGTAACTTCAAGAGTACTACTACAAGTGCATCACCTGCTTTTGAAAGAAGATATATAATAAACCTGTGCTTACAAAATAATTTTTGAAAATGCAGAACAATTCACATTTAATTCAAAACTATAAACATATATTCTTATGCAGTTCTAAGCTATTCGCAATTTTATTATGATATTATTATATAATTACTCATTAGTAATCCACAGATGAAATCTTATGGAAGAATTTGCACTAGTTGCTCTTTTGAGCAGGTATTATTAAAGGTAGTGTAGGTAGTGCAGTACTATCTACTTTTAAGAATGTGATCCTCATCAAATATTCATAAGGAGTAATTGTACATAGAACTAAATTTACTGTGAAGTCTGTTCACAAGAAAGGTTTTGTGACCCTATTGTTACATCTTTTTGTTAAGTAGACCAGCGCAGTTTTCTCTGGGTTCTTTATTGGATTATGTGTCCAAGTAAGGATTATTTAATATGGAGAGATAAAGTGTATGTATGTATCTCAAATGTAATATATATCGCATTTAAGTTATGTGGGGTATCAATATAGAACTTACCACATAATATCTCATATTTTTATTTATTACATATAAACTACACTATGTTGTTGATTTATTAATATAATAAAATTAATTTCATAAACATAGTCATTTTATATCTAAAACAATATTAATTTTTTGATGTTGTCTAACAAAATACGATTTTAAAAGATAGACTAAATTTATGATAAAGCAGAATCAATTTACACAAATAAATTCTTAAAAATATAAATAAAAACTTACTGAATTTTTGGGCATAAGCTGTGTCCTTTGTTACGCCTAATATAATTAAAAAATACACCAAAAACATGCACCAAACACAAGAAATATCACATTTATACATTTTACACTAAGGATACTCTGTTACTGCCTAAACTATGTCGATGTAAATAAAATCTAGTAAATAAACATATTTAGAGCAAATATAAGTTTGAGTTTAATTCAATAACAAGGCACTATACATGATTCACTACACCAAAACAACGGTAGACTCCAACAGATCCGTTCCTACTACTATTCAGAAACAGAATACATAATATACTCTTTTATAGCTGTGGCTAGTATAGCAGTGGCTACCGTAATATATAATAAAAAAAATTAAACACTACAGTACCATCAACACAACTGTGTTACTATTTGTGACAATTAGGGATACGACAACAGTATCGATACCTTTTGAGATCGAATACTTTTATCCTATACTCGATACTTTGGATTTCATTTCCCAAATAAACCAAAATTCGGCTGAATTATCAATTCACTATATTTTTCTTTGACTGACATAATTGTAAAGGTAAACAAATAGACAATCACCTAACTGAACAGAAAAATAAAAATAATAACCAAAGCACAAATTTGATTTGGTAGTTACAAGCTAATGGCAGATGCTATTGTATTATTGATTTCTATGATAACCAGAAAAATTAATGGTAAATAAATGTATGCAGATGTTTTCCTTGACCTGCCCTAAGTGTTTGATTATTGTATAGGACTTTTATGCTCAACAAGAAATTTATTATTTTAATATTAAAACACGCTTTGCTAATTATTCTTTACTGGCGAAAGACAATATAAAACTATAAGAAGAACACCGTCCTAAAACAATTGAAATTATCTGTTGCACATTATAATTTAATATTTCTGTAATATTTTGTTATTTTTGTAATTTTATTAAAAAATATAATATACTTTACAGATAAACACAACAAACATAACACTCAATTATAACTTTATAAATAGTTTCAAAAACTGTATAGAAATTTAAAAGTAGTTAAAAAGAAGAAACTTGTCTACACACCATAAGAAATCCTGGTATGGAAGTTAATGTATCACATGTGAATGTAATTGTTTACGAATACAAAAAAAAACGAAAATTGCAATCTTATACAAAATTACTGCAAACTTAATCACTTCTCAGATTCTAGCACATTTTAGCCAAAAAGGTAATTTATAAAAACCTCTCAAAAAGTATTGTTACCTCGAGTTATCGATACTTCTCATTAGTCATATTCGATATTTCCATGTCATTTGATTTTTCTTTGATATGTTCCTACTGCATTAACGCAGCGCGGCGCCCCAATATTGTTGCCTAGTTATGTTTTCTTTTCACCCTTTTCTTTTCTATGATGGCAATTAGTTATAACTATTATATCAGTAAGTGAAATACAATAAAATCAAGTCTTATGAAATATTTTAGTCAGCTTATCACGTTACGTCGTCATAAAGTGGTGGCTATTCTACCAAAACTTTCTATGAACTTTTCCAGTCAGCTTAAGAAGTCACGATACACGCATTCATTTCATATCACTTCACTTATACGCCTTAATTGAACAATATTCTATAAAACACTACCATAAATAAACAATATTCCTGATAATAATATAAGATTATGAAAATGAAATAAAAACACAACGTCATTGATGTAAGTTGGCGGGAAAAGTCCTTAAATCTTATTACCTAAGATAGTGCGAATAACCAAGTTGTATCCATGATGGTGTGTTTCCCCATTGTCGTAACGCTGGGCAAGACTAGGTGGCAAAGACACCGTTACTATTACTGGCAACATCGTCCTTCTAACCAGTTGGCATGGGGTAATTCCCCGTATTTTATTTCACTGATTTTTTTTACAACGAGTAGTGTCAATTTTTGTAACAAATGAAGTTCAATTTTGTCTAAAACACTGCTAATAAGGACACGGTGCGTGTAAGTTCCACCCAGGAAGTCCACCCGCCGTTTTTTTTTTGAAAATTAAAGTAGGAATTATTTTTTTTTTTTTTTTTTTTTTTTATGGGATAGGAGGGCAAACGAGCAAGCGTGTCGCCTGATGGAAAGCAATCAACGCCGCCCACGGGCAAGCGCGACACCGCAGGAGTCGCGGAAGCGTTGCCGGCCTTTTAGGTATGTATAGGCTTGTTTTTTGAAGGTTCCAATGTCGTAACGGTTCGGAAAGACCGCCGAGGGTAACTGATTCCACAAACTGGTGGTGCGTGGAAAGAAGTTACGAGCGAAACGCACCGTAGTAGATCGCCACTCATCCAGGTGGTGGGGATGAAATTTTTCTTTACGGCGAGTTGTGCGGTTGTGGAATTCCGCGGCGGGAATTATTCCAAACAATTCCTCGGAGCACTCCCATGATAAAGGCGGTAAAAAATGCTGAGAGATGAGACATCTCTCCGCAGCGCTAGAGAATCAAGCCGATCGGTGAGATCTTGGTCATCGACGATTCGGATCGCACGACTTTGAATGCGATCAAAAGGAAGAAGTTGATACTGGGGAGCCCCGGCCCAGAGGTGAGAACAGTATTCCATGTGTGGCCTGACTTGTGCCTTGTATAGTTGGAGGCAATGGCCAGATGTGAAATATTGTCTCGCTCTACTGAGCACACCCAGCTTTTTCGAGGCCAGCTTGGCCTTATTTATTCCTTAACCATTAGCTGTCCTAATAAAATGATTTTCTGAGTCCATGTTGTCATTGCATGCTAAATTGTTGAATTTTGTTAAAAATTGTATGTAAACTAAAAATCTATTACATTTGCATTTTCGACCCTACGCACATGTAAGTCTTACAAATCTTACTTTTATTTAACTGATATTTAGAAGTATTCCTTTTATAATGTGAGTTCAATATATTTAATTTTATACGTAATTAGTATTACGTAGTACGTAGTTACGTACATATATATGTTATTTCATGTTTTTAATTTAAATACCTAATTTCCCTTTAATTTTATTAACACTATCAATTCTTATTTTATATCTCATTTTCTTATGCCGGAAGGGGGATATGTCTATTGAAAGACATAAGTCGAACTAATATTTTTGGTTTTTATAAAACATTTTTTTTTATTTTAAATTTAAAAATTACGAATTTAGAAAGTAGTAATTTAATATAAAAGGTTTTAATACATTCAAATAAAAAGTTTCATTACATTAGTGCTACATTTATCAATGCGTCACTTATTTATCAACACATTAACGCAGCAACATCACATTTTTCGTTACAATGACGTCTTCTCAATATCGTATCTTCTCAATCACATAGTCTTCTGCTTTGTTTATGAAGTCTTATACTGTGCTTATGCATAAACTTCTATCTACGCGATCACATGGCGTACCTACCGTATTACTAGGCGACACACGGGATATTTAGGGGGTTTTAACTTCGATTTAATTGAAAATCTTCCAAGTAAAATTAATTTATTTTTTTATTGACTGTACATTTATATCTTATTCATACTTTATTCACACTATCAATTTACATTTTATATCTCATTTTCTTATACCGGAAGGGTATGTGTGTGATATGTCTATTAAATGATGTCAGTCGAATTAATTTTTTTGTTTTTATAAAAGAATTTATTTCTTTTTTATTTTAAAGTTTAGAATTACGAAGTTAAAAAGTAATATAATAGGTTTTAATATATTCCAATAAAAAGATTTATTACATTAGTGATACATTTATCGATTTACAATACACTCGATCCCCAAAAAAGGCGATCGCTCTGAATCGGGCCACTAATTTTTTTTTTTATATATTCATATATATGTATATGTATATATATACATACATATATACATACATACATATATATATATATATATATATATATATATATATATATATGTGAGGAGGAGGAGGAGGAGGAGAATTAGCTGATTAGTGACCGGCAGTACGCATCTTGACAAGGTTACTCGGCTGGATATGACTTTGAAACCGATATGATGATATTCCAAACCAATATGACTTTAAAATCCTTCAAAAACTAGGCCTAGGCATTTCTTAAAGGCCGGCAACTTTTCTGAAATGCCTACGGCACTGTGGATATCTATGGGCAACGTAGATTGCTTTTCATCAAATGATACACCTGCTTGTTTGCCTTCCTTTCCCATAAAAAAAGACAAAAACAACTAACAGTGAAGTGAAAGCCAGTATTACGAAATGTCTGCTTGTAGTAACCACAATCCTACGTGGCAAGTATGGAAAAAATCTACTAGCTTGGGAGAGGACTGTTTTTATGCGGTCACAACACAGTTCGCCGCTCGATCGGGGAAGTACCACACTCTTACAGAATATCGGTGTTAAGTGGTAGCATTTTACTGTGTTTCGTAAGTTGAGTGTAGGAATCAGGAGCCCCAATTCCTTTTTATCCTTAATTTCCTTTGCCACTACTTTTATATTCTTCTTCCCGCCCATATATACGAGTATATGCACCTACCCTAAGGTATGCAACGCATCTACAATGCTTTTAGTTCTATAGATGTCCATGCACAACTGTGGTTTTTACCATTAGATTACCCGCTTGCTCGATTACATGTCTTTCGTGTAATAACAAAAAATGTTTGTCTCCTAAGCTGCTGGATCCACCGTCACAAGTTTATTTTAGAATATATTTTTTGTTAATAAATTATACAATACATCTATTTATTTCAGATAATCATGGAGCTATCTAAAAACTGTATTATGAGCGACTGTATCCATTTTTATTGCCTTTTGTGCGAGGAAGGATCTACGGAGCAGCATTTTCTTCAGTCGCACTTAAACAGTGATATTCACATAAATAAGCTGAAATCAATAACTTTATTGGAAAATTATGAAGATGACTATATCATAAAGGTACGAATTTATAATATGTAACTAAATAAGAAAATACGTATTGAATTTATGATTCTTGTCTGCTCTTATAATCAACTTAGTCAAAATACATATGTATATAATATGAAATTGCAATTATATAATTTTTTTTTTACAGTTCAAGGATGTCTATTACTGCCAGTCGTGTAATATACTACTACCAGCATTGTATAAAGTTCAGTTACATACGAAAGAGAGCATACATAAAACCAATAAATGGATGCATTCATTGCAAAAAGCAGAAAATGGAATATGTGTTTTTAATAAAATCTTGATTAATGAAAATATATGGCATGGTCTTATGGACAATTCTTGTGCTATTTGTAACGTTGACTTCATTGATAAAGAAGATCATAAAAATAATCGATTGCACATTCTTAATCTAATTCAAAATAGAGTTGAGTTTGGGGAAAAAGATTGGATTTTTCGTAAGGTATGTATGTAAAGAATACTTAACATATTAAACACCATTAAAGAATAACGATTTTTTTAAAAAAGCTTTTCTTTTGTAATCGACTTATTTTATCATAATATGTACCCCAAATTAAAATAAAATCTGGTGTGTGAATATATTTATGATATTGAAAAACAGCTCGAGATCATCGGTAACTCCCATGGCGATGTATGTACGTATGTAAAATCATCATTTTTCGTTACGACCACACCATGCCAGACACCTCACCGACCTGTGTATTGCGCTAGCGCTTATGAAAGTAACTCAGCTAACGTAATGGATAACCAAATATCTTTATATCTTTCTCTTGATCAACATCATCGCTATGTATAACTTTTTTATATTTACTCAACTATTTCATTCGTTCGTTCTTTATATATTTTTTTGTAAATTTAAATTGCATTTTACATAATAATCTTTCTTTGAAAAAAATGAGTAATATTTTCTTCTAGAAATAAAATTTATTATTTTGTTTTCTAATTTTTTGATAAAGTTAATTGCTTATGAGTCTCTTAAGTTAATAAGAAAAGTATCTTAAATAATGTATGGTTTTTTTTCGGATTCTTAAAATTATGCGCATATAAAAAAATTACCAAGTAGCTCTGTCCCACTGGAAAGAATTACTTACGAGTGCCACGCTGCTCACTCGCATATACGAAATTAATGTTAACCGTGACCGGCATTACAATACATTTTAAATATTATATACAATATTTAAAATGTTTTCTGAATACATTTTATATTTTTGCCTGAGGTCACCGGTGACCCCCATGGCGTAATAAAATAAACCAGGTGAAGTCAATTGTACATTGACTTCACCTGGTAGTGACTTATACAATTGTTATTCTGGCAAAAGGCATATGAACTAATTTCAAACTTGTGATGTTTATGAAAAATTGAGAAGAGTCCCTAATCCTTATGTATTCAAGTTTATAGCGGAATACTCAATGAAATGAAGTTTAAAAATAGAAGATAAAAAATTAATTATAAGGTAAGAAATAACGGAAAACGTAGGGCGTCTTACGTTTTTCGTTACTTCATATTTTTAGGCAGTTTTTAAAATCTAACTTTTTTAAACTGCTTTAAAATATAAAGTTGCTTCTTAATTTTTAGCATGTATGAGATCTCTAGTTCACCAGGAAATTAGTATAAAATCGATTGCAAATCGTAGCGAACAGACATAATAAAAGAGAGTTAATAAAAATGTAAACAACTAATATTCAATAACTTTTTAATCTAATTAATGTATTTACTAAAGATTTTGAACTTGCAGGTTAACAAATTAATACATTTATATGAACCCAGTTACGCGAAATCGAACCAAATGACCGATTTACAGTATTGAGATATTTGCGAATAATTTGGGCTTACATTTCGTCTTATATCCACAACTTTTGAAGTGTTCTTATTTGTCAATTTGAAAGACTCTAATCATAGTTGAAATATGTATAGACATACTTCAACTTTGATTAGACTCCTTAAAATTGGGTTATTTGTGTGCTTAACAACAAATTTTCTAATACAACTTATTATCTAATTTATAAACAGTTCTTGATTACTAATTTTATTAGTTCCACAATCAGATTCATTCTTTAAAAGGTGACCGCAACGAAAAATGTAAAACAAAATGATATGATCGCTTATTAAGTTCATTAATCTTGATGATTTGTTGTAAAATTCAAATTTCATTAATAAATGTATGTAATGGAGAATTTAAAATTTTAGGTAGAATCTAATTTCAGGTTTGTTACAGGTATCAGGCGATTCATTTCATTGTTTGACATGTAATGTTGTACTCAATATGAAAATGATTTCTAAACATTCTGATGATGAAATTCACACAAAACAATATGTCAAATGTAAACAGTCTTACATTACCCAATTTAATGATCATATTAATGAAAACAAAGAAAACCTTAACAATTTTTATCAAGAAACTAGTGGAAATATAACTACTTCCGTTGATACTACTGAAACAAAAAATTATGCTGAGAAGGAAATTGAGCATACCATAAAAGAAAATGCTGAGAGCATTTGTACAAATGCGTTAATAGCAAAAAAAGAATACTATGGGGACATATATATAGCAGAACAAAAAAACACAAGTAAACCATTAAAAACCGGGAATGAAAATGAAATCGACCCAATATTGAGATCTAAGAAAGCAGACGAGCGTATAACAAAAGAAATAATTGATATCAATTGTAAAAATGAATTACAGGCTGAAAAGAAAAGCTGTAAGAACGAGTTTATACCAAAACCGATAAATACGAAGGGGCTATCAGAAGAAAATAGAAATAAAATCGATGCAGTTGTAGAAGAACGAAACTGCAACAAAGCTACCAGTCATCATGAAATTTGCAGGGATACTTCCGTAAATACCGGAACTATTTTCTCTGAGGTTGACCAATCTGTACTCGTATCGCCATGTGAAGCATTAGCTAATTCTAAAAAATTTGCTAAACAGAACAAGCTAAAGTATACACGGGGAAAAAATAATGTATATTGTCGTGCTTGTGATATCAGATTTTCTTCGTCACTGAAACACATGAAAGAACATGTCGCCACAGATACACATAAAGACAAAGTTAAGAAAGGAATAATAAAAAAGCCTTTTAAAAATATTGTAAGACAAATACATGTGAATGAAAACTATATTTTATTCAAAGAGGCTGTAATAAATTACGAAATTTGCATAAGTTTCCTAAGTTTGAATATGATTACTATTAATGTAGAACAAATGCGGTGTCAATTATGTGAAACCCAAGTTAGTTTACCTTTTTTGGAAATACATATAGACTCTCACAGACATAAATACGCATTACTGAACACGTTAATTATTAGTTCTATGAAATCAGAATTTGTTAGAGAGGTAAGATGCTATTTCTAACTTTTATAAATATAAAGTAAATAAGTTAAGGGCATGATTTAATTTGATTCAACCTTTTTTATGATTTAAACTACAAAAACAAAGTTTTTGATATCTTTAATTTTTTTAAATTATAAAGAACCTTCGTAAACCGTTGGCACGGAATGGAAAGAACTTTCGGTTTCATGTTTGGTGTAATTGCAACTTGCGTTGCACATCGCCAATTTAAATTAATGTTCGAGTAAAAAACTCAAACATGCGAAAAACCGCGCGGCAAACTCATGCGATATTTGGATAACGTACCTAACATTATTTAAGTATCTAAATATAATAAACGATATAAAAAATAATATTAGGAGTTGGAATTAATTCTTAGCATTTTTTAATAAAAAAAAACTTTATTTAGCTTTCAAATGATAATAAATGAATACATTATTCAAAATATAACCTGTCCCTATCTACAAACTTTTTCCAGGCGAGCAATGATAGCTTACATGACCCGGCTGTTGTGCCAAGTGATGGTTTCATTGGTTTTAATACCTTTTCCCATCACAAGTCACACCTTATCTTGCCACTAATGTTGATGCTTGGCTAGACTTAGGATATAAAATGAAAACGATGCCTTGATACAACTATGTATTATAACATAGAATTTAGTACTAGGTAACAACGGAATACTACCTATGCTGCGTCTTGTAACACGCTACGATTTAATTCCAATTTAATATTTTTATGGACCGGGGGGGGGGGCGTTGGTTTTTTTGCACCCTAGCACTGAATATCGTTTAGACGGTTTTGCTATTACGATGTGCGACCTGACCTGATTTTCAGCTTCATGCATTCAATGTCTGCCATACGTCTTACGTAAATCGTCGTTACCTAGTCAGGGGACGTCCCACACCGCGTGTTCTGTTGTTCTGTTAAAAAAATAGTTCCTTTTTTTCTATACAACTACCTTATTTTAATGTTTTCAGATTCGAGGAAACTTATACCACTGTGGATTCTGCAACCTCATTTTAGCAGATTATGAGGAATTAACAAACCATCTTAAATCACTATCGCATGACGACAAAAAGTCTAAAGCTGCACAAAATCTACTCAAATCCGTGTCCATAATTAAATTTGAAGAGGAAATGGAAACCCTGACTTAATTTTTATTATATAATTTTGTTTTCAATTAATCATGAAAATTTTAAATATTTTAACCTTTTATATTTTTTCCACATTTATTTCTATATTTGATGCTGAGCATGACGATGTAAAGTTTTTGATATAATTTTCAAATTGCCGAAGTGTATGCCGCATGAACAGGCCAGATAATAAGTATCACACTCTCGCAGAAGAGCGCGAGGGGCGGGGTAGTCCCAACCTCCTATAAACTTCCTTAACAGCACCTACCTCCCCTGCGTTTTCCCTTAAACTTGTAAAAAATTTAAATAAGCAACAATAGCTAGGCCGGTAAGCCTCGACCTTACGATCTGAACGTCGTCGATTTTTAAAAAACAAAAAAAAATTGTGTCGAAACCATCTAAGCATCCCTTTCTCAACCTTTGTCACACCTCTTACTTCACATAGCTCAAACAAAATATTTGTATCGGACATAACAAGACTATCCAAAATGACAGTCATAAGGTCGAAGAAGAAAATTATATTTTAAAAGCATTCTAACAAATTTTTGTTCTCCATGTGGTTCCAAAAAATTTGTTATTTCATTTTCGTAATATAATTATTGATTAAGTTTCCACGATATTGTCAATTTATAGCCGTTTGTTCAAAGTGCTAATCATTTTCGTATTCTTTTTGTTCGTTCTTGCGTTTGTTGGGCAGTGTTCGTTACAGTAATTTCTCTTCATACTATACATGTTTAAGACTAATTTGCTCCCAACTATCCTTGTCTACAGCCTCGCTAAAGACAAGGATAGTTGGGTCAATGTTTTGGAACATGAGCCCAATGCTTCGCGTGCAATCGCAATGCCCATAATATTTACAATTGGCCCGATCAGCGTATTACACAAGTGCGAATGGATCGAAGGCTGCGCGAGCATGTTTACGTTTTCGGCCCAAAACTATCGAACGTAAATCGTAGGTTTAGGGGTTGATTATCACGACATCAGCGGCAAGTTTCTACTAACCATGACAGTTGCAAAATCTTTCCTCATAATTTCTTGTATTAGGTGTACAAATAAGTTTCCGCAGTTTTTTATAAAAAATTAGGAATTTATTGTAAAGGAAAAGTACATTACGTTTTATTCAAAGTATTTTCCATCATTTGCCACTACTTTTCCCCATCTTTCTGGCAACATTCGGATACCCCGTCGAAAAAACTCTTCATCTTTTGACGCTATCCACAAATCTACCCAATTTTTGGTGTCTTCATATGATGTGAAGCGCTGCTCAGACAGACCATGTGCCATCGACCGGAACAGGTGATAATCAGAAGGGGCTAAGTCTGGTGAATACGGCGGGTGGGGTAAAACTTCCCAGTTGAGTGTTTCCAAGTATGTTTTTACCGGCGCCGCAACATGTGGACGAGCATTATCGTGTAAAAGAATAATTTTGTCGTGTCTGGAGTAGTAATGGGCGCGTTTTTCCTTAAGTGCCCGACTCAATCTCATCAATTGTGTTCGGTAGAGAGCTCCAGTAATGGTTTCGCTTGGTTTCAGCAATTCATAATACACGACACCAAGCTGATCCCACCAAATACACAGCATGAGTTTTTTTCCATGAATATTCGGCTTAGCTGTCGATGTTGATGGTTCGCCGGGCTTAACCCATGACTTTCTCTTCTTTGGATTATCGTAGTGAATCCATTTTTCGTCACCAGTGACTATACGATGCAAAAAACTCTTTTTTTTATTCCTGGCAAGCAGCATTTCACTCATGCATAATCGGCGTTCAACGTCTCTCGGCTTTAGTTCATATGGAACCCAATTTCCTTGTTTTTGAATCATTCCTAACGATTTTAAACGATGTGAAATTGCTTGTTGAGATCACTTGTAGAGTAAGTGCAAGTTCTTTTTGCGTTTAGGACGAATCTTCCTCCAATAGTACTTCTAATTCCATGTCTTCGTACACTTTCGGCCTTCCACTGCGTTCTTTGTCTTTAACGTCAAACTCACCGTTCTTAAACTTTTGAAACCATTCCTGACAACTTCTCTCACTTAAAGCAGCTTCACCATATGCTTCTAGAAGCAATCGATGCGCCTCAGCTGCAGATTTTTTCACATTAAAGAAGTAAATCAAAAGTTCCCGCAAATGATGCTTATTCGGAATAAAACTTGACATTTTTGCACGAAAAAAATTACGTGATGCTGATACGGAATCACTAGTACTTTAAGGTTATGGTGTTGCCAGATGACTAAACTTGGGATATTACGTTTTACATCTGACAATTTCTCCATAACCTTCTGGTGGGGCCATCTTTTGACAAACCGCGGAAACTTATTTGTACACCTAATAATATCCTGAACGTGACACAGACGTGTTGTGGTACAATATTACACTATATATGCAACCCCATTGTTAACTGACTTATACACAAGTGTCACGTGATAACAACTATTATTATATTTCGACCTTGTACATTTACTATGTAGAATCAGTTCGCGATCTGAAGCTATTCGTATATTATGATGACTGTCATAGATCCTATTTTTAGTTGGGTATTTGTTGAATAAAGTTTTATTTTATTAGAATTATAGTATAAGATAGCTTAAGTCGCCACCATCTCTTAAATTAAGGATTTTTTGTTTTTTAGCAAGTGATCGAGTTTAGTTTTTATTTTCTCTATTTTATAAATAAATATGTTTAATTACAACATTGTTTTATTGTAATATATTTTCCCTTATATTTAGCTATCATGTTTGGATTAAAAACAATGATTATCTGATTAACAATGCTGCATCGGATGTTCTAGGCGTAGAACAAGTTGTATGCTAGCATAAAGTATATTATCTTCTCATCTGTGGCTTCGCCAGTCAAGACTATAGAAATAAGCTAAAACTAATTAGATTTTGAATCTAGAAACACCATTTTAGTGGCATTATTAAATAAAACTTCGCTGAGGACGTAATATCGTTAGAATTAAGTTTTGGAAAAATTCGACAGCAAAATGGTAAGCATATCTAAGCAGCAATAGCCCAGTCGGTATGCCTCGGCCTTACGATCTGAAACGTCGTGAGTTCGTATCTTCCATTGGACTATTGCTGTGGACCATATCCTAGCACAATCATTATTAGCTTAGTTGGAATGGTTAACAAGAATTCTAGTAATATATTATAGTCTTCTTTATAAAAAACAAAAAAAATTGTGTCGAAACAATCTAAGCATCCCTTTCTCAACTTTTGTCACACCTCTTACTTCACATAGCTCTCTTATATCGTTTCTTATTATACAGTTCAAGTGAAAAGAAATGTTTTTTACAACTTACGATTAAGATATTATTTTTGGGGTAATAAATCTTAAATTTTAAGGAAGAATAAACAATTGTCCATCAAAAAAAAAAATTTATTGTCACCTACACATAGTGTTAAAATATGAGTCGCTGAATCCGTTTGTAACAATGCATAAGCCAACATCACAGATAGGTACATCAAAAAATAAATAAGAAATATATTTTTGGCTCAATTCTTTGAGCAAATCACAACTTCCCATACCACTTACATAGCATATTGTAGAACCAACACATGGGTGCATGTTGCATATACAAAACAAGCGCATCATTATTTTTTAAAAAAATTTATGAGTCACTTTAACCATTATGTGCGAAATGATATTGTATAGCCTGTTATTTAATGTAAGAAACACAATTAAATAAAGGAATTTAAGTAGAAAATATAATTGAATTTGTGAATTTTTATCTAGGGGTTAAAATACAAGATAGTACCATGCTTTGATTCCACAAATCAGGTGCCATCCATAAATTACGTCACAAAAATTTCATGATTTTGGAGTCCTCCCCCTACTTTCTTTGTCACATGTTTAGTTTAAGAGTTTTAGCACTTTAAATTAATTAATTTGGTGCCACAAAGGTTAAGACGATGAGTTTTGTTGTCACTCTAGGTCACACTGTTGACCCACTCCGTCCCCCTTATAACGCGTGACGTAAATTATGCCTGGCCCCTTAGTCTAAAGCGTATATTTATAAAGATGTCTTAAGATAACATCCAATTACTCAAGTCCCGCAAATAATTTTAACAAGTGTTTTAACCGTCAATAATATTACACTTTATATTTGTAGAACTATTTTAATATGTACTTAAAAATTGTTTTATATTTTAAACATATGTCAACCTTGAAATGTGCAACATTTTCAATCCTTGAAATGTGAAAAAATCGCCTCTTGTATGATAAAACCAGAGTTATAACACAGTCAGCGCAGTGCCAATCTAAACTTAACCTTACATTTATTTTAATTTTACATATCAACACCTTAAACAACCAGACTGTTTTAAACAAGTTAAGTCATTCGAATATTTAGCTCTATGACCTATAGATGATCATCAACGTGAATGAAACATGAACATCTATACATGAGAATCAACAAAAAATTCTATTTTATTTGGACCAAAATTTTATGATACTTTAAATACTGGCATAAATATACGGAATTATGGTATCTCTTCAATATAATTTTAATTTGTCATCAAATTGCTCTTATCTCATTAAAATATCTATCAGTAATAGAATACATATATACCCTCCATTTTTTTAAAGTGTTTTTTCACAGGCATATAATATTTTCATACATGCTTGCAAGAAGTTATTATCAATGTGAATGACCCATAACTGTTTATTGTATAGCTTCATTCCTGATGTAAAATAAATGTGTATCTATAAAACTATAGACTATAAAATAATGCTAAACATATAATACCTTGCAGACACAGCTGGTAAATCTGGCCTCCCTTTTTAGATCTATATTCTAAGAGCCTGCACGGTGATTTGTTTGTATGCTATTTAGAAACCATAAGGTTACATGTCTTGTAAATGCCATTAAATTCTCAACCTTAGATAAACAATTAAGACTATACATTAATTTTATCAACTTCCCCTCTTATACATCTCGCTAGAGTAGGTTTTAGAAAATCCAAGTGCAAATTGAGAATGAATCATATATTTATTTTATTAAATTTGGTTTCCAGCTCTATAGTTCTAAAACTATGGATTTGTCCATTTTCCTAACCATTACGTAATAAAATTAAAAATATAGTAGATATTAACAGTACAAATAATAGATTTTTGTTTCCTTAAAAGGAACAAAGACAGTCAGTAAGTTTCCACATAAATACATCAGAAAATTGAAAGATTTGCCATAATTGATGTTCTTTTATGTAAATTATTAACTGTGGAGAATAATACATGTTTTTTCATTAAAAACCATGAAAAATAAGGATATTAAAATTACAAAGTAAACTAGCCCATAAAGTAGGATCGCCATGATAAAGTATCTATCAAATTTTAATAACAAATAGCATAAAGAACAAAAGTAATTTTTGGTTCATACTCAGGTTTATATAACTTACGATTTTTAATTTATATACATCAGACAATCAGTTTTAATCCGATATGATTTTTTGAAAATTATACCATTATTGAAGAATATAGAGGTGTGTAATGTAAAATGTTATCATTTCTATAATTCAAATTTACTATTGAACATCATCAAGCAAGTATGTTTGAAAGGAAATCTTTATTTTACCTAATAAATATAATATTTAAGGTGTAGATATAAAATGGTATATTTGGTTTTTAAGCCTTTGAAAATTACACACATATGGTTTTGCTGTTAATAAAATAAATCTTAACTTCTAATTTTTCAATGTTATACTGTGTTGTACTATACAGAAACATCCAACAATAAATCTTAACCAGATCACAAATCATAGTTACCACACACATTTGTACCAGTATCTACAATGACATGTTCCTCGCTTACACAGTCAATATCAGTCCGTGGCAGTCCACTGCTAGACATAGGCTTCATCCAAGGCGCGCCACCTAGCTCGATCTTCGGCTACACGCATCCAGTCTCTGTCAGCCGCCTTGCGCAGATCATAGTAGCTTCATCTAGCAGAGGGTGTTCCACAATATGTTTGCCGAGACGCGGGCTCTACTCCAGCACTCTGACAAAAGTATCTAACACATTGCCACTTCAGTCTGCTACTTGAAGATCTATGTTGGTTACTCTGGTTCTCCGGTGAATTTTTTCATTTTGAAATCTATACACCAGAGAAACTCCGAGCATAGCCCTCTCAATAGCTGTCTGAGTGACTTCGTGCTTGTGAAGGAGATGGACCATCAGAGTCCACATTTCGGTTCACACCATAAGAGAGTACAGACAGGACGCAATGGTTGAAGAGTTTTGTCTTTATGGTAAGTTATACTATGTATAACTTTATTTGTTAACTATATATAAGTATATTTAAGTTATTCAGCTGCAGAAAACATTGCAATATATCTGTTAAAAAATAAGACACTATTTAAGTGTACATAGTTATTGCATTAACATTTGCTAGGAAGTCAGTGTTAATAATGAAGTTTTGTGTTTATATAAATCACCTTCACATTACTTCCATTAATTTAACAATTCAATTTGAAACAATAAAAAGAATACAAAAAATAGGTCACAATATTCCAAACCTACACTGAGAAAATTTCTTCACTTTATCACAACGAGTTATTATTTTGCACTGCTCGTTTTCACGATTCACTTTCACTTTACCACTTTTTAGCTCACACTTTCAAAATAGGTGTATCTATATTAAATTTGTACACATTTGAACATACATCATTTAAGTTCAACTTATTCTGGTATGGTGGGCAAATCGTTATTTTCCTTTCACGGTTTTCAGTATGTATTTCTATAACACCCCACTGACGTAGCATTTTATGACAATTCCGAATCGCATCTGTCGAAACCGCCTCTCCTGAAAGTAGAAAGTTGTAATATTTTAAATTTAAATAATGGACATCATTATTTTACAATGTGAAGATCATTCATATGATAATAAAAGAAAAGTAATTTCAAAGGTTAATTACGTGCAACTATAGATTTATATTATAATGTGAAACTAATAAGTTTTTAGTAAATAATACAAAACTAATTTATTTCCAAACAAAAATATATAAAAGTTAAATTGAAACGTACATAAAAACAAAAAATAAAAATATATTTAAACATAAATATATAGTAAAAATATTAAGATTAAAATGTCTGCACTAACAAATAGGGCACGACGTTAACAAGCCCATCTAAGTTTGTTTAGAAGTGACAACTCCTTGTAGAGTTGTATAAATATTTCAAAAGTTTTAATGAATTTATCCATAGATGGCTTTCTTATATGTTTTTATAAGCAGCTAAATAACAATATGGTTAGTTGATTTGTAACGACGTATATGTAATTTAAAGTGTATGAGTTCCGGGAATTTGATCATTCATTTTTCCTGAAACAGTCTTTTGGGGGTTACGTGTTAATTCTGTATAGCTACTATTTATAAAACACAATAAAAAACTAATCATTACAATCAGCTGTTACAAAAAAGTAACTAAATATGGTTTTTATTAATATCAATACTGTCATATCAGTCCACTGCTGAACATTAGCCACCTACAAGATTGGTAGGTTCAATAGTGCTAAAATAACACGAATGATTTCGCCAATGTCATGTAGTAGGGAGGAGACACGAAGGAAGTTAATCAGTGCGGTTATGACACTTATGAGACTGAAAGGTGCAGTCGGAGTAACAATGAAATAGAATGGAGAGGGCATGAAGTAGATTAATCGGTACCATCAAGATTACAACCTCAATAGAATTTTGAAGTGAGTAGGTAAATCGTATTTTATGATTAACCCTTAAAACAACAGAAGTATTTAAAATACAATAAACCCCAAAATAGTTAGTAATCTATGTACGGTGTGTTAGCTGGTGTTGAAATTCGACCATAAAATCTTATAACTCTTATTATACACACCATAAGGCATCTCATTGCGAGACACTTGCTCTGTTAGTGCTTCAAGAGTTGCACAGACAACTTGTTTCTGCGGGCCGTCGCGTACGTTGTGACACGCTGCCGCATACGACTCCAGTAGCGGTCGCACTGTTAGCAGCAATCGCCGCCTGTTTACATCATAAGTAAAAAATAAATTATATGGTACTTTGCCGTTAGCTGGGCGTGAAAAATCGCCAAATAATTACACAATAGAATTTCTTACAACCTTACTTAACCTTCTTTTCCCTCACGAAAAAAAACCTACCTAACCTAATAAATCCCAAATATTCATCATTTTTAAAACAAAAATTAAGATGGAAAAACAAGGAAACCTCCTTTGTTTTGAAAGAATTCAGAGAATATAGTATCAAATGATCTCAAACGAGCATTCCTCTTATCGTCGTAAGAAATTTGGCGGAATTTTACATTATTCGGCGAGTTTTCGCCTGGCTAACGGAAAAGTACCAATTATAAACATGTTCTTTTTATCGCATAAAAACAACACATATTTATAGTAAAAATGAATACAAATAATATTGTGTAATATTATAGGTATAGTACAATAAATTTTAAATAATAATAAAGCTTATTTCCAGGAATTACAAAAATAGTAACAGCTAGTATAGAGCAGTAATTGTGAAATAAATAACCCAAACAAAGAATAAACTCGTAAACGATGAAAAAAACATATGCTTCTAGTAAGGCAGTTTCTTCGGCTACACGCATCAAGTCGCTGGCGTGTATCTCGTTTCTTTTATATTATTTATTATTAAGCATAATGTCGAGAACTCACTTTGGCCAAAATCGGAATATGGTTTTTTAAAGTAAAAAAAACCAATAAGACAAACAACCAGAAGCCTTAGTTTTGTTACAAAAAGGAGTCACTTTATATGAACGTATGATAACAGTATCATCATCAACAGCCTGTGACAGTCCACTCCTGGATATAGGCCTCCCCCAAAAAGTGCTACCTAGCCCGATTTTCGTCTTTACGCATCCAGTTTTTGCCAGCTACCCTGAACAGAACGTCGCACTATCTAGCCGAGGGGAATTCCACACTAAGCTTGCCAAGACGCGGTCTCCACTCCAGCATTCGTCTGCTCCACATAACAGTACAGTGGAACCACGGTAATCAGGACCCTGGCTAATCCGGCGCCCCCTATAATCCGGCACGCCTATCACTCTTGATTGTAGATAAAAAATTCGGCAAATCTTCACTAATATAACGCATGATTGGACAGGCTGTAACTTGTACGCGCCATCATGTACCATTATTGTTTTATTTTTTAAGTTCCATAGAACTGATGACATTATTTTTATGATAAAATATTAGCTCTCCATTGTGATGTGTAATTTACTAAATCCCACATTAATATTATATACATAATTATATAGTACGACGTAAATACATAGTTCAAATGGATTCTTTGATTTGTAATTGGTCGGATAACGTACTCTTATTCAAAAAATTCCGGGCTATTTATTTATTTATTTAAAACAAAACCCACAGCATACCTCATTGCTAAAACAAAAATTAACAGCAACAGATGTATGTATAGTTTAAGCACACGTGTTATTGACACTACAATATGAACTTTTTAATGATATTTGGACAATTTTTCTAAGAATTTATTAAATTGCAGTTACCGCTCAGTAATTGCTTCCGGACTTTTGGATATGCGGTATTTAATGTTCTGCGTGGGATCTGTCCTGTTTCCGTCGTCTTCGTCGTCCTCTTCCAGAGTTTTCGCAAATCGTCGCGACCACCGCTGTTCTTCAAGGCCGTTGTTTACCTAATACAAATGAGTCTTATTGATTAAGATAGATTATAGTATTTTATAAGTTTCAAAAGGTTTGCATGTTCCGTTTTAATAAAACATGTTAATGTGACCGGACTGACATACATTTTTGTAATGTTACAAGTCATAGTCTACAGTGTAGACCATAGTATGGACATAAAAGAAATCAATACAACTAAAAACATCTATTTTGATTATTTTCTAACACCTTTTGATAAGGTGGGGGGTCTGTGTTATAATTTATAAATATTGTATTTTACATATTGTATTTTATATATATACATATTCATCATAATAGCATCCACGCCGTCTGGATGAGTGGCGATCCAGTACGGTGTGTTTTTCATGAAACTTCTTTTCACGCACGACTAACCTGTGGAAACAGCTACCTCCAGCGGTGTTTCTGAACTGATACGACATTGGAACCTTCAAAAAATAAGCCTACACTTTCCTTAAAGACCGGCAACGCTTCTGCAATGTCTATGGCACTGCGGATGCCTATGGGCGGCGTTAATTGGTCTCCATCGCGTGACACGCCTGCTCGTTTGCCTTCCTAATCCCAAAAAAAATAGCAATAAATCATATACAAGGAGACGGCGGGGATGTTCTATAATTCGAGACTGAATTTATTAACAGCCTCTTAAATCTGTAATTGTTATTCTTATTTTCATTTTGAAAGATCTTACCTGTACTTCGGAGATGACATCACCAGCCATTAGCAAGTTAATAGCATCCAGCATTTGTTCCTCGATACGATAACAAGGCGGACAAAGTATGAATTCCTGACTTAAGATTTCGCATAACTGAAGGGACAATTCCATCAGTTCCGAGTGGCGAACTATCTCTTGATCTGCATTGGGCTGACACAGGATGCTTTCTAGAGCAGTCGCTGGAATATTAAATTTTTTTTAAGATGATCGGTGAAGTTTTGTATGATTAGGGAACAAAGTTTTTGTAACTAAATCGCATACTTATATTTGAACAAATATGTTAATAAAGTAGGAACTTTTCAATAAACTGATAAGTAGTATATCTGTTGTATACGGAAAGTTAATTAATCATAAGTGTATTGAAAAATATTCTCTGTATGTGTGTGTGTATATTGAAAAACTTCTTTGTGAAATAAATGATAAATGTTATTCCAATTTGAGATTTTTACAGAAAACCGGCGTCTGAGTGGTAGTTTAGATACCGCGCTTCGTTCGGTGAGCGGTTAAGTTTCGGACGCTCAACCCCCCCCCCCCCAATAAAAACACTTTCATTAAAGGCCGGCAACGCTTCTAGTGTCTATGGCACTGCGGATCAGGTGCTATCAGGTGACACGCCTGCTCGTTTGCCTTACTATCATCTAAAAAATGTTTTTAAAAGTTAAACCATATCAACGTCGAGTTATGTCAGTAGGATCTACGAGTAATTAGAATGGGAATGAACCAATATCGAAACCAATTCTTTGAAGTTTTAACTTTTAACAACATATTTACCAACTGTTCTGCTATGAAGATACCTTTTGCTGAAGAATGCTTTGATTTTTTTTCAATCTTTGTCCATGTAAATATAGTAAAACCTCGATTATCCGAACCCTAAATTATCCGAACGATGATTTAGTTTATCTGAATGTTGGCGCGAAAAATACATTGCTCGCTGCCACCGCCGTGAGCATTTGCAGGTTTTGAGACGGGTCTCGAATGGTTCGAGAGACAAGAAGTATATTACCCAACGCCACTTCTCTTTATGAAAAGGTTGCGATACTTAGCCTTAGACTTAGCGTTACACCGCTGTAACGCTAAGTCTAAGGCTAAGTTTTTTCAGTCGATTCAGTTGATTTTATGACAAAAATATATAAAAAAAAACATTAGACTTTTTATGTATGTACTGTTGTTATGTGCAACAGTACAAACATATTTATAAGATAATAGAGGTTATATTGTAATTGGATGCCTGCACCTATGGTAATAGTGTAATGTATTATAAAGTTGTTGCACTATTCTCACCTAATATGGCGGGCGCCGCATAGTGCGCTACAACGGCATTGGAGTAGTAGGAGAGCTCAAGCGACGCGGCGATTGACAGCTGCGGCCGCACTAGTTGCCGGTCGCGACGCACTAGCGCACGGCCCAGGGTGTCCAACTGAAATTGTACAACTGGTGCATGACAACAATAGGCTCTCGCATACATTTACAATGTATGGTGATACTGTAACATAGTATAATAATACAAATGAATTGTTAACATAACGACCTAAATGGCTCAGTGGCGAAGTTACCGCTTTCGGAGCATCAACTCCGATGCGGGGATTGGAGTCAATTTCCGCATCGGGATAAACATTTCACTAATACATGTAGTCGAAGATCAGGCTCGGTAGCGCACTTTGAGTGAAGCCTATGTCCAGCAATGGGCAGCCGTGTATTGATATAAATTGATGATATAGACTTTCTATCTCAAAGCATACTCACAGCGTGTTTGACAAGTGCGTGTGTATCGCCGGTGTAGCCGAGGTCTCTGCCGGCCTTGAGTAGTGCCGCGCCGCGGGCCTCCACGCTCGCGTGGAGCTGCTGCAGCGTGCATCCGCGCCGCTGTTCCGTTAACAACACGTACGCCACTACGTTCGTGCACATTAGCGCCGTTGATTGTGCCGCATCTAAGCAAACAAATTAAAGTTTAAAGTTAATTAATGCACCATTTTCTTTTAAATATTGTCATCAACTAATAATAATATAGTTCAATCTCCGGATTCACGCATACAATTTCTGCCAGCCGCTCGCAAACCTGATGAGGTCTCGCGGCTAGATATAGCCGGGAGACATCCCAGTTTTAATTAAAATAATATTTCAATTAAATTTAATATCATGAATTTTTTTAACCCTTTACACGGATTGGAATATAAACACAGCCTTATAGAGCTTTTGCAATGAAGCCCAATTTCAGTGGTGAGAAATTAGTACGATCGTGTCATAAGTTTTCTTTCGCGTCAACACCGCTGTACGTCGTTGCTATCGATTGGTGCACGTCGGTTAAGTGACAAACGAATGTAAACGGCTTGTTGGATTGGTTTAATGCTTTATTGGTTTAATTCTCTCTTTGAGTCCTAAGTGGTGGGGCATAGGGCTGACACGACGTGTGTCCATTTCGATCTGTCGAAGGCCATTCGTTTCATTTCGCCCCAAGATAGGCCCATCTTCTTCGCTTCAATCGTCACAGTACACCGCCCAATATGTTTTGGGCACCCACGTTTTCTTTGTCTCTGCGCATTCCATTCGAGGGCTTGTTTGACGTGACGCCAGAGAGTATGCCCTATCCATCTCCATTTTTGTCGACGTATCTGGACACTTATTGGTTAAGACATCACACAACTCAAAGCGGGGAAAGCACCTGGGTCAGATCAAATCTGTCGACGTCTAAGGTGCTCAAGCGAATCATCCTTAACCGTATCTCTAGGACAGTGGAACCTAATTGTTTCATTATAATTGTTTATATTAAAAAGCACAAAGCGGACAAAATGCTATACTGTCTTCGTTACATAGCACACCCATCTATCGTAATGCCTCTGGAGGCCGTAAATTAAAACTAATAGCATAACCAATAAGATGACGTACCCCACTATTGTTGATGTAAGACCTGTGTATAAGACCGTTAAAATAAATAAATGAAAAAAATATCGGATTTATAAATCAGAACGTACATTAAATCTTATTTACACATAACTCGTCATCCATCTTAATGCTGATTGTATGCTCCATGTGAATAAGTTAATTAATCACATGGAGCATATAAAATATATAATAAATTTATTATATATATATATAGAATAGAATTAGGATTGGGACACTCACTAGCCCCTGGAACTGAACAGAAAATAGTCATATTTAGGCTAGAAAAACTAAGAACAACAAAAGTCTTCTGAATTCGGATCTAATAATATTTTGATTTAATATGATTAAATCTTTTATTACTAACATTAGACATTGTAGCAGAGCTTACCATACACAAGGTGGCGTCCAATAGCCTCCACCATCATTTTATGGTCGGTGGTAACGTCCGCTCCATACAGACTTGAGTGACTGTGATTGTACAAGATCTGTCTGTCTAAGTTCACTGCTAAGTTGTTATTGGGTGGAGTAAGACTGCGCTCAATTGGGGCTTTCAAATAGTTGTACTTCTGGAATGATGTCACTAGCTCCTATGAATAAAGAATACTTAATAAATAATATGTCAAGAATAGTTTAAATTTTTTATACACATCTTGTTTTTGTCTTAATATGTTTCAGTCTAATTAGAAACATTCAGTTTCTTATTGATGAAGATGACAGTATCCCTGTTAATCTTCCATCTCTAAAACTGTTGGCGATATGAAATGAAAGGGTCGTACTTGGTTTTTTGCATGTATACATATTATTTCCTTTTCAGATGTCTTTTGCTAAAATATCTTTAGGAATAAAATTGTTTGTGTTGATAGATAGTATATATTTGAATTATTGCAAACTTTTACTTCATGTGTATCATAACCTTCAATGTTTACATATTTCTTAGACAAATGTGCAGGCGTATTAGAATTAATATAATTATTTTATACAACAAAAAACTAATTTTATATGTATTTTAGCGCCATCAATCGCGCAAATTATTTACAGATAATGTTGGTTTTGATAAAATAATTATAATACGTAATTGTAATTTGTGTAAAATAAATTATTTAGAATTACATAAAATTCATATAAATATGTTATTTGAATATTGAGGTGTATCTTATGAATTGTTTTGCAGTAATTTCATTTGTTTGGTAAATAGATATTGTTGCTATGTTGAAGCAAATCTATTTTTATAATACATTCTTTGTTCATTGTATATTGTCTTTGTTTGCCTTCTAGATTTTGTGTATGAAAGCCGAAATTAAGCCGTGGGGAGGGGAGAGTTATTCTAATTCGAACTACCATCGACGCCGAAATACACTTATTCCCTTTCTGACTCTATATTCATTTCATCTTTTTCGTCTTACCTTGAGAGATATGGGCTGGTTGAAGTCAACGCGGATCCCACCGTGGTTTGTGTTGAGCGTCCTCCAGATGCCACGCAGCGCAGACCAGAAGGTCTCCATTTGTTTGGGCATGCCAAGTTGTTCGCGTACGAAATTGCCATCCACTAGCCGATCGTAGTTTATCGTCACCGGGACAAGTAAGGCGTCATCGATGGTGCCGTCAAGATACGCATCCATGATTACTGAGAGTATGCCCGCTGAAATGGTAAAATAAATTTCGCAGTCTAATCTATCAAATAAGGATGAGGGTACTCGCTTCAAGGTGAATATTTCTTTTTTCAAATTTTTATTTTATTTTTCTCGAGTTTATATGAATGTATATATCTTTCTCTATCTCTTTGTGTATGTGTGTGCACACGTATGGATATACATATATGTGTGTGTGCGTGAGTGTATATAGTGAATTGATTTAAACTTATATTATTAGTTTTTAATTTTTTATTATGCACAAAAGATTAGATAAATAAATATATAAAAAATATAACCTCCCTCCTACCGTACAATGGATGTGATAAAAATTCTCTAATAAAAATTACAGTACTAAGATAGATTGTTACACAGATGATGATGTGGACTTCCTTCTTTCCTTCGTAGTAAATTCTTTATCGGCAAATTACCAGAAAAACCTCGAAGGCGTATTTCGAAGCGTATATTTAAAGTGGGGGCCGTTGATAAAATACGTTTGCATACAAGTAGAGGGATATCGTTTGGTGTGATAAAGTGGGTCTAAGGAAGCATAACGTTCGCCGCGTTTTGAAAATCTTGGAGTTATCTGTTAGTTATTTTAGGTATTTATTGATTAATTTAAATTTTAGGTTTGAAAAAATAAAAACCAATTAATACTACAATCAGTGATTAGAATTTTGCGAAACTTTTATAAAATTAACAAGAGTTAAATACAATAAAATCACAAAATAACTAAAAAGAAAAATATTTAAAACATGAGTGTATTGATAAATATTGTACCTTGTCTACATACCACATAATTCGCCTGCATTCCAGAGAGCATAAAAAGTTTAATGTAATACACATATATATTAATTTAATATTGAGGAAACTCATGTCATTGCAATGTATTTGAGCAATCTTTTAAATAAAACGTTTTAAGACAAAAATAATATATGAAAAGATGCTGTCTTCACTTAAGTAAAGTGACAGAAGTAGTTTATGGCATGACTCTGGTATGATTCTGCAGACTAACCAGGTTGCGTGCTACTAATATATCAAAGGTAAAGGCACTTGAGACTAGAACGAATGAACAGACGAGAACGATTGATGAGAATGTTTTCCGTTGACGATGCTAACTAAAAGTAATAAGGTAAATTCTGAATTAAATCTAAGTTTATCATTCATTTTGTATTAACAAGTCGTTACAAGCGTGGGGTTAAATTATACTTTCATGCTTTACTGCCGAGTGGGACGTAATGTGACGCGACGCTAGGCCACGCTAATGGTCACTTCTCTGAACAATGAAAACGATGAAAAAAATAACAACAAATTACCAGATTAATCCCGCGTCACGTCAATTAGTGAGCACAGCGCTTTAAAAGCCACGCAAAGAAATGATAATAATTCTGACATGTCAAAACTGTACCTTTGGGTGGCTGCGGTTTTCCTGTTCGTGTACGTCCCCCTTCAATAAAAAATTCCAGATTATTGTTAGCTGCCAAACTGTTCAGTATATACGCCCTGTAATGAATGAATAACAATAGTTGACTTATTCATATATCATCTACAAAATCTATGTGAAGCCCCACGTGAATCTTAATGTATATAGGTGAACAAGCTTTTTCAGACAATATTTTCTAAATAATTGTATCTATTACGTAAAAAGTTGACAACAATAACTATTTTCTATTAACTATTAAAAATAAAAAGTTTATTTTCATAGAGAGAGTTCTGTTGCGTGTATATTTCACTGCGTTACGAGAAGTATTTGAGTTTTCGACTGAGCGGCAGCTAATTATCCTTGTTTTACGCTCGATGCGCGGGTACATAACAAAAAGGATATCTAGCTAGCTGCCGCACAGTGGAAAACCTAATCACGATCAAGTACTTCTCGTAACACAGTGAAAGTATTAACTATGACTTTATTTTATATAGAAAATCGAATACAGGGAATTAGACACCTGTCCCTCGTAAGAAAGAGCCGACTCGCCCGACGAAATACCGCACTCTAGGAGAAAACCGAGGCCTGAAACGTAGCTTTGCGAATAAGTTTCGACCGGTCGGTGCGTGGTCTGTTAGTCCACTTCCCAATTAGCTTCTTTTTCCTCTCTACTTTCTATTTTCGATCCCCAATTCCCATCATCTTAAAACTGTATTAAAGACCGGAAATGCATCTGAAGACTCCTTGGTATTGTAAATACGCACTCATTTTCGTGTAACAGTACGCACTATTTTACACTAAAGTAAATGCTCAAATATAAAAAGTGACTCTTCATACCCGATATAATTGGAAGTGGAACCGATCAACTGAGAATGAAATTTAGAATCAATATACTAGATATTCAAATTTAATAACACTGACTTAATATTTGATATATTCCGTGCTATTTTGGCACTATGGAAAGCCATTAATTCAAATGAATGATTGAATGAACAAATTTAAAAAAGGAAATATAGATCACTCACAAATCAACATCAGATAAATCTAGTAGATCAATCGGAAGATTTAGGCAAATGAGTGAGTGATTACTTAATCCGCAGTCAAACAAAGGGCACTGCAGATGAATTTGCTACCTTGGGGTAAGATATGAAATGGAGTGAATAAAGGAAGGGGAAAGGTGTCGGATCATGCGGATTCGTGGCATACAAAAATCAATAATCAATATCAGCTCACGGCAGTCCACTGCTTGACATAGGTTTTTCCCAAGGCGCGCCACTTAGCGAGATCTTCAGCTACACGCATCCAGTCTCTGCCAGCCGCCTTGCGAAGATCGGCTACTTTGCTGAGACGCGGTCTCCACTCCAGCACTCGTCTACTCCAACAGCTGGCGGTTTTCGGACAAACGTGTCCAGCCCGTTGCCACTTCAGTCTGCTAACTTGAAGGGCTCTCGGTGACTCTGGTTCTCCGGCGAATTTCTTCATTCCGAATTTTTATCCACCAGACAAACTCCGAGCTACTCTGAGCTTGTAAAGAAGACGGACCGTCGGTGTCCACGTACAACATACAAAAATACTACCACTTAATACCGATATACTGTTTGGGAGTGTTCGGGGAATCACCCCGATCGAGTGGGCCCTTTCATGTCGTAGCATGAATTACCACTGTAATATAAACGTCGTGTTTTTACATACATTTATGTATAAATAACTCATTTGCGTACCTAAGTGCAGATTTATAAATGGCATCGCCGTGATATTCCGAGCCGTCCACTCTTCGTCTGATATAAAAAGCGCCACATCCGCGGAGGATCCAACTGCAACATAAACATCATCTTAGTGCTAGAAGTGACCGATGCCAAAATAATCGGAGACATTAACGCCAACAGACGACTCTTGATAATTCAAACCTCTTTATAACTTGAAGTAATTGTTCCCTAGCAAAACTCTCTTTAAATCAATCGCGGTAATTCGAAATTACATACATACATACATACATATCGTCACGCCCGTCTCCCGTAAGGGTAGGCAGAGACCACAGATCTCCATCTGCTACGATCTCGGCATACTTCCCTTGCTTCCTCCACACTCATTATTCTCCTCATGCAAGCCCGCCGGTTGAGGGTACTCTTGACCTGGCCTTTCTTAAAAAGTTCAGCAATCTGGTCAAGGTACGTTTTTTGTGGTCTTCCTCTTCCGGCCCTTCCATCCACATTCGCAAGGTAAATTTCTTTTGCCAGTCGTCTTTCATCCATCCTCGATTCGAAATTCTTTCACGCAAACACTCGACAACTCGAAATATGGACATTTTGAAACTTGTACACACAAACGATCATGTAGGCATATGAAATACATATAATATGTATATTTTTCAATAAATACTACTTAAATAAATAAATACTACATTTTAAAATATCAATTAATACTACTATCAGGGATTTAAAGTATAAGAAAGATTCCTTCGACTGCGAATTATAGGGAGTCGACTGTATATTCGGTTGGTAAACTAGAAAGATGAGATAGGATCACGTTGCTAATGTTGGATTCGAGAGACTACCATCCGGTCAACATCGCCGAAAGTATCATTGGAGCGATGGTGAGATTGCGGATTTGCACGAACTTAGGCTTAACTTCAAATTTAAATCATTATTATTATTTTTTTACTGTGTCCATGCGGATTATTTAGTATTTACCCAAAAAACGGTATCCTCATGTTATCCCCAGCAGCGACCAAGGGCGGCCTTAATCCGGTGAGATACAGTGTGAACGTGACGAGAATGTAATCGAAGTGCGAGCGGTGTAGTGGTACGAACACGAGCGGCAGACCGGCGGCTTTAGCGCGGCGCAGGCGTTCCACGCAGGCCGCTCGGGTACCGCACCCGCCCCCCGCCACTCGACGTATCGCTTTATGGCATAACCATGCCACCAGCCTGAAAAAGGACACAATTATAGTTTAAAAGTTTATAGAATTAATGCATTTCCCTTTTCCCTATTATAAATCAATATTAGAACAATTGATCAAGATCTCACCGAACGACTAGATTCCTAGGCATTGGGGAGAGACTAGGATTTTTAAAGTAATTTAGCTATGACCAGACCCCCTGTCTGAGGCATCAGTTTATTTTTGGTAAATTGGAACTGTTGTACAAAATAGTTTGGGGATCCCTGATCTAGTACGGTGCTTTTTTCCAGAAACTTTTTCCACGCACCACTACTTTGTGGAATCAGTTACCTCCAGGGGTGTTTCCGAACCGATGCGACATTGAAACCTTCAAAACACAAGCCGACACATTTCTCAAAGGCCGTCAACGTTCCTGCAATGCTTATGGCACTGCGGATTTCTGTGGGTGGCTTTGGCTGCTTTCTATCGAGTGACACGCCTGCTTGTTGCCTATATATAAAAAAATGATCTCTTATAATTTTTTTTCATATAAATTTTCAATAATTTTTTTATGTACACAATTATTAATTTTAGGCACCACTGTCTGAATAGACAGACAAAGCAACACGTACTTGGAAGTATGGAAACGAAGGACAGGGAATCCCTAAGGTCTCACTCGCTCGACACGGACCTAAAAGCAGCAAACTAGCACTGGTTGCAAAACAACAATCCAAAAGTTGGCGGTTGTCCGATAAACATGAACAACCCATTGCCATTTGGTTTGCTAACTCGAAGGGTTACATCCGTGACTTTGATTTAAAAATAGCACATCCTAAGTGGTTAGGAGTTGTGCTTAGAGTTGCACTTGTATATTCACTTCTCACTACAACTGTACTATTCATTTAACATTAACTATTTCACCATATATAATATTTTACATAAGAGTGATTAACTACAATAATGTTTATAAGTAATACAGCACCCCCTTCAAAATCTCAATATATCTGAACTTAAATATCAAGTTGCTCTTAGTTTATTATTGTTACTTTTAAGTGTGGTATTAAACGACTACATATTTTACATAACCCTGTGATGTTTTTATCCGTTACTGATCTGTACTATGCAATTTTAGCGGTAGTTATACTCCTACACGTTATCAATTAAAACTTTTGTCAAAAAGAAATCGCTTATGACGATAGGACCATCGCTTTTTTAACTCAAGACCATCGCCTTTTCTAAGATTAAGAATTGCCATTGTGCGATGCGAATATCGGAGTACGAATCCCATTGCACTAATGAAATATACAGTCTCTATAATACAAAAATATTCAGCTTAGTTATACACAAATCGTAGTAATGATAATTAAAATGCTTGTCTCTATAAAACTTAATTTCAGTTATTGATGAATATCTATGAAAGTTTCTTGCGAAAATGCTATATATTTAAATAATATTACAATCTTTAAAAGGAAATAGTTTTAAGTTTTTTTTTGCCAGAAGAATGACGCAAACGAACCAGCCACTTCACGGTTAGTTATCACTCACGAATATTTGCAATATAAGGATGATTGAAGATGTAGACGTATTACATGTAAATGAAAAGACGTGGGCGTCCGGTGCACATGCTAACCGCGCGAAGAGCAATAGTCGAGCTTCTCCTTACTCCAACTTATTGGTGCTGCAGACAAGAATTGTATCACTATTCAAAACTACCGTATGTGTTTCAATGTACATGCGTTCCTCGGTAGAAACAGTTTACCGATTATCCATTATGTAATCGAATGTAACTGTCCGATAAACTCGTATAGATCGTTATACAAGGTCAATATAAGCAAGCATGCAGACGAGTCACGATAAGTGTATACAAACAAATGTTGACAACTAAAAATAGTCATGTTGCATTTATTGCATTTAAAACTAAAATCAAATAAGTAATATAATAATAACTTTTATTCTAACTCCTATCATACGGTCGGAGATTCTAAGTCTTAATTTTTCACAAGGTAATTTGGCAATGTTTTGATATTACTATATGAAATAGGTAGAGCCTTTGTACTAACATTTTACTTGTATAGTTTTTGTTATTATTTCTGTCTACACAAGTTTTAAATAAAAATATAATTCAGTTTTATTAAAATATATTTATCGTCATATTACGACCATATTTAATGTCATTAAATTGCAATGACATTGTATATGGTCGTCATATGAAGTTAAATATCTAGTGTAAATTCATTGCAATAAAAAGGTAATCCGGAAATAAAGCGAATCACCTTCGACATGGAACATGGCACTCCGAATCACATGTCAAGGTTTCTATAAATATTATAGTTATTCCATTACCATGATTTGTTTCCTTATAAGGCTTGTTACATAACAAAGATTTATCGCACCAAAATAGCTTTCAGGGTTAATGGCTATCAGTAAAATGTGTGGATATTCGTTTGGTCGCGCCTTATCATTTTCAGGTTAGATATATTGTAGGTCGTCATATTTGAGGTCAAAAGGACGACCTATGCGCGCGATTCTTTGATGATTAATTGTTGTGAGTTAAAAACAGAAATAAGGATCAATAAGGATGAACTCAAGAAATATGAACATTATTGAGTTCGATAAAAACATATAAAGAGCGTCGCCAGGGTCTCCCCGTTAAGAGAGAGAAAGTAATAAATAATGGTATTGATTTAATATAATATTAAAATATGTTTCTTTCTCAATGTTAATTAAATAATATTATTTGATTTAGGTATTCTCGTGCTTATTTTTATATAATGAATAAATGTTTTAATATCTACATGGTCCATATTATTAACCGTTATTTATATAATTATGAATGTGTAGGTCAATGAATTAAAAGAAAAAAAAAATAAAACACGGGTCTAGTAACACAAAACGCACCAACTCGCTTTACGTCAAAGAGGGCGATTGCCCGACAAGCGGATGCATAGTACATACATATATTGTGAATCCTTTACTATTCAACACCCAATATTACGGACTCATCGGACATACGGATCATTAAGAAATACTCTTCTATACCAATAATATCAGAAGCAACATAAATTAGTTCACGTACGATATATTAATGAGTTATAAAATACTAAGAGACACACATACATAAAATCCTCGATATGATAATGTAAAAAAATGTTTCTTAGCTAACAATAAACAACAAAGTCAGATAGATATGTATAGAAACAGTCATTACAATAGTCGCCATAAAATGAGACAGAGTTCTCTTAAATTAAAAATTACATTCAATATAATGTAAATGACGCTATCATATTTTGTGTGGCTCGCGGCATATAATAGGATCACCCATCGTGAGTGTTGTACGACACGACTAATGGAGCAAATACTGGGTGCCGTGGGTTTTGGTTGTACTGATGACGGTACTGATACGTGTATATGCATAAGTTGTTTATTATAATGTGACGTACATATATATATATATATATATATATATATATATATATATATATATATATATATATATATATATATATATATATATATATATATATATATATATATATAACACAACTGCAAAGTGCACTACTAACCTTAGAACATTGTTGGACATAGCAGAGCTGATGTCCATCAAAACTCTCATAGCTCGAGCTTCTACTCGTTGCCTGGTCTTTTTATATTGCTGTGAAAACTCGTCTTTATGATCGCCATCCATTGTAACACCATTGGCCTTGCGTATCTCTTCATGAGTGGTATCTTCTATGGCACGCTGGAATCTCTCATCTTTCAATACCTACAAAAATATAATTTGCTATTATTTTATTACATTATATAAAATGACATTTACTCTGCTTCTTCGATTACCGGTTATTCGCGATTGTCTATGGGCGGCGTTTATTGCTTACCATCAGGCGACACGCTTGCTCGTTTGCCGTCCTATCCCATAAAAAAAAATTACCTCACTCTTTGTTTAATTGAGTAAAAAATGTAGATAGAGTACTCTAAATTTGGGATGACAAGAAAAGAGATGGCCTACCCAATGGTGCTCAAATATTACATGTAGATATATTTGAGCACCATTCTGTAAACCATATAATCAACAAATATTAAACTTGATTATCCAATACGGATTATAATGATACAATTATTTGCATTCATATTTCGTATTATTTGACCTTTAAAACTTCTCGATCCGACCCATTTTACACGGATTTTGCGAATCAAACCCGAAGAAATATATAATAAAAAAAATTAACTAATACGTGATCGTAAATCACCAGTGATTTGTGATATGTCCCACCTGCTTTCATTGCCACAATGCATTGTAGCAAAAGTAGTAATAACATGTCAGCCACGACACAAATTTCGCTATATGGTCTTTCTGTCATTGCCACAACGCGTCGCGATGTGGATGATTTTCAGTGAGCAAAACGCGTTGTGATCTATTTTTTCGCTCATTTAGCGTTTACGGTCTTTGAGCATAACATATACACAATACTGTAAATAATTATTGCATGTCTTCGTTTTCGGTGTACAATAAAGAACATATCTATATCGATATGAAGAAGGTATGTACAATATGTACATCGTGGTATGTTAAAATTATAAGAAACATGTTCGTATTATGCAAAGGTCGCATCACGGTAATAAGATAAGAAACAATGAATAAATCTTTGAATTATTATTAACAATATTATTTTTTTATCTTTAAGGTAAAAGTAAAGGTTATATGCCGTTTCAAGTGGCACTAATTAATATAACGAAATTATATTGAAGGACACTTCCGTTGTTCTTTTACTGATCCCCTTCGAATATCGAGACAAATACGTATAAATTATTTTTAATTAGTTTGTGAGTGCTTTTTTCATAGGGTTTTATCATCATTAAATAAGGTGAGTTTGAAAAATATTATCATACTTCAAACTCACTCATACCTGCCTTTTAAATTGAGGTTCATTTAAATTGTTTGATTTGTGAGATAAAATGATTAAATAATAATCGAAAATATGGAAATTAAATAAATTACTTCATATCTATAAAAACAATGTTAATATCTTTTTATATGAATAAATTTATAATTATGAAGACAGGTCAATCGCGACTATAACCTAATATAGTGGAAATTTCCATGAAAATGGCACAGTACACCGCAAAATGTGTTTCGTGGTTCATGTATGTACTATTAACAACTTTAAAAATTATCGTTTTACCAAGGGAGGCTGGACCTTAGGAATTTATAATAACCTCTAAAATATATAGGTTATTAGTAAAATATTGTTAAAAAGCGAATCAGAAAATTTTTGCACACGCAAAGACATGAGAAAGATCAGCGCTAGCTGGTTGGCGAAAATGTTCACGACACTATACAAGCACGCAGCGTAAAGTGCAAGATGGTTGGGACGAAATCGTGAATACCAAAAAAGAACCATACAATGAATTAAAAAAGGCACCTCCTTTTGAAGGCATGTCCCCGATGTTTTCTTTTTAATTCTTAGAAGGAGTTCTAATTGATTCCTACACGAAAGGTGATACGATGAACAGACTATACTTTGCTAGTATTTTACCGCAAGAGATCTATTATGGAGAACAGAAGGGGTAACATATCAAAAGGACACCATACACATATCTATAGGGAATTTTAATGTATAAACAGAACTTACTAGTCTGTTACAATATTAATATTAAATATCATCATAAAAAATATATTAAATATCTCAGAAATCCATCTAAAACATCCGATTTAAAGCCTTCAATCAAAACATTTTTTTTTTATAAAAGCCAAACAGTCCGAGCGAAGAAGTATGAACGTTTGCCTAAAACAAATTAAACTAATTACCAAAGAAGAAAACTATCGATTAAACTGTATTAAAATTTATGTAAAGATGGTCTCACCAGTTAAAACATTACTGTTATTGTTAAGAGGGTAAAGTTGACGCTACTTACGCTAGGCACGACGTTCTTATAGTCGTATTTGATCAGGTTGAAGCATTGGGCCAGATCGCATAGATAACGGGAGACGACGCCGCCGTTGGCAAAGTTCTGTCGCCCGATATCCAGTATGTTGATAACCGCTCCTGCATCTGTGGCTTTCGGGTCCTGCCATGATTCCTGTGAACAATGGACTAAGTCAGTCACATTCTGCTTTATATAAATAGTGCTAAGGATGATTTGAAATTATCACCAAAAAGTGAAGATTATTTTTACAGCATGTATCGCATCTTTTGAGTACCGGGCCTCCTGATTTCTGGTGAAAATGGACATTAACTCACCACTCTTGTGTAAGGTGGATTTACGGGACATCCGAATTTGCACACCCACACATATGCAAAACGAATCATAATGACAGGACACTGTAAATACTTCAGCAAAGTATTAGTACTTAAGCAATAACAAAGCACTACTGCTTTATTATTGATAATCAATCTACAAGTAATGGATTATATTAGAACATGCACAAAACTAGAAGCGAGTTCTTGGTGAAAAATATCACACCGGTTAAAATGACCGGTTTGGTAGAAATAGGTATATAACAATTGTTGGTAGTTAATGTGTTAAAGATAATAAATAAAACGTAGTAAGAAAATAACAAAACCAACTCGGTTTCCACTGCCATTGTCTATATATTTTTTATTTACACGTAGATAATATAGACAGAACTAAATAAATCCTTTTTGTAGCGGATGTTAATATTGTTTAAAGGTATTATTGTTTTTTCTTATCTTTAACAAATAATTGGTCATGTATTTGTCACCTTTAACTATACAAAAAAACTGAGTATATAATGTTAAAACATTTTCAATATTAACAAAAAGGCCATACCTAAGTATTTAGATACCCACACTAACATACATAAATAACATACATTTTTGATGCTGTGGGAACGTAAAGGTGTATCATATGTCAGTTAGACCAACAGTTCTCTACTGTCAAGGAATTATCGGTCCCACTATTAAATATTTTCAGAAATGCTCAAAAATACATTGATAAAATTAACTAGTATTGTCACTACATGTCATGTATAATTAAATTTCAAGTGTATTTCCAATAACTACAAATAAAAATGAAAGAAAAATTTAATAAGGTAGTCGTGGTGTCGACTAAACTAACGAGGATCTTTAGTCTTCACAGAAGGAATAAAGGTATAAGATATTATAGTTTTTCAAAATACTAGTTTATGCACCGATTGAAACAGTAAAAAGACATATATAAAAACACAAATTTACTCCAAGATACAGATAATGTGAATACAATATTTTTGTGTTATTGTAAAAGGACGTTTAACTCGAAAAAAACTCGTTTTCCATAAATAAAGCATGAAACGACCGATTAGCAGAGTTCGTATTTATGAATATACTACGTTACAACGTTATAACAACGTGTTGTTAGAAACTTTATTTGAACTAAACAAATAGACACGTGCACGATTGTATCGTACATGTTCGCAAATAGCTTTATTGCAATTGCAGAACACATAAATAGACGCCGTGTAAACAACAAACTTATATTTACATAACATGCCCTTAGCGAGTTTGAGAAACGAAATTATAAAATTGATCATTATTATCACCAACAAAGTCTTAATAATTCACTGCTCGAGTGTAGCCTCACTCACAAAAAAGTGTTTAAATCCTCATGCTTCGCAGATAGGTTTTTGTTCCTGAGGTAGACACGGTTTTTTGTCTACTGATTAACGTGTTCTATTCTAGGAACCATACAATTATTTATACGAGTTACAAAAACCAAACTCGTACTCGTATAATAGAATCTATCGATTTTTATTTTTTTAAAGAGTACATTATAAAAAGTTTGAATTATATAAAATCCCTATAGCAATGCGATAACCTCATTGCATTCCATTGCATATCGGTGATGTTGCACTACATTAACGTCACGGATATGCAATGGAACGCAATGAGGTATTCAGTCTATAAAGTTAAATTCAGAAAACAAGAAACAAATTCTATAAATTTGAAAAATAATATGAATTCATTGTATTTTTTTTAAACAATAAAAGTTTAAAAAAATTATTTCTTGGAATAAGTTATAATTATATTACAAGTCCTCAACATTTACAAAATTTGGTGCAATTTTAATGCCTATTGTAGACCAATATAAATAAAAATGCAAAATCAAATAGAATGAAAAATAATCTAGCACGTCAAATAATCATATTCAGTATTTTAATAAATTTCGATAGATTTGCAATGAAGTTTGAATGCTGAGAGTTTTACGCAGTGCATCAGAGAGAAAGCTTGGTGCAGGTCCCAGGGAGGTAGGCAACCCTAGGACCAGCGGCAGACTTCTTTATTTGCAATTTTTTTATTTGCGCAGCAGTACTGTAACGAGGTCGACGTACTTTAATGGCCGCGAGCCGCGAAAGCGTGTGGTTGGTCGATGGATGTCACGCCACCGTAACCGGCGCGCTTTTGTGTTTAAATTTGGAATATAAAGCAGACCGTAAGTGCGTGCTATTCGATGCATCAATGAATGCTACTTGTGACATGTGCATCCGTGTGCAACCTAAACTAGTTTTGTCATACTTACACGTTACATTGTCATACACACGATTTAAAAATAATAATTCAATTAAAGAATATCATTTTCTACAGACACAAACTAAATGGAACTTTTGCTATAGGGAATGAATATTACTACTAATAACTACATCATCGTACATAAAAAATTTAATCGTATATTATTTATATATCAATCAACAAATCAAAAAAACTAACAAATCGTATATTTTAATTATACGGTTTATAATTCCCAAGCCGACTAGTCATGATGGGGAATCAGATCACAACTCTTCATCTTTAAACAAAACCGCCATTATGTTACATACCGAACAGAAAGGAAATCTAAAAATATGACCTCACGGTGTGAGGTATGGTCAAAAGAAGAGAGTCATGAAAGAAAACGGATAAGTCTTTTACCCAAGAAGAAAAATATGCTTTATATTTCAAAACTCAGTTATCAAAATAACTATACAAATAATAAAACAGTAACCAAAACAAAAGAAAGTAACAAAAAATTTAAGTTACAAGATTTGAAACATTATTCATTATTATTTCCTATATAAGTTTAACATAATATTCAAACGCCAAAATAAAACAAAAATTTTCTGTTTATGTTGCCTTCAATTCGTGTGTAAATTAAAAATGGGTATTATCAAAAGAAATAAAAAGTGATTATATCAATTCAATTCACCTCAGTTTTATATTACATACTAATAAAAACTAATTATTATTTTAAAACTTATTTAAGAACCTTTCTTTATATAAGTGATGTTTTCTAATAATAACTTTTAAATTTGTAATTAAACAATGTTAAATATTTAAAATTGGACTTTTGTCTATGCCTACTTCCTAAATAGGCGTAGACAAAATTGCTATTTAATATAGTAGCAGTAACTGTTATAAATCTCTATATGGATATCACAACGGTCGAGATAAACTAGTTCCGTCATCAACGTGCAAATACTATTGAACTATTTACATTTCGGTTTTTAATAATAACACGTCAGACATAAGTCTCTTCTATGTTGAATTTTATTGTAATCATAGATTTATAATAAAGAATGAAAACAACGATTAGCATACTAGTCGTTTTCAAATCAACCACCAAACTTAGAATCAAATAAAACAAATATTAAAATTAAATTGCACATTGCTACTGTTATTAAAATATAAAATAAAAACAATTCCCCTGTATTTGATTTTTTTATGGGATAAGGCAAACGAGGAAGGGTGTCATCTGACAAAGAACAATCAACGCCACCCATAGACATCTAAAACATCATAGGCATTGCAAAAAGGTACAATATCGTATCGGATCGGAAACACTGTTCAAGGTAGTTGGTTCATAGTTTAAAGAATAAAAACACGTCGCCGTGCTCATCTTTTAGATAAGGAAAATGGTAAGGATAAATCCAAGAGTTGCAAGTGAAGGTGCGCTGACCAAGGCAGACATTAAGTAGTCACCAATCGAATACAGACGAGACGACTGACCGCTACCTTTCAAGGGAAGGTTGACACACTGCGGCATTGACGGTATAACTGATCAAGTTGCATCATAACATATTGAATAAAAATAAAAAAATTAATTTCTCTTGCGAGATCAGTCTTCGAACAAAATATACCGAAATACTCTGTCGACTATTTTAATCCCATTTTTGACACAAAATAATTTATTATTTATATCCTTACTGCAAATACAATAAGGTGTTGTTAAATAAATAAGTGGGCACTATTAACAACAGCTTTTAAATTAATACTGATGAATGATGTAAACGTAATAAATTTGGGTCTAGTGGAATCCACCAATAATCGTTCACATTATCTTTGTTTTCTTTAAAAAGAAGGCTTGATATTGCTAGAATTCTTATTTAATAATTAAAAATGTGCTAGGTTTTATTTTCTTCACAGCCATATATGTCCCACTGCTGAGCACGGGCCTTCCCATTTCTGGAGGAACGGACGTGACGGACGGACGAACCCACCACACTTGTCCAATGCGGTTTGGCGGGGTAACCAGACTCAGAATAAATATCTGTAGACCATACATATATTTATTCCGATGAGGGGATCGAACCTGCGACCACTGACGCCATGGGCGGGGGGCCGCGCCTCTGATCCAATTGGTGCTAGGTTAATGGTGGAATATGGTTCAAATCGAGAGTCCAATGGATGAATCGAACCCACGACCTAAAAGATTAAGCGCAGTATATTGAAATTGAAATATGAAAATCTCTTAAATACATAGTCCCTTTAGTGGTGATAACATTAATTTCCTGATTCAGTTTCCTAACAAAATAAAGTGATCTAGAAACGTTTAGGATTATTTCGAGTTATTTATTTTTGTCAGAGTTTATTTTGATCATTGCACGTATTTGTTTGTGACTTAATAGTAGCTTGTATATCTTATGTTCGCCGAATAAAACTTTAAACGTTGAAAATATTATTTCGTTTTTCATTTCATTACAGATATAGTATCCTTGCATAATCAGATAATGGCAACCATCATTTTAATTGTACAATTTATATGTAGCTAGTAGTTAAAATGTAACTAGTTATCGAGATCGACAAAAAATTTGATAGGAAGAAATTTTAATAGTGGTATGGCCATGTTACGGCGTCAATGGAATGGTTCCCTTTCTATTATTTTTCCGCTTCCATAATTATCTTTCTACTCCAATGCAGACAACGGATCTTAAGTACTAATGGTGTTACAGATGTCCACAGTGGCGATAATTGTTAACCATGAAGTGACCCGCTTGCTCGTTTGCCTTACATGAAAAATCGTACAATAATTGTCAGTTAATAGTAGAATATTAAAACTTATTTTGTTCAAATAACATATGAATTTGAACAAATAAGATACAATATTTAATCGAAATATAATAATAATTGTTTTATGAAAAACATCATGTATGACACAAAAAACCGTTGTACAAATACAACGAAAAAATAATGGTAATTTATTTATATTTTTAATATACAAAAATATGTTTTATCAATCAATTTCGCATGTAAGTTGGTATTTATATATCTGGACACATATTTAAGGCGCCTGCCTAAAAGGGAATAACAAAAAGAAAATAACGGTTAATACAATAGAAAATCAAAAAAGAACCAATACATTAATATGCGCATATAAAACACTTTATAATTGCACTTCCTCAATGATATCAGCAACAATAACTTCCGAACACAAACGTGCTTTGTTTTCACAGTGTACGTTTGTTCGTGGCTTCACCTCAAAACGTCTGAAGATTAATGGCGGCATTGAATGAAGTTTTATCAGCAAAATATGCTTGCTATGCAGCCGACAATATTTCATTAAATTCTATGCTTACAATGAAGGTGTTGACGGTAACGAAGACTGTTGCTGCTTACGGTGATCAAAACAAGTAAGTCACACTGACAGACATATTCTGGCTTGGTTAAAATGATAGATACCAGCGAAAGGGAAGTTCTACAACAGCTCATTAATTATAATACATATATATGAACCGCAGTTTATGAAAAACCAGAATATTTTTAAGCAAGACGTAATCATTGTAAGGAATCCTATATTTGGAAAAAACTAAACCCTTCCAAATCTATATCAAATAATAGGCCAATAGGTGCCAATATTGAATTGTATATAATTATCATTAATGTACATATTGGAGTATGGTAATATTCTCTGTAAGTCTGTTAGCGTTTTGAAGATCCGTTTTTATAGAATTAGGAACAAAAACTTACTACTACTGATAAAGATAAAAAAGCCATTAGGAATGGTGTAAAAATATCCGCGTAAGAAAATGATGAAGCTATTAACGAATATATGCAAACGAAGGAATATAAAGGCGGTATGCTAATTTCATATGCCACAGTAGAAATTTATGTACTGCTATTAAAATTGATAATTTAATAAACCAAATAGTAATTGTTAAGTGTTGATAATTCATTAATTATTATTTATTAATGTGTGACAAAAAGTTACATATTTATGAAGTTTGTAAACCAATGATTATCCGTTTGCTGATCGGCAAAATCAAATACAGCAAAAGATTACTCGGCAAATAACGAATGACGCACAGGCCGAAGCTTGCATTTCGTCGATGAATGGATTCAAAATTGAAAGAAATTTAGTTTTATAATTTAGATTTTTTTTTCATATAATATACACATCAATCTGTAAAAAGTAATTGAGGTTGTGCTTACAATAATAAGGTTGTGGGTTCAGTTCTACCTACTATCGGACCAGTGACTTAAACAAAAATTATGTTCATAATAGAATTTAGCATCATACATAACCTTAGTCGGAACAGTTAACAAGAATTCCAGCCAATTATTCTTTTTTTTTTCAATGATATAATTGATGATGATTGATTAATGATAATATTTGTGCTAAAAGAAAATTTTACCGGTATGCCTTATTTGCGAATGAAATATTATATAGGTTCATCGTGTTTTAACGGTGTATCAATGTCGACAACTTTACACATAATGCCATACTCGTGGGTGCGCATGTATGAACAGATGCATCAATATCATCATACCGCAACAATATTCAAATACAGCATACACCAACCATTAAATATATGAACAGAATATAAAAATATTTATTAGATCCAGTAAACGACTTATAGGCATGTATGTCTGTCTTCATGGAAGGTTAATGTTATTATAGTTTGTTTTTTATGCAAACAAATATAACACACGTAATTTTAACTTCTACACCGGCCGCCTACACGAGATTCTCTCACGTACCCGGCCGGTTCTTAACCCCTAAACCTTAGAGCCTAGGGGAGTAATAGACTATAATTAGTTCAGTACAATCCTACCCTACACGTTTAACGTAGCGTCATAACGAAATTAAAATCGGCATACACTCATGTGTACCTTCGACACGGCGCCGAGCCGATGGAATCTGCAATTTGTGTAAATTCTTAAATATATTTTACTTGCCCGCGGGCCCAGTATTCGATAAAGCTGTTAAAGCCAATAGGCTACCAGTATTAACGTCTTCGAATCTAATACGTAATTAAAACATTGATAGAATGTTAAAATCACTTTATTTCTTATTATAAAATACATAAACCAACCGTCAATTAGTCATCGCAGGTAACAAAGTGGCTACCTTCCCTTTCTTTGAAGAAACAGAGCATAATCACATAAAAGTGCACATTTAACGCACACATGCACGTATATACAATCACACACTAAAGAGGGCCATTATTCTTTTTAATTTCTTATAATTAATAAACACATAGCGAGAACCTTAGGTCTCGAGATACAGGCAATCGCCTAGTTCGGAGTCCACCGGCTACGCAACCATGTATATACGCATATATTATTAATGTTAAAAATAAGTCGCTATAATTATATATCAAGTACACTGTTTACGTCGTAAGTACAATGTAATAAAAACGTTAGGTAAAATCTAACACGATGCTATGTAATAATTGGGTCTAACCAATGATTATTGCTAACCAATACATTACAATATTATCGAGAAGTCGCTAAAACATTGTTTATTAACACAGAGTAAATAAGACTATTCCGGTTCAGAGAATTTAATTATGATACATTAAGTCTTGTGAAGTTATCTAAACTATTAATGCTTTATACACCGTGAGTTTTTAATTACCCGAGAAAATTAAGTAATATATTCAGTTATCGATATACATTAAATGTGGCGAAGAAAAAAAAATTTATTTTTATGAAATATTTATTAAAAATGTCCTTAATATACACCAAAAATTATACAACAAAGTATCTTGCTAATTCAAACAGACATCATTATCATTCCAATATTAACTGCACTTAAATCAACCTAATTTGGTCGCGTAATATTTACGTACGGAAGGGATAATTATGAATGAAAACAATTTGCGCAACCTGCCGACAAAAGACGTTTTTTCTCTTTCGCACACGCTGTTGCCATACTTATGAATACATTCGTATCATGCATAGTAGTTAAGAAATACTATGAAGATGGCGTACAAGTATTTGATGCACAAGTATTTACAGGATTTCTTTGAAGTCCCATAAAACAATATTTTTGTATGAATGCTATAATATTTGAATGTTGCTTACTATTATTACAAACGCGGATTTAAGTTTTCTCGGGTAATTAAAAATTCACGGTGTATAATTATTAATGAATAAAAACTACCGATAACAATCTACCGCTGGCCAGTAAAGTTTAAATATTTTAATATTAGGTGTACAAATAAGTTTCCGCGGTTTGTCAAAAGATGGCCCCACCAGAAGGTTATGGAGAAATTGTCAGATGTAAAACGTATTATCCCAAGTTTAGTCATCTGGCAACACCATAACCTTAAAGTACTAGTGATTCCGTATCAGCATCACGTAATTTTTTTCGTGCAAAAATGTCAAGTTTTATTCGAATAAGCATCATTTGTGGAACTTTTGATTTACTTTTTAATGTGAAAAAATCTGCAGCTGAGGCGCATCGATTAAGTTTCTAGAAGCATATGGTGAAGCTGCTTTAAGTGAGAGAAGTTGTCAGGAATGGTTTCAAAAGTTTAAGAACGGTGAGTTTGACGTTAAAGACAAAGAACGCAGTGGAAGGCCGAAAGTGTACGAAGACATGGAATTAGGAGTACTATTGGAGGAAGATTCGTCCCAAACGGTGAACTTGCACTTACTCTACAAGTGACTCAACAAGCAATTTCACATCGTTTAAAATCGTTAGGAATGATTCAAAAACAAGGAAATTGGGTTCATATGAACTAAAGCCGAGAGACGTTGAACGCCGATTATGCATGAGTGAAATGCTGCTTGCCAGGAATAAAAAAGAGTTTTTTAATCGTATAGTCACTGGTGACGAAAAATGGATTCACTACGATAATCCAAAGAAGAGAAAGTCATGGGTTAAGCCCGGCGGTGAACCATCAACATCGACAGCTAAGCCGAATATTCATGGGTCAGCAACTCATGCTGTGTATTTGGTGGGATCAGCTTGGTGTCGTGTATTATGAATTGCTGAAACCAAGCGAAACCATTATCGGAGCTCTCTACCGAACACAATTGATGAGATTGAAGCACTTAAGGAAAAACGCGCCCATTACTACTCCAGACACGACAAAATTATTCTTTTACAATGATAATGCTCGTCCACATGTTGCGGCGCCGGTAAAAACATACTTGGAAACACTCAACTGGGAAGTTTTACCCCCACCCGCCGTATTCACCAGACTTAGCCTCATCACCTGTTCCGGTCGATGGCACATGGTCTGTCTGAGCAGCGCTTCACATCATATGAAGACACCAAAAAATTGGGTAGATTTGTGGATAGCGTCAAAAGATGAAGAGTTTTTTCGACGGGGTATCCGAATGTTGCCAGAAAGATGGGGAAAAGTAGTGGCAAATGATGGAAAATACTTTGAATAAAACGTAATGTACTTTTCCTTTACAATAAATTCCTAATTTTTTATAAAAAACTGCGGAAACTTATTTGTACACCTAATAACATTTTCGCAAGTTTATGTATAATTTACATTGCTTTAAATTTGTTGTCCTGTGTTTATTCCGGTACACAGCATGTTTGGTATTAACATATCAATTAACTGTAAATATTGTTTAGTTGAACAAAGTGTTTTCAGGTCAAATGCAAAAAAATACATTTTTATTTATACTAATCATAATATTAATTATATAACCATAGTACAGAATATTCATAGCAAAGCCGCTTCTGTCTGTCCATGTCAATGTTGTATATAACCTATACTTATAGGAACGAGCACGTTTAGCACAGCAGTTCATATGTGATTTGTGTCGTGGTCAATGGCCGATGATAATAATTATATTCGTTCTTGTATGGGTCTTCGAGGCCATACAAGAACGAATACGCGAATGAAGCAATGATGAGACTAAAGTCCTCGAACTTATTTAGCACTAGTTCCTTACGAAGACGAATATCAAATTTTGTACAATAATTGCAATAACGATTATAAGATTAAGACACACCACACGATTAAGGACTTGTATTAAAAGTGCAAATGGATCGGTAAAGGAAAATGATGACGTCATGAACATCAAAAAATAGTCCAACGTTCAAGAGACTCATCTCTAGCAGAAAAAGAGGTTTTGATTTTATGACAACGAAGGACAGGTAGTTTGCTTGTCACATAGCCAGCCATTTCGTATCAGTATCACTGACCCGTCATCAGAGTGTAACTGGCCGTGGTTGTTTTAACAATAGTTGTACCGCCATTATTCAGGTATAAGAGTCCCATTTACTATATTTCAAATGTAATATATAATAAAGAAAGATAACATCTTGGCTAACTCTGTCAGAGACAATGAAATGAAGGAGAATCATAGAGGAGTCCAAGACCGCCAATGTTGTAGCGTCAAAGTAAGAATTAAGTAGGTATTTCAAATTTGTAAAAACAACAATTTCATATCAGAGCAGGGAAAAAATCGGCCTCATTGAGTCAACAAGTTGTTGAAAACTAAACCAAATGCACATTCCAAATTAAGCCATTAAACAATAAAAATAAGTTCTTTAAGCGCTTACGTATGTTTTTATGGGATATAAGCAAGGAACAAGCAAGACGCCTGATAGAAAGCAATCAACGTCGCTCATATAAATTAAGACATTGAAACATAAAAATAAGCTCTTTGAGCGCTTATGTATGTTTTTATGGGATAGTAAGGCAAGGAACAAGTGTATCGCCTGATGGAAAGCAAACAACGCCGCTCATAGACATGTGCAACACCTATAGTATTGCAGAAGGGTTTTTTGGCCTTTGATTATTAAACATATGTACACTCTTAGCGTGACCTTTTCACGTGCAGTACAATGGTCTCGATATTGACCCTTATCTGTTGTGTTATTCAATATAAACTTCGTAGTGTGTACAATTACAACAAAGAGCTTGTCACGCGACACACAAGTGTTGAACTTTGCGCGGGGATGTCACTGTCCACAGCCTTGATGAGTGGAAATTGATAGTAACATAAGCGCGGTAGCACGCCCTTTGTTTTCGAAATCTGGATGTAAACAATATCCTGGTACTATATTTTGACATTTCGATTATTCATTGTAAAAATAAACTTTCGTAAAATATACTAATTTAAAAATAGAGAGCCGAAATAATTTCATCATATCATCAATAACCCCATAGACAATAGTGGTAGAGCTATAACACGTATGTGCCGGCCCGACCGAAAACATCCGAAGGTTCACTTCCTTTCCCCTTCCTTTTTTTAAATCGCTAATATTAAAAACTTGAAAAAATCCTCTATTACATAAGGTAAGATCGAAAGAAAGCTCTGCAAAGCAAACCAGAGCGTTCGTCCTGGTCAAGTAACACTTGTTCACAATTGACGCTATAGCTATCTAACTCTAAACTCCTCGCACTACAGCGCCAAAGTATTGTTATTGTAAATCAGGAGGAGGAGGCTTGCAACATTGTTAAACGAATTATAAGACTTATGGTGTATTATATGACAAAAAAGATTAATTAGGAGTACTCAAAATGAATAGCTCGGCTGCTATGATAATTTAATTTGCTTGACGCCGTAGTCTCACGGACACACCAATTTAGTCATGCTGATAACGTCAATTCAAGATCATTAAAGGTGTTAAAATATATACATTTCTAGCAAACTAACAATGCCAAACATTTAGAAGAATATTTTAATTGTAAACATATATCAGGGTTAGTTGTCGCTTGCAAATACAAATAGTTACATCTATCTTTGAAGAAACTTTACTGGTGATTGATTAGTGAGGGCATTTGAATGCAAGGAATTCCGAATTATCGTCAGCAGCCTGTTCAGGTTCAATATTCAGGTTTTTGTTGGGAATGAACATCCTCTTAATAAGGAAATAAAAAGCTTTATGTTTAAAATCATTAAACGCTAGAATTCCCTGGACGATATACAATTTACACACCAAATAAATGACTGTAAACAGAAAAGTTTAACCTGATGCGAAAATCTAATCACTCTGATAATTCAGAAAGCGAAGACTTTGCTACTGCAACATTTTAATCTTCGAACCGGGATCGTCCGGAATTTGTATAATGCTCCTTACTTTATAAAGAAGCCGAGATAATGTTTTTAAGATCACCAATATCGAAATATTTATTAACCATAAGAACTAAGTTAATAATGCTAATGATAAGAGTATATGGTTCACATCAATAGTCCAAAGGAGAATAAGAACTTACGACCACAAATCGTAAGTTTGATCCAACTGAGCAATTGGTTTTTAAGCACATTATTTAGTTGTGTAGTATGTATACTCACTCTGGACATAGGCGCGCATCGCGGGCAGGCAAGTCCTGCAGGTGGTCTCGTCGGCGGCTGGGGAGGAGGAATTACTGGCCCCTCCTTTACTCTATACAACGAAGACGACCTGGACTAAAGGACAAAAGAAAAAAAAATGAGTTTTAAAGTATTAGTGTTTCTACGTCCATAAGGTTAAAATGTAAGAGATATATTATCTCGTTTTATATTTCTCAATTGCTATTGGGTTGGCATCTAAGTAATATCCGAATTCAGTTATAAAAGTCTGCCATTTTTATGATATCCGTAAACGTTATGATCTTCTTCTTATAAATGTTAACCTTACCTAGCTTTACAAGTTCATTGCGTATATATTTTTTTCAAGATTTTATTTTTAGCTCAATATTTATATCGAATGCAAAAACGAACATTTCCGCAATGTTTTGCTGTATTTCCGTTCAGGTAAGAACGCAGTGCAAGCCGCTAAAAAGTTACGTGATGTGAAATTCATCTGACAAAGCGCATTTTATTGTTTAAACAATACAATGAATTCGATCCGTTTTTAAAACGAATCATCACTGGAGACTAAAAGTGAATTGTGTGCAACAATGTCAATTGAAAACCTAATAAATATTTGTAAACCACTTCAAAGGCAAACATTCACCAAAAGAAGATTTTGTTGTCAATTTGGTGGGATTGGAAAAATCCAGTGTATTTCGAGCTGCTTCCAAGGAACCAAACCATTTATTCGGAGGTCTACTGTCGGCAACTGGACAAATTGAATGCAGCGGTCAACGAAAAGCGACCAAAATGAGTCCATCTTCCCTTAACCGGCGGGCTTGCATGAGGAGAGTAATGAGTGTGGGAAAGTAAAGAAAGTATGCCGAGATCGTAGCAGATGGAGATCTGTGATCTCTGCCTACCCCTACGGGAAACAGGCGTGACGATATATATGTATGTATGTTAACGACTTTCGTTTTAGCCAACTTTTGAACTCAGAAACTCCATAACATTATATTATCAAAAAATTGATCATCATCAACTCATAAGGTCAATCCATTTCTTCTCATAGGTGTCGTAAGAGACGATTGGTTAATAATATCGTAGGAAATTAGTTGTTTTGTCTAAAGACACATGTTATTTTGTCTAAAGACACATGTAATCTACGGTAAGTTAGGTAAAATCTATAGGAAAAGAAATAAAATATCACATACCGCGGCCTCAGCGTCTAGCTTGGCATACACATCATTGTGATGATGTCGTCGGGATCGCATGGCTTGTCTGAGTGAACCCGAATCTCGGCCACACCACCCCCCCACTCGCTCGCCAACTACTTCTAACATGTCGGCGACGCGACTGTTGACAGAAGAACATGTTAAAATTTAGAAAATTTTCAAGAGGAAAAGCTCTCAAATTACGCAGAAAACACCGAATAACATAATTATTTTTTTTATCAAAACGGGCAAACATACATGCGGGTCACCTGGTGGTAAGCGATCATCGCCGCTCATAGACATCTTTTCCGGAGGCGTCGCAGATGCGTTGCCAGCCTTTAACGAACACATACACTGTTCTCTTGAACGTCTCCATGTCGTAATCACGTGGAAACACCGCAGGTGGTAAGTTGTTCCACATTTCCAGAGTTCGTGGCAGAAAACTGCGACTAAACCGAAAGGTGGTCGAAGGCCGGCTATTCAAGTGATGGGGATGGAACCTATTTTTGTTGTGCGTAGTGCGATGGTGGAACTGTGCCACTGGGAGGAGATTAAACAACTCTTCAGAGCATTCGCCGTAATAAATTCAATATAGTACGCAGACAGATGATACATCTCTACGTACAGATAAAAGATCAAGCCTATCGGAAATCTTGCAATCGCCGACGATTCGGGACGCTCTGTGGGAACTCCAGCCCAGAGATGAGAGCAGTACTACTATTATATGTGGCCGCACTTGTGCCTTGTACAGCTGGAGACGGTGGGCCGGTGTGAAGTTTCTTGATCTAACCAATTAACAACAGAATATATAGATACATAGGTCATCAAAGAAAATACAATTAAATTCTTTATTACCATTCTTCACCGAACTATGAAATATACCAGATCTTGAAAATTGAAATATTGTATCACAAATATACACTTATTTTTAAATAGTATACTACGATGATATAAGATTTAGATAAGAAAAAGAAACGAAAAAGTAAAATTAATTCTTGTAACCTTTATATTTGTCTTACTTTATTTATTAATTTATGAAAAATTGCATCAATATATATATATATATATATATATATATATATATATATATATATATATATATATATATATATATATATATATATATATATATATATATATATATATATATATATATATATATATATATATATATATATATATATATATATATATATATATATATATATATATATATATATATATATATATATATATATTTTAACTCTTAATTTTAGTAATCAAATCTTATGCTACAGTCTGGTTAAAACAAGTTTATAAATAAATTAAAAATAGAATAAGTTTAATTGAGGATGAATTAATCAAGGCTTCTCAAGCGTATCCATTAGTGACTTGGGGCACAAAAAAATTAACCCACAATACATATTTTGTCAAAAAACAAACTTACGTTTTCTGTCTTTTGACTTTTAAAGGCTTTAAAATTTTTCAGAAATACATTATCTTATCCAATGACATGTCACAATCTCTAGAATTTCGAAAAAATAGTTGCACACTTTAAAATCTCGTAAGTAGGTGAATATGCAATAATTTGCGTAATTTATATCATTGATGACGAAATTATTGTTTAAAGTGGCGCAATAAAAACACAGTTGATCATGTAAATCTTTTAATCGATTTGTTAAACATGTGTTTTTTTTAAAGAATATATGAGAAAATCTTTACAAAAGCAAATGCAATGCCAGTTATTTAGTAAGATACGCTAAATTTTCTTAAGTATAATTTATGTGATATCTACATTACAATTTATGAGTTTATCACATCGGATTTGCGCATGCAATGCAAAAAATTGGTGAACGACAAATTTTTACTTGAATCGCATTGGGGAAAACAGTACATAGTATTCCATAGATTTCCTTGAAAGCCAACGAAAAACTGCGGCATTGAAACTCATATATGTATCTAAACGACGCACATTTTTAGAACTAACCAAAATGGAGGTCCGCAGGGAAGAAAAACACGTCAACCAAATTATTGTAATTACAAAATGTCAAATCACACCACTTGACACTATTAAGAAACCATCTATAAAATACGAAGATTTATTCAAGATACACAAGTGTATGTCTTTCTGAAAGAAATAATGCTTTTGGCTTTTACCACGGGGAGTGCTTTGAGCATTTATTCAGAGTGGTTCCTGCCGTTATATTCGACGCACAACTCAACAAAGAAAAGTTTCATCCTCACAGATGGTGACATTTTTTTACGAGTTTTCTTTCTACGCACCACCCATCACTTTTTGGAAATAGCTATTGTTTGCGGTATTTTCGGTGCAGATGTAGGGCGGCCTATGCTCTAATGAAAAGAAAACGCTTTCTATTAAGGCGACACATTTGCTCGTTTGCTTCATTATTTAAGACTATTTAGCCAGCAATGGAGAAAGATGACAACATTGGACCGAAGAAGGGACACGTATTCCTATACGGCCTAAGTAACAACGTAAAAAAACGAATTCAAAGAACTTTGTAGGAAGGTCATAGGAGATTAAATGGTAATTTATTTATGAAAACCTATATTGTGATTCCTAAGACTTTAAAGACTAGGCTTTTATCATAAAAAATCCGAACATGTTTATAATGCTTTTGTTGAGAAACATGATTAAATTCCTAACTATGCTATTGTCGGCTCGATCAACTAACTACTGACTCAACTGTTAATAAATGACGATAACTACAAGTATATGGTAAAAAGACAACTATTAAAAAATTTCACATTTTTTTAAAACTCTTAAATGAAACATTTACCGTATTACATAAGCGTGAGAATTACGGCAGTTCCCTCATTTGTGAGGGAGGCCTATATCAAAAAGTGGATTGCTGCGACTATATTAATTTACCAAATGATTACTAGTTTTGAAAGTATAATTATTATGCTATGAAATCTTTTACCACGTAATTTTAGTCAAGCATGTTTCTGAAAACTAGTTAATTAGTATTTTTGAAGTGACGTTCAAATGTTCAAATGATAAGAATATCAACGTACCAAATGTAAGATTAATGCAATTTTGTAATATTTGACGAACTTAAACATAATTTACACTTAAAAATCATTCACCTTAATAGATATGAAGGACGTCTAGATAAGAGACAGTGATGATTTTTAAAACGTTTTATTTAGCTTAACTGTGTATATTTGTTTGTGTGTTAGTTTCAAATCTTGTTTTTCAACTACTCCTACGAATCCGATTCTTATGAAACTTTGCACACACACATTAATTTCCCTTGACAATAAAACACTATCATAATTAGAATTGGGTAACGAGGGCATGTCAGGTAGTGGAAAGTTGAACTTTTCCACTCTTATTAACTATCCCCTGGAATTTGGGCTAATTTGATTAATTGGTTTTGACAAGTCCCATTCATTATACTTGTTAAAAAAACCTTTATACTTCAAAATAAAAATAAATTAAAAATTGTAATTTAAACAGATTTTTTGATATCTGTATAATGACTGTATAGTTAATTCAAATCCTTATGCGCCTCTCGTTTTTATTTTAATATGTTCATATACCGATTTACATTTTTTTTCCTACATTATTTCTAAAAGATCTATGAATTATTTGATTTAACTAGTATTTTTGTTAACCATACCAACAATGACAAGTGGTGTTGGGAAAATATGGTACATTAATGGAGTCAGGCGTTACTTTGCGGAAATCCATCACTATATGGACAGTCAAAAGCTTCACTTAGCCAAGATCCGCGACAAGCAAAACAATAACAGAAAATCAATAACAACAAATATGGTATAATAGAACTTGAATCTTACTTTGATCGTAAACAAAAGCAATAAAACAAACATTATCACAAACTTAACCATTTGGTTAAGTCATTTGGTAAGTAAGCAATCAATTTTTTAATTATGTAATAAACTCTTTTATATGTATTATACAACGTGTTACAAAATACCCCGTAAAGCAAAGCCAAAAATTTTGTCAACCCGAGCAAGCTGTCATGTCAGGGAACCAGATTATTTAACAGAAAGGCCTACGTACCTATTTTACCTAATAATTGTCTACTTTAATAGTTTTTCTATCTCATTCATAAATGTTTGCTACCTCAATACAAGGATGTCATTATACTTAAGTACTGGGTTCAAAAAAAAATCAATTGGAAAAAAAAATACGTTGTCAACAATGTAAAAATACGTTGGGTTTTTAACATCAGTGATAATAATAATATTTTTTTATTTGGGTATGTTATATAGCGTTACTACGGTTCTTAAATATTGTGAATGGACTCGTTATAAGGCCCCAATGAACCTCCTTTCGGCTTTACGGGTAGATTGGTAACATGCTGTATATATTATCTTTAACTTAGTATGTAATAATGTGTTTAAACTCTTTTATTTGAAGTAAAAAGCAAAGTATATTTTGATTTATCATTAGACACTGATAATTATGCAATATGGGGAGGTATAAAATATACTCCACGTGCCAAAGAAACTCTTCATAAATATTATTTCCTACGGAAGAAACATGATAAATTCAATAACTTTTTATGGACAAATAAACTCGTATTTATGGAAAGATCTCCGGGAATATTAAGCTATAACTTTTAATAAACATGTTTTAACTAATATACGCCATAAAGCAAAACATTCATTTTAATACAATTTATTTTCAATATTGCATAAAGTAATATACTGCACGTATATATAATGCCTATGCATAATTACGAACTATGATGCGAAGTGAAGAAATCCGTCGGAGCAACAAAATCAACTGGCAGTGGGCTTGTTTGACAGAAAACCAAAAACCATTAAAGCGGTCGAGGGCTGACCAATGCAGTGTTGACATCCTCCCCTCCCTACTGCGAGGATATGGAGTGATGATCTACCCAGGACTGGCAAAAACTGTATGAATACAGCCGAAAATCGTGCTAGGTGGCGCGCCTTGGAGTATGAAATAACACAAGTGTTGAGAATCTGCATTACTCTAAACCGAGATTGGCCAACTTGATTAGACCCAAGATCTACTGTTAACTACCAAGACTTTGAGTGATCTACCAATAACATAATTAGTATTTATTCATAAATATATTTATTCTTACACATAAATATTATTATTAGGTATATTACAATTATATTTTTTGCCTCACCACGATCGACTGGACTAAGAATAGATCGCGTGGTTAGCCCCGCTCTAAGCTTATATGATAATTTGTGCGAAATACCAATATGTAATGAAAATAATTTCTACTATGTTTTTCTAGGCTATTTTAGAGAATGGTTGAAAATATTTTGAAGGCACCTTATGTAATAATAGAAGTAACAAAAATAATGTATTAAGGCGGCTACGCGAGCTAGAATTTAGGGAATCGTTACAAATATATGATAAAGTTATCTAAAATCGAACAGGGTCCACTTGCTTCCATAGAAGTTAACTTCAATGCACACTCTTTTGAATACCACACTTTTAAACAAATAAACCCAAAGTTTAAAACTTACGAACTTTATGTTTTAATCAAATACGAAAATATTATTATATATGAAATTTTAATTTAAATATATGTATTAATATAAATAAAAAAAAATATCAATTCATTTATTTGAAACGATTACGATTCCATTATCTTTTCGGTATTTTGTAATATAGTTGGATAAATAAATTCATTTTATAAAAAAAGCCAAGCTAAAACTAAGCCCGCGACTGAAATCAGGACTGTCATTATAAGTTGTGTTGACATACAGACTTATAAATAGTTAACATAATGAAGTGAAACGACTGAATCTATTAGCTTATACTTATTCATATTAGAATGTAGCAAACCTGGATGTGAAGAACCAATACAGGATGGCAGTAAAGATGGCCAACTCCGCGGCACCGCTGGCCACCCTGACGTGCTCCACTACAGCCCAGACATTGATCATCGTATCCATTTCTGACCACTTGCTACTGACGGTGGTTACTACATCACCAACGGTCCAGTTACGGTTCCAGCCGACACGCTCAATTTTGAATAGTTTTAGTACACGAGATTCAAAACATTTGATTGTCAACAGACTACGACTACAATTGATTTTTCCAACACAATTTATAAATAAATATCACAAAGTTTCGAACTATTTTGTTCCTATACGATCTGCTTGAGAGATATATAACTGATACTATTTTCCATTCGAAATATTAAACTGTCGATTTCAATCTCATACTTTTATTTACACGATCGTAAGACGTCTCAACTCGACCAGAGGCGAAGCAATACTAATTCAATTGACTGATTGCCCGTCACAAAGGCGCGATCGTTTGACTTCTTTTCGACACATGCTAATAATGCGCGAGAGGCTCTTGCGTGATAGATAAGTTAGATACATGCTCAGCACTAGATGTTATCGTGAAAACAATAATTATAACGACCTAATTGCTCCGCGATAAACTTACAATGCACTGAAAGAAGTTCAGAGGCTATGAGAGATGATCTGATGATATTTACATATAATATATATATATATATATATATATATATATATATATATATATATATATATATATATATATATATATATATATATATATATATATATATATATATATATATATATATATATATATATATATATATATATATATATATATATATATATATATATATATTAATTGGGGGTGACAAATCATTCAAAATGTTATTATTTACTGTCAGATAAATATATTTTTTGATAGTAAATAAAACGATAAAAGGTCACTTATTATCACGCAAATAGTTATACTGGTAAAAGAAATTTACGTTGCAGATGTTGATGGAAGGATCGGTAGGAGTAGACCGAGGAAAACATACCTTGACCAAATTGCCGAAGATTTTAGGAAAAGCCAGGTCAAGGTACCCTTAACCGGCGAGCTTGCATGACGAGAGTAATGAGTGTGGAGGGGAAGCAAGTAAAGTATACCGAGACCGTAGCAGATGGAGATAAGTGGTACCCCTACGGGAAACAGGCGTAACGATAAGTATGCATGTTTGTAGTCGTTGTTATGTATTACTACATGAGTAAACCCCGTAGGGATAATTATAAATGTATAATAGTTTACTTTGATCCTAAGACATGAAGTGACAATAATATCGAATATAATATATATATACTTATTCTATAAGACAATTTACGAGTTCAACGCATGATACGTTATCTTAAAAAATAAACAAAGAATATTTTAGTCTATATGAGTATTTTGTATTAATAATAAATTGGAACATCATAATAATAATCTGGTGATGATGAGTTTGCGTATTAAGAACCTTCCACTGACATAAATGTGATGCAATCTTCTAAGAAAAGAAATATACGGTGGCGGTAATGTTGAAGTAGTCCATTGGAGTCCCAAAATTAACTCTGCTATTTACTGTTCTATAAATTGTAAGTACGTCTTCTTAATTTTGAAACATATTGTTTTGTTGTTGATTAATTATACATAATGCCGTTAGCGACGATCTAATTGGCTTATTGGCGAAGCTACTGCCTCCTGAATCAATTGCTCGCGGATTAAATTCCTGCATTGGGATTAATATATGGCTGTATTCTGAGTCAGGGTATCTCACCAATCTGTTTTGATGCCAGCATGATCGGTTTATCGTTAAATCCTCCAGAATTTTGGAGGCCCGTGCCCAGCAGTGGGCTCCACCCACAAACCACTATACACAACACCAAACAATATAGTATAGTAGACTCCACGGAAGACAACCAAAAAGTTTTCGGTTGTCTTCCGTGGATTCTACTAAACCTGAACATGCCTCGTGTTGGGGCGAAACACGTATCATTTACAAGATGGAAAAGCGGTAGTGTGTGTTGTTTGGTGTTGTGTATAGTGTTGGTGGGTGGAGAATTGATGGCCGATTTTCGGTAAGGTTTTGGTTTAAGTTCCAAATAAATCCACTTAATCCAACAGAAAAACACATTGTTAATTTTCTGCTTGTCGCGGATCTTAGCGAAGTAAAACTTTTGACTGTCCATATAGTGATGGATTTCCGCAAAGTAACGCCTGACTCCATTAATAATAATAAAGAATGCCATAATATTCGTCTGTAGCATGAATGCCCATTCATCGGCTCGCCCGGGGAAGTACCACACTCCCGCAAAAAACCGACGTCTGAGTGGTAGCTTACCTACCGTGCTTCGTACGATGAGCGGCCGAGTTCCGGAGGCCAAACACCCTCCCCCTTCCCTCCACCCCTTCTCCTTCCATTTCCACTCCAATAATGACACTTTCCTTAGAGCGTTGATTGCTTTCCATCAGGTGACACGCCTGCTCGTTTGCCTTCCTATCCCATAAAAAAATATATTTCAACAAAATAACAAGTGTTTAAGTACGTAGGCTCTACATCCAATTTTGAATTGTCTATTTACCTAATTCCATTTGTATGTAAGTATATAACTTATTAGTTCTTGTTTATATTATATATAATTAGGAACTAAAAAGGATAGTGATACTGTACAAATATTTAAATTATATTGGTATGTAAATGAATGACTTGTACTCAAATTTAATGCATTTCAGAATTAAAAAAATGTATTTAACGTAAGAGGATTTTTTTTGTGTTTTCAGGCGATATATGTATCGCACTTGTAAGACAAAAAAACACAAATGATGTTATTTAAATTACTTCCCGTATGCGCATTAATAGGTTAACTAAATGAACAATGGACCTTTTTCAACATTTACTTAAGTATTGTAAGCAAATTAGATATTCGTGAATAAATCATGATATTACACAATTTGTTTCCAAATATAGGTTTACGAGCCGTTTTGGATGTTAATATAATATTCACACTGTGTTGAATATAATATTCACACGTCGGATGAATCATCCGACGTGTCAATATTATATTCAACACAGTCTCAATATCGAATGGGTGGACGCATATTACGATTATCCACTTAAAAATGATACGAAATTGAATGACAGTTATCTATCTTGATCATAATTATATGTATTAAATCAAATTAATTTTTACAAACGTTTAATGTTAGTTAGATTTTTAATATTTAATTTTTTGATTTGGTTTCGAAGAGTCGTGAAAGCAGACCGAATGCGGTGGAAATGAGAATATTAAGAAGTATGTGTGCTGTAACTTTGAATGATAAAATAAGTAATGAAGATAGAGAGCGATATGGAGTAAAAGAAGGTGTCGTGACAAAAGTTGAGAAAGGGATACTTAGATGGTTTGTGCACATAGAGAGAACGGATGAAAGGTGACTAATTATATGGATGTGGATGGGAGGATCGGTAGAAAACCAAGGAAAACATAGCTTGACCAAATTTCCGAAGTTTTTTAAAAAGGTCAGTTCAAGAGTACCCTTAACCGACGAGATTGTATTAAGAGAATGATGAGTATGGAGGAAGCAAGGAGAGTATGCCGAGACCGTAGCATATGGAGATCTGTGGTCTCTGCCTACCCCTACGGGAAACAGGCGTAACGATATGTATATATGTATGTGTGTAAATTATTATTTCATCTTCATTCATCTCATCAAGATCTTAGGTAAGATCATTCTAAAAATTAAAAAAAAGTATACAACTAAGTAGCACTGACACACAAATTGGAATTAGTTTCAGAGGCATAAATTAACTTACCTAACAGTGATAACTGTTTAGTATTGATAATGGTATTTATAATACTTATTATAGATGCATCACACGTAGATGGGACTCGACTACACAATAAGGAGAACGAGTTGTAGAAGTATAAACAGATTGGCGTACAATTCAACAAATAAATTAAGACTTTTTATAAATATATGTTTATTCAAAACATATAAAACGTAATTACCACAGTCAATGCAAATGTGAAGAAGCGGAACGTAATATGTTTTGCAACGATACAAGATGTAAGCATGTTTTTCAATGAAACCACATAATAGCTTTAACTCTTATTACTATTGTATTGCGTGCTCTGAAAGAGAAATCGACAGCGAAATATAATAAGGAAAAAAATTTGGTAACGTATTATTGAGTTTTCAACTATATGTTTAATTTTTGACACATTTTACCTTACAGTACATAGATCACAAGCAATATATTTATTTATTTTAAAACACAGCTGTGCAAATAAAGGTAGGTATTATTTTTAAAAAGCACTATTTAGCCGAATTTTCCAAGAGAAACGTTGCAAAATTTTACATAACCGCGTAACGATATCGGCAGTATAGACGCAGATCCGTCTGCCCACGCGAACGGTTATTGGATCACTGAAAAGTACCGCTAGGTGAGTGCCAACACGGCTATTACTCGAAAATTTGTTAATATTAGAGCGCTCGTAGACAAGCGACGATAATAAAGATTTTTAAGAAATAATTTCAAAATATTTACATAGTCAATACGAATTAATATTTAATAGAGTAGAAGTATAAATAGAACACATACTAGGCTAATATAAATAAAAAACATTATATATATATATATATATATATATATATATATATATGTATATATATATATATGTATATATATATATATATATATATATATATATATATATATATATATATATATATATATATATATATAATACTTAAGTGTTATAACACGACACCACCTGCATTTATGTCTAAATATAATTGGCTACATAATAAATGTCTAATGAAAATGAAAATCTAATAAAAACGCTTAAACTTATTATCAAAAAACTAAAATTTTTAGATATCAGGTGTCGACTTGAAATTCAATAAATTTTAATTGAAAGGGTTGAATTCTGTTAGGACAAAATAGTATTTTTGTCCAACAAATTATTTATTCCGTGTCCAGGATGTTTCTATTATTTGTGTAGTTTTAATGGGATCCATGACACGGGGAATCCTCGTGTCTCTATAACATTGACTCGTAAACTGATACCGCAAATGAATCAAAAACTAGTCAATGAATAATATACATGTAATTGTTTGCCTTAGTTGCTTTAGTTCCATAACAGGTTTAGAAGCAGCACTCATTTGAAGCTCTGACAAACGAGAAGTGGTAACTTTTATATTCATATTCAACTCCCAAGTTCATCTGGAGGTCATCTTATTCCTCCAAGCGCCTTGACCTTCAGTTGCACTTAAAATTTATGCTAATCGAGATAAGTCTCGTATATTAAGTTTAATGGCATGCAATATCAATTGCAAGTCAAAACTTGGCTTTAGGATTTACGTACAACTCATATGTACCCTCTTATATATAAAATGTATCTTACGTTCGTAATTTCAACGGAAGCTAAAAGAGAAAAGAAGGCTATAGCAACCTTAATGATACCTAAAAGGCTTTTTAGTTTAGTAATAATTTAAAAAAAGGCTTCGCACATACAGTCACACACGAATTGCAAGAAACAGAACAAAGACATGTTGGCTATACAAATATTTGTAATGACGCGAGAATTAAACTCGTGGCTGTTGGCTCCAAAACTGAACTAATACGTCCGGGTCGACAATCAAAATTTTATTTCATTTAAAAACAACACAATTTAAGAAGTGCTTGATTGTATATTATCCATCTGTTAATAGGCAGCTTACTTAGAACATGAACGTAGGTAAGAAGAAAATGCAACCTTCACTTCAATTTGTAAGCATAAACTTCGCCGTATATTCCCTGTCCTACAGAAAAAACACCAATGCCAAAGTAGGGTTGCAAAAAGGAATCGAATCGATTATGGAACACGTTTGTCGGAAAACTTACAACTTGTGGAGTAATCGAGTGATGGAGTGGAGACCGCCTCTCAGCAAACGTAGTGTGGGACGCCCCCTTGCTAGATGGAGCGACGATCTGCGCAAAGCGGCTGGCAGAGACTAGATGCGTGTAGCCGAAGATCGAGTTAGGTGGCGGGCATTGGATGAGGCCTATGTCCAGCAGTGGACTGCCGTGGGCTGATATTGAACATAAAAATGGAGACTCAAGTTCTTTGACTGTGAGCGCAAGTTTGCTAATTAACAGCAATGTAAAAATATTATATACAAGTTATGAGCACGAAACTAGCAGATGCTAGAAGCATAAATCAGCATATTGAAACATTGGAGATACTCAGCGTATGTACCAAGCCCTCCAAACTTACGAAGGATTATCTACAGCAGTAAATTGTTGTTTAAATGGACTGATTGTAGGAATTAATTATAACTCATCAACAACATAGTTTCATTAAGCGACATGCTTAAGAACTATCTCATGTTATTTGTAGAAAATCAAGGTGAGTCATAAAATTTGGAGGTTATCATCCGCGATCTTATATTATACTTAAATAAACCATTTTAAAGGGTTTCAATTTAGAACTATGTTTAAGGATATAACTCATATTGTAAATGAACTAGATTCCAAAATATCGGTAATTTTCAGTTTTCGACATCGAATTTATATTTACGTACAGATAAAAAAAAAATCATGTGATTTTTTTTATCTGTACGTAAATATTATACTGTTTGAAAATGACCAAAAATTAAAAGAATGTCATGATAATATCTCAATCTCAAATTTATGAACCACTCACTAGTAATCTACGCGTACGCGATGTTAAACGAATGAAATTTTCACTTATGGAATAGCAGAAAAGAACTACAGTAGGTACTGAGTGAAACGCAACGAGCAAACAGGATACGAGGCTATGGTTCGCGGGTTTCTTTGAAATAAGTGTCACAATCCCATTTCTGATTGGCAAACCACAATTTGTGACACACAAGTAATTGATAGGTCTCCCCCGTCGCGACACGCAATATAGATATAATAGGGTAAAAACGACTTATATCTAAACTTCTTTAAAATTCACCTACCAGCTACCATAAGCACTTATTGATAACTTATATAACTAAAAAAATACTAATTAAATACCGTAAATATTGTATATTTTACCGTAAATATATTTTATTTGAAATACAAGAAATCACAAAAAGATAATAAGAAGTCGTTACCAATTGCTCTAAGGTAGTTTCGCAAAGTAGCGACCAAGACATAACCATAAAAAAACACAATTCTACTGTAATCAAAACGATGCGCCAACACAACATGCAACTATATTACTTATAACTTCAGTTTAAAATCGAAATTCCTTGGACCGAAAAACGGAGTCTCATCATACAATCGCCATGAGAAATATATATATATATATATATATATATATATATATATATATATATATATATATATATATATATATATATATATATATATATATATATATAATAATATATAAAAAGAATAGCAGAAAAGAACTACAGTAGGTACTGAGTGAAACGCAACGAGCAAACAGGATACGAGGCTATGGTTCGCGGGTTTCTTTGAAATAAGTGTCACAATCCCATTTCTGATTGACAAACCACAATTTGTGACACACAAGTAATTGATAGGTCTCCCCCGTCGCGACACGCAATATAGATATAACACGGTAAAAACGACTTATATCTAAACTTCTTTAAAATTCACCTACCAGCTACCATAAGCACTTATTGATAACTTATATAACTAAAAAAATACTAATTAAATACCGTAAATATTGTATATTTTACCGTAAATATATTTTATTTGAAATACAAGAAATCACAAAAAGATAATAAGAAGTCGTTACCAATTGCTCTAAGGTAGTTTCGCAAAGTAGCGACCAAGACATAACCATAAAAAAACACAATTCTACTGTAATCAAAACGATGCGCCAACACAACATGCAACTATATTACTTATAACTTCAGTTTAAAATCGAAATTCCTTGGACCGAAAAACGGAGTCTCATCATACAATCGCCATGAGGACAAAATAAAATACACACAATATGTGAATTATATGTTTCTAGAGTAATTGTGATGTTATTACGCTAGAAACATATAATTCATATAAGCCAGTATTTAAATTTAAAACTTTGTCATTTTCTATGGTTCTATGAGTACTAAGTTTGCCTAAGCTCTAAATGTACAAATTTAGGTCGAGTCATAAGTAACTCCGTTGCAGTTATATATATATATATATATATATATATATATATATATATATATATATATATATATATATATATATATATATATATATATATATATATATATATATATATATATATATATATATATATATATATATATATATATATATATATATATATATATATATATATATATATATATATATATATATATATATATATATATATATATATATATATATATATATATAATATTTTTCGTTCTTAATGAAGCAAACTTAATTCAATAAGAAAATTCATAATCTTTTTATCTTGATACTAAATAGGATTCGATTAAATTAGACTAAACTAAATTAGTTATGTTTTGTAACGCATTTGCAAAGAATAAAAGGCTTTTTAACTTTATTTTATTATCTACCCACTATGAGTTACCGTGACAACAAGTTTTTGTTTTCACTATATAAACGAGGCTTCAGATAATCTTTGTCAGCTGTTTTGTGTGATACACGTTACGTTAAACTGTTAAACCTGTTTTTTAACCTCGTAATGGAGAGTCAAAAGTACCTATTCGTCATGTAATGTTTTGGGAATTTAAACGAGGCAATAGTGATAAGGCGACAAGTGAAAAAAGATGCAGTTTATATGCAGTTAGAAAATGGTTTATAATATTCCGTGTAGCAGATACGGCCTCAAAATACGATCCGAGGGCGAAGCGTCCTTCCGACTTTGAAGACAAACTTTTAGAGGCAATATTATATTTAATGAATGTCTTATAAAATTCATGGCGATTGTATGATGAAGCTCGAATTTGTCTGCATGGTGAGGACCGACGTCGGCGAGTGTTACGAAGACCAATATTCATTGAAAATGGCTCACTAAATGCGCAAAGGTACAAAACAGAAATCCTTTGTTTACATGCACAACCCGCACCGATTGTAATTGGCGAAGATGCCATTTACATGGATGATGATGCCCCACCGTTCTGACGACGTAGATGCTTATATACATATAGAGGTCGGTATTCGTGGTTTGGACTGGCCAATGCGGAGCCCCACCCTTAACCCCATTGAGTTTTGATTGACTAAAACACCTATTCTAGGATTTAGTGTTGAAAAAATTCTAAAGATTTCTAAACTATGCCAACTAATGCTAATGAAAAGCCAATGACTGTAACGTGGTCATATTTTTTGCAAAGGAGTTTTTATATATATATATATATATATATATATATATATATATATATATATATATATATATATATATATATATATATATATATATATATATATATATATATATATATATATATATATATATATATATATATATATATATATATATATATATATATATATAAAATAAATGGCAAAACATTTAACCTAATTACGTTTGCCAACTGCAATGGAAGATCACCAGTACGTCACAGGTCATTAGAGCGAACGCGCTATTTACTGAGAGATACACCCCTCCGTTGTCAGCGAAGTGCGTCAACTAGCAAATTATGATAACCTCTGTATCCATCATATAACATGCAATAGAATTAATTGATGGCTGTAATGATCAACTGAACAATATAATAAATCAAGGAAGAATCCACTGATAATAACAATATTGTCAATATTTACTGCATAAGGCTCATTCCGTTGTTCACCTAGAACCAAGAAAGTTTATTGAATGCGAAAAAAACTTGATAGAAGACGAGGTAAGGAAGACAGAGTTGGAGAGTTTAGGCAGATCCATATATGCTGCACATAGATATTCCGAATCGTAAAGTCTATCATAACGATTATTTGCCTTTGATGCCTAATCTTTTTTTAATATAATATCCGCATTACAACAATATCAGGCATTGACCACCAGAAGGATTAGCGATGTTATCACTATAACAAATTAGTCGGATAATGACAGCAGCTATGCATAATAAGCAAAAATCGATCACTTACTTTCTAGATAACGTTCACATCCACAAGGTTATCAGTATTGTGAAGTCACACTTTCAAATCCTTTTTTTTGTGCTTACCAAAGGAATTGTTTAATAATTAATATGTCACGTATTAAGGCTAAGGCTATCATCGTCGATATGAAAAAATCGCGATAACTCGATAGATTTTGTAATTATAAATGATTTATCTTGCGGATGTGGATGGAAGGGTTGACAACAGATCTATTGAATATATGTAAAAAATGTCTAGTACTTAATAGATAGATAGCAGAATAAAATCCCAAGATTGAAGACCTATAGAACAGATATTATATAATTTCGAGAAACTGTAATCTAATCTCCACGACCTAATCTCGTTTCTGACGAGGTCGGCAAATCAGGACAAGTTTTATTAACTAATACAATAAGAAATGAACTATATATATATATATATATATATATATATATATATATATATATATATATATATATATATATATATATATATTATATATATATATATTAGGTGTACAAATAAGTTTCCGCAGTTTTTTATAAAAAATTAGGAATTTATTGTAAAGGAAAAGTACATTACGTTTTATTCAAAGTATTTTCCATCATTTGCCACTACTTTTCCCCATCTTTCTGGCAACATTCGGATACCCCGTCGAAAAAACTCTTCATCTTTTGACGCTATCCACAAATCTACCCAATTTTTGGTGTCTTCATATGATGTGAAGCGCTGCTCAGACAGACCATGTGCCATCGACCGGAACAGGTGATAATCAGAAGGGGCTAAGTCTGGTGAATACGGCGGGTGGGGTAAAACTTCCCAGTTGAGTGTTTCCAAGTATGTTTTTACCGGCGCCGCAACATGTGGACGAGCATTATCGTGTAAAAGAATAATTTTGTCGTGTCTGGAGTAGTAATCGCTTGGTTTCAGCAATTCATAATACACGACACCAAGCTGATCCCACCAAATACACAGCATGAGTTTTTTTCCATGAATATTCGGCTTAGCTGTCGATGTTGATGGTTCGCCGGGCTTAACCCATGACTTTCTCTTCTTTGGATTATCGTAGTGAATCCATTTTTCGTCACCAGTGACTATACGATGCAAAAAACTCTTTTTTTTATTCCTGGCAAGCAGCATTTCACTCATGCATAATCGGCGTTCAACGTCTCTCGGCTTTAGTTCATATGGAACCCAATTTCCTTGTTTTTGAATCATTCCTAACGATTTTAAACGATGTGAAATTGCTTGTTGAGTCACTTGTAGAGTAAGTGCAAGTTCTTTTTGCGTTTGGGACGAATCTTCCTCCAATAGTACTTCTAATTCCATGTCTTCGTACACTTTCGGCCTTCCACTGCGTTCTTTGTCTTTAACGTCAAACTCACCGTTCTTAAACTTTTGAAACCATTCCTGACAACTTCTCTCACTTAAAGCAGCTTCACCATATGCTTCTAGAAGCAATCGATGCGGCTCAGCTGCAGATTTTTTCACATTAAAGAAGTAAATCAAAAGTTCCCGCAAATGATGCTTATTCGGAATAAAGCTTGACATTTTTGCACGAAAAAAATTACGTGATGCTGATACGGAATCACTAGTACTTTAAGGTTATGGTGTTGCCAGATGACTAAACTTGGGATATTACGTTTTACATCTGACAATTTCTCCATAACCTTCTGGTGGGGCCATCTTTTGACAAACCGCGGAAACTTATTTGTACACCTAATATATATATATATATATATATATATATATATATATATATATATATATATATATATATATATATATATATATATATATATATATATATATATATAAATATAAATATATATATATATATATATATATATATATATATATATATATATACTTTGTACGAGACGACCGATTGGCTCAGTGGTAGGGCCCTCCGCCACTGGTATGGTAGCGGGTTCGATTCCCGCATCGGAATAAATATTTATATGTATTTATAAATGTTTATTCCGAGTCTGGTAACCCCCCCCCCAATCCGCATTTCCTTTCCTGCCCCTTCCTTTCTTTTCTATCCTTTCCCTTCCTCTCCGCCAATCCACTGTCTGCCGTGCCAATGGATGCGTGGCTAGGGGCGAGCCTAGTCACAAGCGTGCCGATCGTACCGGGATCGGGCTCCCCCGAGTACTATGGTGCTTTATCTCAGCATGCAGGGCTCTGCTGGGGCTGACCTCCATCCTCCCTTGCGGCTCGTGGGACTCACTAAGACGAATATATACCTAATTTGTTGAAAATGACGGCGACGTGGTTCGCCACCCGTCACGTCCTGATTCTCACGAGGGCGAAAAGCGACCAATGGTGAGGCGTTTCGCTGCGATGAATGGTAGCGGATTGAGCTCTGTGGTCTCTGCCAACCCCTGCGGGGGATAGGCGTGAATATATAAAAAAAATAAAAAAACTTTGTAATTTTAATGGTCATTTTGACTGCCAAATATGTTTGTACCATACCAAAAACTTTTTATGGGAAAGAAGGAGGAAAACAAGCAAGCGTATTGCCTGATGGAAAACAAATGGAGAAGCTTTTACTTAAGAATCGTTTCTTCCTCCAAATGGGCACTATAATTTAATTAATAGGTAATGCTAGGATATGCAGGGGGTAATATTCTCCAGTAACAACAACATTTGGTTAACAAAATTGGGGAATAGAATCAAAGAATTAGTTATACTGATGACGTTATAAATTATTTAACACAACACTCAGGCAAGCATTATTGAATGATATGTACAAAATAATCGTCAAAAAATAAACATTGTACTGTATCACCTCCTCCTAATTTTGATACAGGTGTACCGATAATGCCGTACATTATCGGTATACTTGTACCGAAATTATCATCTATAACTATACAGTAAATAATCAGTGGCTTGCTTTACCTTTCTCGGTCTTTGACTTGCTACATTGACACGTTCATTGCAAAGCTAAAATCTTACACTTGCATAAATGGCCAACGATGTTCTGGGGCTCATACAAGATTGTTAGGGAGTGCACTGCGACAACGCGACGTCACGTTATTGGCCACAACCTAATAGGCCGCTTCATGCGAAGTCGCGTGATGCGGCAATGAACGTGTTAAGAAAGAAGCAGTCTTCACTTCTACGGTTATCTGTTAATAATAATAACCTTATGTGTTTAGTTTTGTGATTTCTTCAACTCAAATCTAATCCACCTGATAGGTTATACCATCAGTCAGGTATATTCCTCTCCTTAGTGTTTTTCGTAGAAAATCCGTAAAAGTCGATTTTTGGGCAACATAACAAAGAAATGACGTACTACGCAAAGACATTTGCGTTTACGCTCTGAGATATGACGAAAACGATGATGAAACCTAACGAAACTTTTATACTTTCTATCGTAAATTTGTAGTAAATTGCCGTAAAAAGCGGAATTGTATTAAAAAGTGGTAATGTCAAGTTTATTCTAGTGTCAAAATTAAAAGTACATGTATCTTCTTGTAGTAGTATATTTTATAAAAAAAGTATCCAATTTTCACTACACCATTACATTTTTCGTATCTTATACTATGGTATGGATCAGATGAAACGTTATATAGCGCAATTACCTACCTTTTTTAATAAATGGTATACAATTGTAGAGGTAGAACCATGTTTATACGAATGGGTTGATTTCGGCGAAGTAACACATCGTAACACCCTCAAAGAATACTGGCGTTAAGTTTTATAGCACAATTCCTTTTCCCTTCCTAATTTTACTTCTACCTCTTTCATTATTCACATCCCTACCCTAAGGTAGGTAACGCATCTGTAGTACCCATGGTATTGCAGATGTCTATTTCATAATCTATCCCTTTACCTATCGATTTTATTAGAAGACTATTGTAAACGATACATATTAATTAACGATAGAATCTAGGTAATACGCCATTGTAAAATAACACCTTTATCATAAAATATTTTGTCCCAGTACTGTGGTCAAAAACAAAGCATTGATTGTCGAGTTTCAAATTTCGCAAAACCGCGAACATATGTTGCAACACTCTTACAACTGAACATTTGCGCAACTGATTTTATACGACGACGGGACAAATGTTTGCAAATGGGTAAGGTGTGTAAAACTATCAACAAAAATATTACCAGTTCTTAGGCCTGGAGAGGATTGTTTGTTTTTTCGGTTGTTTTATTTGATACGTTAACAGTTCCAATTAAATTAAACATACTACAAATCAATTAATTAAACCGTTTAGGACAATATTAAGGATATATTAAGATATATATATATTGTCTGCTGTACAATATTAAGGAAAGTCTCCCACACAGTTTTCTCATGCTGTTGAAATCATATCTCTCTGAAACCTATTTGGATGTATGGCATACAACTGTGGGGTAGTGCCTGTGACTCAAAATTCTTAATACTACACATGATACAACATGTGGTGCTCATTGGTTTATCAAAAGAAGCAAAATACACCAGCATTTCAATATGAACTCTCTATGACAAGAAGAGGTTTGATTGATTGTTGAGATTTACAACCAATGACTGGCACTCCTACCTATACACCAGAACTATATCAATTACCTTATGAAGTTCAATATAATAATGCTACAGTTTACGAGTTGAGTATTAGAGGCTATATTACATGAACTAGTCACTGTCCATTATACAACACATCTGATTATAGTTGCAAGAGTGATTGCAGATAAAACTTAGAAGTAAAAAAAATTGTTTCTGCATACAACTATTATTTAGATATTGACGCAGCACACTAATAATATTTTACAGACTTCCAAAGAGTCTGTTAATAAATGAACATATGTATATCTTAAGGCCTATGTCCAGCGGTGGACTGCCGCAGGCTGATATTGATATTGATGTCTTCAGGATTAGTTGTTTCTATCAATTCAACCCTACTTCATAGTAAACCTGCCCGAGTAATGCAATAATAATTATTGAAGCATACAATGATGTAACATAGCTTATAAGTAAATATATAGGTTAGGTGTAAATCCAGCAATGTATGAGTCTGCATATGTCTTAACAATCAGTTATTTTCATGAATACATTCACACTATCCTAACATAACATTAAGTGTCACCAAAATGGTGGATATTTTTGGATACAACTTAGACTATTAATTCTGTATGTATGTATTTCTATATGTATGCACCAAATCGTCATCAAATCACAATATCTTTTTTCAAATTTGTTTTCATGGATCTAAACAATCTTATAACTGGTATTGGCAAAGTAGCACCTGACAATTATATGGACAGTCAAAAGTTTTACTTAGCTAAGATCCTCGACAAGCAAAACAATAACAGAAAATTAATAATGTGTGTTTTTCCGTCAATTCTCCACCCACCAACTTGATGCCCGATTTTTGGTAAGTTTTTAGTTTAAGTTCCAAATAAATCCACTTAACCCAACGGAAAAACATACATTATTAATTTTATGTTATTGTTTTGCTTGTCGCGGATCTTAGCTAAGTAAAACTTTTGACTGTCCATATAGTGATGGATTTCCACAAAGTAACGCCTGACTCCATTAATAACCTGACAATTAATCATTACAAGTGATAGAGAATCATAACTTAAAATGAACCCTTAATGTTTCTAATAACTACATAGCCATAAGTTTGCAGATGTTCCGAGTAAAAATGTAGCAAAAAAGATTAAGTTTCAATATGAATCTGACAAATAAATATCTTAAGTTTTATTAATCTGTATTATGAATCTTAAACACAGACTTAAAGGTATGAATGAATGAAATAAATAATAATGCTAGAGAAATTGACTTTTATTGCTACTGGATAAATTTGAGTCATTTTTACAAAAGTGCATTAAATCCCATTGTTTAACATTAACTTTCTAATGTGTTATTTGCATTCAATATCTAAATTATAAGTAATCATAGTTCAAAAAATAAAAATTTAAATATACTTCGTATATAGTATTTTTAAACCATATACGACATGGTTAATTGGGTTGGAACCGAACAAATTAACTTAAAACTATTGTTTGTAATTTATGAATATGCCCTAAAATAAGAGAATCAGAAAATAAAGCGCAATATTGTAACATACACATTTTAAAGACAAATTTAGATTGGTTAATTATGTACTTACATGGTACAGGCTATTCTGAAGTAACGTCCCGAGTATACAATGGTCACTCAAATTATTTTCAAAATATCTATAAACGAGAAACAATATTAAAATAAATTAAATACTAATTTACACCGGTAGACATTATTTAAATAAAAACCTAACTTCAACCGCAAGTTTGATATAGATAAAAAAATAAAGAAAAGAAAACATTTGAAGTTATTTTTTGTACGTACATATTATAAAGCAACGGCTATTACATTTACAGTCAAGTAAGAAAATATCTTTAAAGACTTTTCCCGCCAAGTTTTATAGTGACATTGTGTTTTTATTTCAATTTTATAATCTCATGTTATCACTTATATTGTATAATTCTGGTGGCGTGTTACTCAATATAGTTTGATTGAGGCGTAGAAGTGAAATAAATTCGGGTATCATATTTTTAACTTGTCTGTAAACGTCCATGTAAGTTTTGGTGGCCAAGCTACCAATTATTGAAAACGTTTCGTGAGACGCTGAATTTATATTTCAAGTCACTTGATATTATTTTACTTGATACTGGCATAAAAGTGGTAGAGAATTGCCTTCAAAGAAAAACAAATATATGTAAACAAAATGAAATAATTATTTGGAATGGACTGTATATATGATGTATCGCAATTTTTTTAGTTGATATTAGTCCATACACTTTGGGATAATAGCCACCATTTTATCAAGATGTAAAGTGAAAAGCTGATGTTGAAAAAAATGAGAAGCTGAGTTACATTTAAAAGATATTTGATATTATTGTATTTTACTTGATACTGGCATATTAGTCATAACTAAGTGCGATCAAAGCAAAGAAAGAAATAATTTTATTTGTACGGGGCTTTTCCCGCCAACTTACATCAGTGACATTGTGTTTTGATTTCATTTTCATAATCTTATATTATTATTATCAGTTATATTGTTTAATTGTAGTTCGATTAAGACTTATAAGTGAAATGATATAAAATAAATGCATGTATCGTGACTTTTTAAGTTGACTGAAGAAGTCCATCTAAGGTTTTGGTAGAATAGCCACAATTTTATCAAGACGTAACTTGACAAGCTGACTAGATATTTCAAGAGATTTGATATTATTCCATTTTACTTAACACTGGCATAATAATTTTAACTAATTGCTATGAAAGAAAAACAATTATTTGTAATCTTTTGTGGTAAATAAAACGATTATTTTTCTTCATCTTTAATATACGCCGAAATAATTATTATGTTATTCTTCATATCTTAATAAGTTAATTATAAGGTTTACATAAATTAGGTAAAGATTTCAATTATTTTTTATTTATTTATCAAAAGTTAATAATAGTAATGTTTATTAGAGAGACATGAGGATGATGTGAGATGAAAAAAAACTAAAAAAAAACATTTTACACTCATTTGTATTCCCTGTGTTTTGAGTACTATTATAAATACACAAATAATAAGAACAAACATCCAGATTTAGCAAAAATACCTGTAAGGCATACAAATTTTTATCATAAATACAAATTTTTATCATAAGTGCTAAATTTTTATATTAACTGCCTAACTTCCACACTATAATAAATGTATAACATGAGTACATCATTATTAAACTTTGATAGTAACATAACACTATGACACAACGATGAGATCATCGACTATTAAAATTCGATGTCAATGTCATTAGCGAATACAATGCAAATGTCAAATTAGCAAAACAAAGTTGAACCTAATTCCGTTAGATTTATAAAAATAAATATTAAAAATGGGTTTATTTGGCAAATCTCCTGAAAGAAACCCAAAGGAAATGGTAGACCTAATTTAATAAATACTTTTCAAATGGTTATGTTAATTTTTAATATAACGGATTTTATTTTAGGTAAACGAATGGTCACACAAACTTCGTAAAGAAGGATATAACTTAGATAGACAAATAAGAGGTACGTTATTTACATAGCAAGTTATAATTACTTTATATACAAACGTTAAGTGGTCCTCATCTGAGTTACTTATTATAGTGTAAAAATTTAAATTTTAACATGTCACCTTGATTGTGTACATTCGTGTGTGAATTTGTCATATTGCTGTAATTACTTGTTCTAATAAAAACTTATGCAAAATATATCCATAACAGAATATTCAGAGTAAAAGAATCAAACATTTTTGTTTATTCATTAGAGACTTTGGTAAAAAACCTATTATGAGAAATATGTAAATAAAAAGCTGAGGATAAAAGTGAAACAAAATGAGCATTACTTGTTCCACCTGTTTTGTAACTTGCTTCATTACCTAAACATAATAAATACATATAAAAATTATTAAATAAACTAAAAATTTAATATTTTTTTTTAATTTAGCAATACAAAGAGAAGAAGAAAAAATCAAACGCTCATTAAAAGAAGCGGCTACAAAAAATGATAAGCAAGTGTGTACAATATTAGCAAAAGAGATTATAAGATCAAGGAAAGCAATAAATAAAATTTATACAAGTAAAGCACATCTAAACTCTGTGCAGTTACAAATGAAAAATCAATTAGGTAAGATTTTTTAAACTATTTATTAAATATTTTTTTAATCATTAAATAATAAGTGTAAATAAAATAACATGCTACTTAAAACCTGAGATTGCTGTATTACATTTAAATCAACAAAGATTTGTTATAGGATGCTCTATTAAGAATCATATCACTATATTTCATGTGATAATTATAACCTAGTAGTCTAGTTTGCTAGAAACTGATGTGAGAAGCATCTGTATTTACATTATGTAAAATTTCCTAAATTGAGTACATTCAAAATCTATGGCAAGTACAACAAGAAAAAGCCCCAGTAAAAGGATTATATACAAATATTTACTTCTTTTGTAAAAACAAGAGCTTACTTTGAGTAGTTAAAAAGTAACTTAATGGGATGTGATAGGAAATTTGAAAAATCAACATAAACAAAGATTTGTTTTATATTGATTACTAAAGTCATTGTAAAGATGGACAGTTAAAAGTTTTACTTAGCTAAGATCCGCGACAAGCAAAACAATAACAGAAAATTAATAATGTGTGTTTTTCCGTTGGGTTTAGTGGATTTATTTGGAACTTAAACCAAAATCTTACCGAAAATCGGCCATCAACTCTCCACCCACTGGTGGGTGGAGAGTTGATAAAAAACTGAAGCCAACTGAAAAACACACATTATTAATTTTCTGTTATTGTTTTGTTTGTCGCGGATCTTAGCTAAGTAAAACTTTTGACTGTCCATATAGTGATGGATTTCCGCAAAGTAACGCCTGACTCCATTAATAATCATTGTATAGAACTAAACTGTTTAATACAACTGCAAGTGATAGTAAAAAAATAATGGAACTTCATAGTAGAAAATAATTTCAAGTATGTAGATATTTTATTAAATAAATTATGTTTAATACATTTTATAATTTCAACTAAACGAAAAAAATATAGAAACAGTAATTTTTAAAACTATTTTGACTAACCTCAAATTTAATAACTAATTTTAATATGAAATTCTAAAAAAGTATTCAGATTGTATATCCCTAAACAATACATATATAACTCGAAGGGTTAGGCAGAGACCATAGACCTCCATCTGCTATAATCCTGGCACACTTTCTTTGCTTCATCCCCAGTTCATACAAGTTAAACAATTTTGTCACATGTTCTATTTAATTTAAAATTACATCAGTAAACAAATATTTGTTGTATTATTTTGTAATGTGTTGGATGATCAAGAAGATCTTTGAAATTTTTATCGCACTTGTGTGTTAATATATAATTCCAGGTTGTCTGGCAGTAAGCCCTTTTGAAAACCTTAATTTGTTGTTTTTAAATAAATAAATGTTTATTTAATGATTATTTACAGCCACATTAAGAGTTGCAGGATCTCTACAAAAGTCAACAGAGGTAAGCTTATACTTCTAGGAAAATTCTAATTATGTTAGTACATTTTTAGCATTCATTGACTTACATAAAAATGTCTTAATTGCAAGTATTTGTGTACACGGTAAGGTTAGAAGCTTACAGCTGAGCATCTTTTAACAGTTATCACAGATATAATTGTCTTAATGCCATAATCATCTACCTAGCAATTTTCAATATTAACAGGTAATGCAGGCAATGCAGGCATTGATAAGACTACCAGAAGTAGCAAATACAATGCAAGAGATGAGTAAAGAAATGATGCGCGCCGGCATTATCGAGGAGATGCTGGATGAAACCATGTCTGCTGTCGAAGATGAAGAAGAAATGGAGGAAGCAGCACAGAGTGAAGTTGATAAAGTGAGAAATGGTTAAATCCTTATATATTTTAATAAGACCTTATCTGTAGATTAGCAGCATGTACATATCTGTGTATGTGAAATTGACTGATAGTTAAAGTCATTAAAATATGGTTAAACTTGAAACTGAGCAGTTAGTGTATGATAGCTTAATAAATAAATATCACAACTGTCTTGACAGGTTCTATGGGAGTTGACACAGGGCAAGCTAGGCGAAGCACCCGCACCGCCTAGTGCTGTAGGAATTCCATCTACGAGTCGTGAGGAAGCCCCAGAGCCAGATGAAACAGAATTAGAAGAGATGCAGTCCAGGCTCGAAGCATTACGTTCTTAGTTTATGCTTAATATAGGGATGGTATGTATTTGAGTTTTATTTTAATAATTTAATCTAAATATGTAAGATCTATTTCGTTTTAAAAATTAAAACAAAAAATAGTTTAATAAAAATAGTGTTAGATTGCAGATGAAGATAACCCTCAAACCAATTTGTCACCATCATCATCAGCTTGCGGTAGTATACTCCTTTTAAGCACGCCACCTACCCTGATCCTCGTGTAGAATATAGTTCCCAACCTATTATAGACTTCCACCCCCTTGACAAGAAAAGATGTTTATTTACGCCAATATATAAGATAAACATTTTAGAAGGCTAGATAAAATGTTTTTTGATGAAAATAGAGATATTTCATAACAGCTCTAGCGCCCAGTAGGCCCCCATTGGGAACCTATGGTAAACCACGGAATAATCTAAGGCACTGATACTCAACCTTTTTTCATAGGTGTCATAAACATGTGTTAATCGTAGTGTCGTGGGCCGCAAAAAAATAAAAGAAAATTGGGTAATGACTTCTTAGGTTTTGACAGAGTTGTATCATGAAAAATAAATTCAAAACAAACCACCAGCAGCAAACAAAGCGACACCTTTGATGGAAGTCAAGAAAAGGGGATTCCTTTGGTCTCGATACGGAACTAAAAATGCCCAAAATAAAACATCGCTAATCCAAACAGTTGAATTGTCGTATTTATGAAAATGCTAAAATGACGTGTTGCTGTGATACAATTAGACGTCTGTTGTAAATTATATATAATATACTACGAAAATTACTATATCAATAATAGCAATACACACCGAGGCGCAGGAGTATTATGTAGAACGTATTTATTCAGCGCACTCTCAATTTTTCTTATGAGCGCAAAATGCTAAATAGTTTCAAAACACCATAATGCCAACTACAAAAGCCCACACTACACATCCAGTATCTGACAGCATCCCTGCGCAGTACATCGCTCCATTTAAATGGGGAGTACCTCAGTACCTACCATTATGTTTTCCTAGGCGTAGCACCACACCACACACAAAAAAATATAATTTTGTAGTAATCTGTTATTTAAGATTAAATATAAAAAGTTTTTTTATTTCAGGCCTATTAGTGTGATAATTATATAAATCAGGATCAGACATCAGGCTAAGGAAAAGATTATGGCAGAACATGCCTATTTATATTTATTTTAATAATTGTTACAATGAAGCTAATGTGAAAAACACAGAACTACCATTATTTGAGAAATTGGCAATAGTTATAGAAAACAGTTTACGACCTCTTTTACAATATTCAAGTTAGGAATTTAAGATTGTTAATAAAAGTTGATCTTTAAAAAAGAAGGAAAACATAGTTCAATATGATATGCTGTGAAACTATTACAATGTGAAATATTAGTATTTTATTAGAAGAGCTAAAGCATATTAAAGAAATTTCATCATCCATTGGAAGTTAAATAGCAATTAAATATGCTTAATTGTTATGCAAAATATATATACATAGGAAAATAAATAAATTCAAGGTGTTTTAACATAGAATTTTATGCAATGACTATACTTTAGTAAAGTAGTCATTTTATTTTATTATTGTAATTTTCAATGGGCACTATGGCAATAAATTGGCAAAAAGGATATAGAATATACAATGTACACAAAATTAGAATATTTTAAGAACTTATAGCTTATCGCATTGCAAGTTTTTCACTTAACTTTAAGATCAATTTATTTTGAGTAGATTGCTAGCGGACCAAGTTTAAATGTCAGATATATGTCCATATTAACAGTGATGACTCAATTCGTAGCTGGTATGTTCAACTTATATTCCATAGAACGTGAGTAAATCTTGTTCAGTTCCTATGCCTCCTTAATTTTTTTTTCACAGCCCATATATGTTCCACTGCTGAGAGCTCTGGCCTCTTTCATTTCTGGAGGAATGGACGTTAACCCACCACGCTTGTCTAATGCGGATTGGGGGGGTTACTAGACTCGGAATAAGTATCTGTAGGCCATACATATATTTATTCCTATGCGGGCATCGGATCCGCGACCATTGACTCCGTGGGCGGGGGGCTCCGCCACTGAGCCAATTGGTCGTCATGCATCTACATTCTATTGTTATCAAATTTTTGCCTCAATAAGTTTGAAATAGAAGAGCCTTTTGCACTGTTTTTATACAATTTATTACATTCTACTTATCTAAATAATAAGCTTGGTCCAAGTTTTACTTGTAATGTTTTTGTGTAATATATTAACTAAGATAAATAAGCTGTTATTTTTTATATAGTTTTTGATGTAATTTGAGAAATAAACTTTAAATTATTGTTCTTTCTGCAAGAGTTTAAAAACGCTAAAATTTTGTGAATAGTGATAAAAACAAACCCAACACTTTAATATGAAAACACACAGGCAAAAAGGAAAAGTCAATTTCCAGTATTAAATAATGTCAAATAACGTGATACTGAAATTAGTTATCTATTACTGTTTTATATTTGTAATAATAAATTTGAGTATCTCATAAAGTTTATAAATTATTTATATTAAATTCACGAACGTTAATACTGCTTTTTATTTATTCGAAATTATAATTTTTCCTGATGGTCATTTAAAGTCAATGTGAAGTATCTTAGGTCAGTCATTCATTTTGCTCAAAGTGAAGTTTTACATCTACGTTGCCCATAGGATATGCTATACTATTTGGTGCTGATTACTTAGCAAGGTATTCTTTATCTAACTTTCCAAGGGTTTTGTAAGCTGGCTAAATTGTCAATTTTTTTATTTGTATTGCCGCTTACTGTTTACTAGGTTGTAAATAAAACATTAAATGTCTTTTGATTTCTATAAATATAGATTGAATAATACTATAACATTGCTTATACATAATATCTAGAACTTAATATATCACAGTTGGTTACAACATTTTGGAGGACAAATCTAATTCTAATTGTAGGTCCTGTATCGATTCCTTCTTTAATAGTGGTTTTCTGTCATTTTCCTTTGCCTTTTTTACGTGTTTCTTCTTTGTTAACCTGTAAAAAAATGTACAATATATACACGCTCACATACAATATATACACGCGCACGCACGCAGGCGGCACGCATATAAACATGCGTATATTTCAAAGACAATGTGTAAGAATGTACAACTATATGTAAATATTGACATAACTAACTCAAAAATGTATGTTTGTACAGAAGTACATAGAATGTTGACTTTTTCTGCCAACGTTAAGGCGTATAAGTGACGTGATATAATTAATTGCCATCAAAGAAAAAGAATATAGAATCTTAGTACAGAAGTACGCACCTATTAATAACTCCATCGGGCTGATCCATCATTCGGATTATATCAACCTGATCGGAGGAGTCGAGTGGCGCTACGGATATGTCGCGTACGGCTCGGAACTTGCCGCAGTTGTTTAAATGCTCGTTCTCTAATCGAAAGAAGTTCCAAATAAAACGCCTGAAACAAATGTATGAAGCTGTTAGTCCTTATTAATTCTTGATACCGCAAATTCCGATTGGCCTAATCATCATATTATATTTTTGTTTCACAATCCAAACCTTCCAATTTCTCACTGAGACTCGAAATAAATACTTTTAAACCATACACATCTTTAACCCGATTCAACCATTACCTCTGAAAACGTAGTTTCGCCACTTAGTCAATTAAGCCTTTTAATTCTTTAATGCAATAGGGACGCAAATGGGTAAGCGTATAACTTATTATTATTATAAATTTGCTTATTTTTTGAAGATTCGAGTTTCGTATCGGTTCAGAACACCGCAGAACGCAGTTTATTCCTTAGAGAAAATAAGAGTAAATTAAAAAATCTATTACTTTACTTGGATCTTTTAGATTAAGTGACAAACTGAATTAGAAACAACTTAGCAATCCCCAAACTAAATGTCTACTATGTTCCAAACCATTAAACCGTTGCCGTGGAATAAACAATTATACTTCTTTAGTACCTGAACACTTCTAGGGGTGACAAGATGGATACCATAGTTTCCCCGCTGACAATTTTGTTCTCAGTTAGTACAAACGACATGATCCAAATGAACCTCAGAACGAAATCTTCCACAATAGCAAAGTAGTAGAACTGAAACAAGTAAATTTCTTGATTGCTTTAAAGTGAATTCTTCTTATAAAATTAGTTATAATAAAAATATATATAAATTACTCTTATTATTCTGTTTCGTGTTACCACACAATTGACTAGATATTGGCAGAATTCGTAACGAAATACTGCTTTCTTTACATTAACACGTTGACTGCCACGTAATTCGTATTAGGGTGACAGAAAAAGATTACACACCAGGCCGCGTCACCCGTATTCAGGTGACGTTGATTTGACTAAGAAATTTCGTCCTCTAAATTTTCTGATATTTACAAATTTCGATACTTTTCCTTTAGCCCGGCGCAAGCGATAAATCACCAAATGATGTAGAATTCAGCCAAATTTTTTACTACCTAACCTAACCTATCATTTCCTCCACCTAAAAAAAAAATAAACCTAACCTAAACTTTTTTTTCCCCACGTAAAGAAAACCCTAATAAATCCCAAATGTTCATCATTTTATACTAAAAATTAAGATTAAAGAAAAAAGGAAAACATGCTTTGTTTTGAATTAATTCAGAGTACATGGTTTCAAACGAACATTGCCCTTATGGTTGTAAGAAATTTGGCGGAATTGTACATTATTAGGCGATTTTTCGCTTGTACCCGACTAATAGAAAAGTACACAATTTTCATTGTAATAATTTTATAACGCACTAAAGCAGCACATGCTTCTACAGAGGCATGGGTGGCCTGACGGAGTTTTCTTTACATATAGTGGCATGCAGTCAATGTGTTGAGAATAAATACAAATGTATAAACTTACGCCTGGGCTGTAGACAATCTCTTCTCTTAGGAACTTGTTCTCGGCGGAGAGTCCACAACTAAACAGACCCCAGTCCATCTTGACATCCCACGTGTACGTGTACAACGAGGACACAAATTGGCATCCCAGCCACGCGTATAGAAACGGGTTGTCGTATGTGTCTGTGTATTTGTCTGAAATGGAAAAAGATTTATGGTAATGATCGATGGATTCATGGCTACGATCGGCAATGGCCTACGTAGAGATCTCTTAACAGACTTCATACACAGATCGTTGCAGATATAATATGTACAAATGGGGCTATACACCACGCAATGTGAGGGGTGTAATTGTAGGGTCGCAAGTAAGTCTATGGAGCATCTGCTCGATGGCTCACTGTGCCCTAACATCTACACATTCCAAAACCTCATTGAGACGAATGATGCTGCCATTGCAGTGGCGAATTACTGGACCGAAAAAGTATAGAAACCACTGACACGAAAAGAAGAAAAATGTATTTATATAAATGCATATAATTTAATAGCATAGGCATAGGCGTGAATATATATAATTTAATTGTAATGATTCATATATGCATAATTTATTTATTTACTTATTTTAAAAAAAATCCACAGCATATCATATGCTGACACTTATACAAATTTAGAAAACTTTTGGAAATTTACATTTTAATTTAAAAATATACAATAATATATTAATATATATTAAAAATATACAGATTCGTTGGTTATATTAAAAATAGCAAGTAATGCCGTAAAATGCTACGCCTATGTTCTGTAAGGTGATGGGTACTACCCCTTTCGAGTCCACAAGTATTGTCTGTCTATAAAATTTTTACATTACAAGATTTCCCTTGTCTCTCAAACCACTTACCACTATGCATAGTGCGGAGCGTGGCAAACAACACGACAAAGAAAGTCGTAGAGTATTTTCCCGCGTTGACGAGATGCGGGAACGCCTCCCGACTGTCCCTATATCGACGTAAACATTGCCAAAAGCGAGTCCAAGCGGGGACGATGTTCACTAATGCTCGTGTTATTATAAACCATTTGTTAAGTTCAAACGTGTCTGTGAAATGCAAATTGTGTTGGATTATTTAAAATAAACAATGTAAGTAAGATCTCTTAACAGACTCCGTACGCAGGTGGGTCGTTGCAGATATAACATAAGTAAATGGCGCTATACCACACCACAGTGTGAGGGGTGTGATTGTCAGGTCAGGTAGTCGCAAGTCAATCCATGGAGCATCTGCTCGACTGCTCACTGCGCCCTAAAAGCTTCACATTCTAAAATCTTATCGAGGCAAATATTGCTGCCACTCTAGTGGCGAATTACTGGACCGAAAAAATATAGGTCGAAACACTGACATGAAAAGCAGAAGAAGAAGTAAAAGCTATAGAGAAGATTGGCTATCGTAAGCACACTCAAGTTCCGAGCTAGGGGGTTCGAATAACTAGCGATTTATTTTCTCTATCTGACAACAGTCCAAGTCGAAGTCTCGAGCACACCTGAAGGGCCTTTAGATCGCTACTAGTTCCTGCCCTAACGTTGTGTGTCATCCATTAAGCGCGGTTCAAAGACTCAGGAGCAGCTTTCGTAGCCCAATAAACGCCCTTCACCCTGATCCGAAACTCGTGGGTCTCCTGCTCGTAAGTGCTTCCAACGAAGTTGTAAAGGCTCTAGGGCCAACAACGACATTCAGCAAAAAAAAGGGGTACAAATTCAAATCATCATTTATTTAAAACAAATATACTTTCTTTGGTCCCTGGATATAATTTGAGTAACAGCTGTATTGTGCTTACAACAGTAAGGTAGAGCTGAAAAAATAGCCTTAATTAGACACTTATGGGCTTTTTATAGTGATGATATCTTATATGATTACGGAGTTAAAAGAAAAAGTATTTTTTTAACTGTTTTATATTAGACATATATTTGTATACCTGGGTTCTCCCGTGTTTATGTAACAAATTCGAAATATTTTACTAAATATTCTATTGGTCATTACCAATTTCCATTCTTTTTCCATAATTTCTATAGGATATATTACTATATATTACTTTAATTATTTAAATATATATTTATAGAACAAAATTGGTTTGCCATTTAAAAAACCTACAAATTTATCCTTGGTAGGACTGGAAGTTCAACCATAGTAAATATTTACTATATGGGTCTTCAATGATATCTTAAGTATTCCATGTCTTTGTTTATGAATTCTCGTCTAACGCTTATGATAGATCTAGAGTATAGAAATTTCTAACATACCAATCCAAAAACGTTATGTTACCAAAATAATCTTAAAAATTTACACTCACCATTGACATTGAACCAGTCGCCTCCCATTATATAAAAAGCGATCAGATAGTGAAAGTCTAGAAAAGCGGACGCAAAGGAGTTCCACTGGTCGGCGAGCCAGAAATCCGCGAATAGGACCGGCATAAATGGTGCCGCTAATATTCTGCCCTAAGGAACAATAGTAAGGTTTATTATTGAGCCGGTTTATTTGTAACTTACTTAAGAGAGGATATTGTCATTTTTTTATATATTACGTATAATAATTAATAAAATAAAGTCTTTAATACTGTCTATCATTAATTATAATTGAATAATTAGTTAGATTTAAATTATAGAATCGACAACTATACAAGGACAGTAGTCCTTCGACAAAAGCCGCCTCCAAAGATTTGCATGCCACTCTATCTTTTGCTAATCCTATTCATCTTTTGTCTGCAACTCTTCTGAATCATCTTCAATGCCTATTCCAGTTAAACAAATAAGGAGAAAAAACAGAACCCAGTATTTTATAAGGATGGTATATTCGAAAAATTACGTAAGTTCCATGAGATATTTCTTCACTGGGAAAAACTTTTACGAGTTAAATCTAAATTAATTTAAATTTATAAATAATTATTTTAAAGGTGTTTCACCTTTAACAGATACTTACGCATATCCTAAGAAACCAGAATCTTGCTTCATGCCGGAACACTTTGAGAGGATTCACCAGAAACACAATCATTATAATCACCAAAGCCAACGGGTTCACGAATGGAGGTATACTGAGGCTGGCACTATATATAAAACTTAATATGCTTAGTGCCCAAACTACACCAAATATGGCCGCTAGCTCCATTAAATGTTGCTCGGATAAATGGTTTCTGGGGTCGAGCTCGAAGATCAAAACGTGATTGACACCTGATGATCGCCATCCATACACGTTTATGCCAATAAGAAATATAAATTCCACTAATAAAAATGGTCCTCTGTATAATCTGAAGGCTGTTTTAAAATTGTCCGTAGCGCCTTCGTGAAATAAGGCTGGAAAAAAATAAGTAACTAAACCTGTTTTGTCTACAATGTATTCACGTACATTAATTTAACATTTTGCACGTGCAATAATTTTAAAAGCTGGAAACAATCAAAGGAAATTATGGAGAAAATAAACGATGGTGTAATTCAAAGCCGGTATATGACATTTGCTATAGAGCGACATATAGGTATCATCAATACAGTCGTAATTGTGCACTAGTGGAAATCGACTTTTTTTAAAATTGAGAGGTGTCGTAATCCCACGCTTGGGGGCGTTCCACTGGTATTTGGTCTCATCCTCACCTTGTACATCCACGGGAAAAAATGGGAAGGCCCTATTTTATTCTGGCACACCACATAAAAATATAAGCAATTTAATTTAATATTCATGATTCTATTATCGAGATAATATTTTATCTAAATATGTTCAAGTTTTATGTGATACACCTAAGAACAGTACAAGTAGTTTAAGATCAATTTGTTTTGGGATTAGAAATAGCCACGGTCACTATAAATTGCTATGCAGATAAGCGAGTAAATTTACAATATACATATTCAAACATCGAACAATTTATGGTCTGTTATCATCGTTTGTGTACCCAGTATTAGTTCTACCATAAAATACAAAGTTTTTAATCACGCTACTTAGCTTTATTACAAAATATTTTATTAATAGCATTGTTCGTTATCAATGAGTAAGCATTTCGAGCAAAATACTCTAAGAACTCACGTTGACTTGAAAGTGCATTACTACAAGACAGACACCTCCCTACTCATAGAATTGAGAAAAAAAATATGTGCTACTCATACAGTTAAAAAATATGTAGACCATCAAAATATTATCCTTTCTAGTTGCGTGTTACTTTGTTTTATGAAATTTTTTGTATGCCTTACAAAAATATCCAAAATATTTTTTACACATTACAATTTTAATAGAACATTAAATAAACAGATTATGTTTTTATAGAAATCATAATTTTATTATTATCCACTTTAAAGTTTGTACTATTATCATCATTGTCAATTTACGACCTAAAGCCCGTATATCATTGTTTTAAGTTGATGACCATTAAAAATCCGTAATTTCATAATCTAACAGAATCAATGTAAGGCAGTTCGGTTCAACCTTTTTTCATAGGGGCCACAAACGTGGTATCGCGGGCCGCAAAAAATAAAAAAAATAGATGTCTTCTTAGGTTTTGACACAGTTGTGTTATGGAAATAAATTCAAAACAAATTACGACTGTCAAACAAAGCGACACGTACATGGAAGTATGGAAGCCAAGGGAAGGATATTCGTGCAATCTCACTCGCTAAGTAACACCAAAGACAAAAGCACGGCGGGCCGCAGGTTGAGTATAGCTGATCTAAGGTCTAAGGAATTCATGACAACAGTTCTAATATCGTAGACCACCTACTTACCAGACAAAACTACAGTGATGAATAAAACAATGAACGAGCCGGAGAACAGGCCTACTTTGAATGTGGTCCATGGACTTTGCTGCTCGCCTAGCGGCGGTACTCTCAGCTTCTTCATAGCCTTCTGTCTGTCTCCACCCTCGAGTTCGTTGGTGACGGTAGCCTCCGTATCACTGATCAGTCTATCGATGTCTTTGTTTGTGTAGAAGTGGGACGTTTCTACGTGTTCCGCTCGCCATTGCGCCCCATTGCTAACGTTTAATAACTATTGACAATAAATTGTACTTCATATGAGACTTATTATCTATGTATTTTTTTTATGGGATAGGAGGGCAAACGAGCAAGCGTGTCGTCTGATGGAAAGCAATCAACGTCGCCCATGGACAACCACTACACAGGAGTCGTGTAAGAGTTGCCGGCCTTTTAGGTATGTATAGGCTTGTTTTTTGAAGATTCCAATGTCGTATCGGTTCGAAAAGACCGCCGAGGGTAGCTGGTTCCACAAGCTGGTGGTGCGTGGAAAGAAGTTAGGAGTGAAACGCACCGTATTAGACTTTAGTGTCTGTGTATACTGGTGTAGTGGATAATTTCTAGAGAAGCGGTTATATGGAGCAAAGGTAAGATATGCTAAATAACAATATAAATAGTTAAACGACTAACGCTCATGATTTCACACTGTCATTCCGTGTCGTAACATCGAGAAGGACAAACACCCAGATATCAAAGTACCTGCATGACATATAAATATTCATCCTACTACTCTAGGTGTCCTACGACTAGCATGAAATTTTGCACAGAAGTTCTCAATATGGCCTAGGTGAGCATTAAGATTTTTTTAAGTTGATTTACTAAAAGAGTTAAATAAGAGATTAAAGTGTTTGTTTGAAAGTTGTTACTTTTTGAATGTAAGATTTACGTGTAAGGCTTCTGTTTATAAATAAAATTCAGTTATATGAACGTTCTTAGCAATTCGTCCCATAAGGGGGTAAAATTAGCAACAGAGGTGAACATGTACTTAATGGCGAAATGCTTCTTTACAGGTGATCCAGCCGGCGAAAGCGTATTTCATCTTTTGTAGAAATAGTAAACGTGATACAAAATTGAAGGATACCTTATCGTGTTTCTTCAATATCTTCCTAAAACCTGTGTAGTTCAAGTTCTGGTAGTTCTGGAGCAGTATCAGACTTAAGTAGAATTCGCTGAAGGCAAGTTTCAACTCTTGCACTTTTCGACGTGGGATGGCCTTCTTACTGTCACCCCCTGATTTAGGTTTTATTATATCAAACTGAGATTTCAGTTCACTTTGTAGGGTTGCAAATTTGCGTGTTGCTTCAGCAAGTTTTTCTGAAACAATTTTAACTAGATACAATTTGGTTTTTGACACGTTTTTGTTATATATACGAGTATATAAATACTAACATCAGCTTAATTGAATCAAAAGTTACTTTAGATCAAGATATAACGGCGCGTCAGATGAGATCGCGATTCTGAAACTGGTGCTACAAAATCTGAACCAATTGTACATATACTTCCCGGTGGACACCTAATAAAAGAACACACTGAATAGGCTGCAATCTAAGAAGGCTCTATCGTTGATTATTAACTGCTTCACTTAAAAATTATTACATACATACATAGATATCGTCCCGCCTATCTCCCGTAGCGGTAGGCAGATACCACAGATCACCGTCTGCTACGATCTCGGCATACTTCTCTTGCTTCCTCCACACTCACTATTCTCCTCATGCAAGCCCGCCGGTTGAGGGTACTCTTGACCTGGCCTTTCTTAAATAGTTCAGCAATTTGGTCAAGGTATGTTATTCGTGGTCTTCCTCTACCGACCCTTCCATCCACATTAAAAATTATTCTATTAAGGAAAGCAAAACTACATGTAAAATTAATGTAATAACTGGTCACGGTTTAGTTAAGATGCCTCTGTCTATGTTGCATGTAATTAACATTCCATGTGCAAGGCTTGCCATCTAGGCTGCACTGCAATCATCAATTGCAGAAAGCTCGCAAAAGTTGTAATTATTTGAGAAGCTGGGATGACTGGAAGTTAGAACTGAAATTACCATCACAAACTATTGTGAAGATATTGAAGAATAAAGAAGCAAACTTTACTTTTTATACTGAAATAATTTACTAAAATCTTAACCAATAAGCTAGGTATATAACAATTTATATTTTCATACATTTAACTAACATTTCCATCCTTGCATGATCATATTGCGTCACAGATTATCAGCTGATAATATTGATTTGAATCTGTGCTAGCAAAACATTTGCCTCACTTTACAAATAAGTTTGTTTTCATCATGTCTGATATCCTTCTTCAAAGGTTTATAATGTATTAATTAAAAATATGTGCCTAAATTAAAATTAAGTGACTAAATTTACCTAATTTTAATTTAGAGACATTATTAAATTATTATCTTATGTATCTTGTTTTTAAACAATAAAATTTATTATCTAAACTATCAAGCTTACCTGAATAAAAGGTGTTAATTTTTTTAAGCTCTTGATCACAATAATGAAAGAATGTTTCATCAAAATTGGCAAAATGCCTGGACAACACTTCTGGCTCAACATTTTCTGCTGATGGTGCTTCTTCAACTGTTGTGTATAGCATCGCCTTCATCTCCTACAAATAGCCAATAATTGATAATTTTTTAAAATAATGACATAGTATCCTAAACCTTTTATTTAAACTGGAGAGCTTAAATAATTGCCAACATTTATTAATACTAGAATTTAGCATCATCATCAACAGTCTTGCAGTTCACTACCTAACCGGATATTTGGCTTTACACATACAATTTATGCCAGCTGCCTTGTATGGGCTTGATGGAGTGACAAGCTCCATCTGATCAAGGCACAAGAGAAAAAGTCTACTTATCAAAGAATAGATCAATGACTGCTATTCCAGAACCTCATGTGGTTATCATCCTGCTATCCTAATTTTTACTTTTGTAAGGTCTCCCGTTGGGCAGGTGAGTTGTCAACTACAGAACTAGACACCTCACATCAGTAATTTTACTGTAGTGATAAATTGATAAATGTATCACTTATGTATTAAAACTTTTTAATTACATATAATAAAACCTTTTTACTTTTATTTTCATTAAAATTTTAAAATTTAAAATAGAAAGAAATAAATTGTTTTATATAAAAACAAGTTTAGATTGACTGACATTTTTTGAGGGACATGTCACCTTTCCTGGCATAAGAAATTAATATTGAATAACATTAATATAAATTTTATTTATATAAAATGTAAAGTGATTCATTAGTAAACTAATTTCACTTGGAATAGTTTCACTATATCAAAGATAAAACACTCTAAAGATCCCAAGTTGATGTATCAGTACGGCTGGCACATTATACTTACCTATTCTGGTTTACTACAATCTTACTTTGGTTTGCAATGGTTATGGAAAACAATATATGAATATGGGATTTGATACACAATTTGAATCCATAAGTGGGAATTGCATCATAAAACAATTTGTGTTAATTAATAACTAACACAAATTTTTCTGATTTATTTTAATTATGCATCATGTAAGTCTAATCAATCAAAATATATTTTTAAATATTTATTTTGATACGTAAATAACATTTACAAAAATTTTTCCATTCAAGTGTCATATTTTGAAATCCATACAAAATAAGTATGAACATGATAACAATGATAGATTACTGTTGAATCTAAAATCAATTGATAAAGGATACATTTAACAAAATAAAACCTTTCATTGCTTTATTTTTTTCTTATTTAACATATATTTTAGATCATAAATAAGTATTTTCTTTTACCCCTATAAGTTACACAGGACTTAAAAAGGAAAAGTACATAGTATATGTATTATCTAAAAATTAATAATTATGCTATAAAATTAATTTGGAGTCGAAAATATTAGTAAGAAATTTGTTTGGTTTGCAAAGAAATGTGTTAATTATTTGTATTATTAATAAAAAAGCATAAATAAAGTTTCAAAGGCTTTTTGTTAAATGACATTTTTTGGCTCTTTTTACGGTACACACAAATACTTTGTTTTAGTATGTCTATTATTCCTTTTTTGATCCATATATTAGAAATAATCAAAAACAAATATAAGACCCTATCTGCTCATCATTGCTTGATTGGCAAAAACCTTCTTTGGGATGAGTTTATTATATTGTATGTATTTCAACTATTTAAATCATATATATATATATATATATATATATATATATATATATATATATATATATATATATATACACACACAAAAGTAACATATTTATAGAGAATATATAAAGCAACAATAAAATACCCTTTTTTAGTTTTTTCTTTGTTGTTTTTGACACATTTTAAATTAATATGGTATGTTTTATTTAAGGTAACATTTAAGTTACAAATAAACTTTCTTTTCCACAGGCCATATTAGTTCCCATTGCTAGGCATGGGCATCCCCATTTCTGGATGAATGGATTAACCCAACATGCTTGTCCAATACAGATTAGTGGGGTAACAAGACTCGGAATAAATATCTGTAGGCCATATATTTATTACATGCAGGGATTGAACCAACAACCATTGATTTCATAGATTGCAGCCTCACTACTGAGTACATTGATTATCACCAAATAAACCCCATAACCCAAAAAATAATTTAGTGATATCTAAATGTTCCATAAATACTTAATGAGAAGACCATAAATAAAAAAATTAAAATAATCAAAATTGTATTTCTTGAATAAAAAATATTCTAAAGTTATGCTAGTAAAGAAACCACTTAGTATTCTACTTATAATTATTAAAATTGGTTCATACAACATATTTACAACAGTCAATAACAAAATATATATAGCATTTTGCTATCAAAATTTTGTATCATATAAACAATAAAAAATATCATATAAACATATACAAATTATTACTCATATGTTATGAGTAATAATTTATATATGTATAAAATTAATTCTTTTAAATGAATAAGAAAATATCATCAAAATACTATGAACTATAATGAATATAAAATAAAACTTATATTAAGTATACACTGCTATAAATATTGCATATATATATATATATATATATATATATATATATATATATATATATATATATATATATATATATATATATATATATATATATATATATATATATATATATATATATATATATATATATATATATATATATATATATGCTATATATATTTCACATGAAGTTGATGTTAGAAAAAATAATATAAATATAATATATTACAGTAATATTAAAGCACGCTTAAGAATTAAAAATGTGACCAATTTGAATAATTGATAATATAGTGAGAATAGAATCATTAATAAATAAAAGATGAAGTAACTTACCTCATAGTTGATGTATTGTTTTCGCCATTCTGGCGTTATATGTGCACTTAAGTGTTCTGCGAATTTCATTTTTCAGGCTCTCTGTATACGTCCTTGTGATAAGAAAGATCACAAAACACTACAAAGAAGCAGAACAGAGCACTACTACTACAGTTCTTAAAAGTGTAATATAAAAGTTTGTCCTTCAATACGATAACTGGATGTACATGATCTAATATTTACAAAATGTAATATGTATGAAAACTGGAATGACTAAATACTTGAATTTACTACATTTTAATACAGTATACATATTAAAAAAATTAAATTACTTTAAAATATTTTATAGCATGATATTATTACCATCCATACGTCACCATTTACCCTTTGTTACACTAATCAAATAAGTGTTGCCAGTTATCATATTCAGTACCGATCTTAATTTTAACTCTCTTAAAAAATAATGGAGTTCATTTATTCAGACTGTATTATTCTTCTGTTGTTTGTTTTCCAAAAAGCACGTAATAAAATTGATTATTCTATTAGATGACACACCGGCATATTTGCCTTTCTATCGTATAAAACAAATATGATTGTGGTTAAGCTAGGTGATATCCGCCATATTGTATCCAAATAGAAAGACAGGTTCACTCCTGCGTTGCTTCGAATTTTAACAGGTATATTCCTACACAAATAATAGAACTTCCGTACATCCAGTTCTTATAGAACTTCCGTACATCCAGTTCCTATAGAACTTCCGTACATCCAGTTCTTATAGAACTTCCGTACATCCAGTTCCTATAGAACTTCCGTACATCCAGTTCCTAAAAAAAGCAATAACATTGGTTTTTACAATTACAGATAATTTATAAATAGAAGTAGCTCATTGGTTATTTGGAACATCACCAGTAGATTCATCACGCCCATATAACTGGTTATGTCTTAATTTATCTCATCCGTACTGTATTCCTGATCTTAAAAAGAGTTTGAGTGTCGACGTGAAATTACTTATTAGTATAAAACTGTGACACCCTTACAGGTCTTAAATTGAAGAAGTAACAATTTAATGCAACTTGACCAACTGCACATAAGTGAATTTTTTGCCCAAAGAAAACATGAATCTAGACATTAGCAAAAAAACCCCGCTTGTTTCATTGTTTCGATTTGATAAAGCCCTCTTTAATTAAATTCCTAGGATTGAAATCCTTCGTTTAGTCCAACCATTATCTGAAAGGGAGAAGACAAAGATTTTTCTCGGGCTGCTAATTATTTGGGAACTATACTTCATCATACCGATTTTCGTTATATAAAGCGTAAGTGCGCCATCCTTTTAGAGTAGCCGGAGTTGAACACATATAAAAAAGGTCTTTGCCATTAAATAATAATAATGAAACAACAGATTTTTTTATTTTTTTTAATAACTATTTTATACTATTTTTTTCATTCGTCAAATCTTCTACAGGGAATAAGGCTTGGTTGATATTATCTGGAATAACTCTCGCTACTTTTCTTGGTTCTTTCACTAAAGTTTTTGGACATTGCATTTCTGACCAACTTATTGGTATCATATCAATGCCTTGTGGTGACTCAGAAGCTGTTGCTATTACTACTCCCAATTCATTCTCAGCTGTAGAGAGATGATACATGTGAATCTCTGTCATTGGAAGCTACAACTGTGTATAGGAAATTAAATATATAAAAAACATTGTCAAGATTATATGGTGATTTGGCTATATAATGTAATAGATAACAACAAAATAATAACGCTTATAAAGATTATACAAAACTGATTAACAAGTAGGATTTTTTTTATGGGATAGGAGGGCAAACGAGGAAGCGTGTCGCCTGATGGAAAGCAATCAACGCCGCCCATGGACAACCGCGACACCGCAGGAGTCGCGGAAGCGTTGCCGGCCTTTTAGGTATGTATAGGCTTGTTTTTTGAAGGTTCCCATGTCGTAACGGTTCGGAAAGACTGCCGAGGGTAGCTGATTCCACAAACTGGTGGTGCGTGGAAAGAAGGATACCACATTAAGCCAGTATTAGTATTCGTTTTTATGAAGAACTTGAATTAACAATTCATATACACTTAAAGGCTGCTTACTGATCTCAAATATAACATTTTATACAGAGGCATCCATAGCCCATGTAACGCCTGTGTGCAATGATTACCCTAGCGCCCTCTAGTAAGCGCGCACCCAAAATGGAATAGGTACAAATGTTAACATATCTTCATAAATGTTATGTAACTGTTAAAAAATGGACATAGTAAAAAATTAAATATTGGCTTTCATACTAACTAGATAAGCTGACCAGTCATTTTATACGCAATCAATTTTTTTTGAATGTGCTATAACACCCAGCATTATAACACAGGCGCAAGTACATTGAAAGTGCTGCGGCCAGTGCCCCCTAACATTGCTGCACATGTGTGCAATGCACACCCTACACCATAGGTAAAGCTGCTTCTGATTTTATATCTATATAATACCAACAGAATAAAAGAAATAGATCTATAGTATGATAACAGATAATAGAGATTATCTCTCCTTGTGATAATTACCTAGCATGTAGTATAGGTCTAGGTATAGGGATTTTTACTAGTCCATTCAATCTTAGGGCATAATCTCTTAAGAAGGTAGAATAATATAAAATAATACTCATATATTTCTTATACACTTGTCTGTGTCTTGAAACTATGCATAAACACTGATATAATTCTTTCCTTATCTACTTGAGATATATATTTTTTTGGTCTGATTCAATTTGATTTTGTTTAACACATACTTTTGTATCCACTGAAATTTGAACTCATAACCCCTGATTAATGTCAGGTACCCTAAACAATTTCAATTAACCATGTTAGACCAACTAGCTATCATAAAGCCAAACATTTAATATTGTACATAAATAACAAAAGTACACCACAGTTTCAATGATGAGAATTGTAAAAAGGATACAACTCTTGCTAAAATAACATCTCCAGGTCTAAAGCACTTGTATGGGTCTATTGCATCTTTATCTGTAGGTTTTATATCCTCCTTTCTAAGTATTCCCCGATAAGGTCTTGCCATTACTGTAGGACCCGCACATAGTATAGTGCACTGAACTATGCGTGAATTGACAACTGTAACTTTAGCTGTAACTATATCACCAGGTTTAGGCAGAATACTTGGTGTCCTTGGGCTGATTACAGAAACTACTGTTGCCTGGAAAATAAGATTAAAAAGTTAAATTTTACTTTCCATGTCTGATTTTTAAAGGAAATATATAGTAAAAATATTATTTAAATATGATCATTTTTATTTTACATATTTCTGGTGGTGTAACAATATATTATATGATTTTGTTACATATTATTTACATTAATCTTAAATAACTATTAAACTTCTTTTAAAACATATTAAAATTTTATGATTCTTATTATTAAGGTTTCAGATTCTGTATGAATTTGGAACTGGTGAAGGTTGGGATAAGTCAGACAGAGGGTAGTCACTTCTTTGTAACGATACCTCTCTCCCTCTGCAGATAGATAATTTAATATTTTTGCATTCTTTTGTATTATTTAATTTACTTATATAAAATATACTCTTCATTTTTACTTTATACTTTAACTTAAGCTTAAATTTTATACTCTTAAATATTGTTTATTTCCATCAACACTGTTAAAAAATATGAAATGGAACATAGCATTATGCTATATAATTAATTGAGACTATTGGTTATATTATTTTTTGTTTTTGAATATAATTTTATTCTAAAGCAATTAATATAATTTCGATGGTTACCTTCTAATAACAGAATAAACAATGGGAGGGAAAAAATAATCACATTTAAGTTCTTATTCAAAACAGTCGTTGAACCACATCTATCAACCACAAAATCAATTGGTTCCTATCTGCTCTATCTTTATGTGTTTTAAAGCCGAAAGCGCGGAGGGAGAGTTACCGTTTAATAATTCTGTAAAAAGTGAATCGACTTACTTTCGTTTTTTGATCTTCTTCCATTTTCAATATACCCGCCAAATTAGCATAAATATATCCTCTAAGTTCGTGAGTACCTGGCCCAGAGATGTATTCTTTATTAGATAAACTCAGTCGCATACCTGGTATACAAATATTGCCTAAGTCCTTTATTTTTTCAGGTGTCATTATGTCGCTCTGTAGCTTATTGTTACAATTTTAATGGCTTAAAATACACTATTAAACAATTACACGAACACTATTATTTGTAATTGTCATTTATATTGTACATATTTTGTCAAAAGCTACTTTATTTTTTTAATTGATGCATATTAGCTACAACTATTTTTGCCAGTATCAATAGAAATAATATCAAGTATCTTGAAATGTAAATTCAGAATACTGATATCAAAACTCCATGGAAGTTTTGTAGTCAAGTTAAAAAGACACGTTATACATATATATCTCATTTCACTACTACGCCTTAATAAAACTACATATATTGAGTACTACGCTATCAGAATGAAATAATGTAACTGATATAAACGGAGATTATAAATATTCAACGTCACTGACGTTACGCAGGAAAGATCTCTAAACTTATTTCTTCCTTGATGGCAATTAGATATAACTATTATGCCAGTGTCAAGTGAAATAAAATAACAAATATCTTGAATTGTACCGCTTGTCAGCATGTCACGTTACGTCTTAATAAAGTGGTGGCCATTTTACTAAAACTTATGGGCTTTTGCAGTCAAGTTAAAAGACCACGAATTATATTTACAATACAAATTATGCCGGAACTAAACAATATAACTGATAATAACATAAGATCATGAAAATAAAACATTACGCCACTGATGGAAATTTTTAGGAAAAGTCACAAAAGCTACATAAACATAGCAATAACTTTTTTCAAGTATTTGTAGTTTGTGAGAGCATTGATAAGTGTGGACTAATCTTATTACTACAATAAAAATATGAATTTATGTAACTTCATTTTATACTATCAGAGACAGTGATCATTTATATAGCTTACCTACTAAATACAGTGATCATTTTGAATATGCAATATGCCTATATTAGACACATGATTTGACAAAATAAAGTAAGAGAATGTTAAGCAAAAGCAAAGAATAACAATAAAAAATTGAATATTTTGTTTCTGAAGGTACTGTTTTGTCAAAAAAAAATTAACAAATACTTTAAAAAATATAAAATATTATAAATATAATCAAGAAATAAAATATGCTAATAAATTAATATTACTGATGATTGATTAGGGTAAATAATAATGCTGCGATTAAGTATAAAATATAACTATTATTATTTGTGTGTACTTCCTCCAAGTTACAAAGTTATAATGTGCAATGTTTATCATCTTTAGTTTCATATGGAAAGTCATTAAAATTGCATATCACGACTTAATAACCTATGCATATCAAGACTAAAACCATTATATGTCTTTAAAATAAAAGTTTTATCCGTTGAGGCCACTACATACTAATTAAATATTCTTTTTTAATTTAATCACAAACTAAACTAACCTTATTATATAAAACTAATATTTATGGTCGAATCATTTTTCGTTATTATGATATTATATTGGATTTCAATTAATTTATTGTTTAAGTATATTCTATAGCACACTTCTCTCTTTGGCCCATTTCTGGTCAAATGTACAGTGCCTTTAACAAAAAACAAAACAGACGACGACGTGTCACGCACGCCAGCTGGTTTGACGTTGACATTTAAAATGTTAAGGGGCCTGTGATGCTGGCGTTCGTTTGAATGAAATAAATTTGAAATATTCTGTAAATAACTAAAGAAACTGGGTGAAAATGTTGACAAAATTTGAAACGAAATCGGCACGAGTGAAGGGTATATCTTTTCACTCTAAACGACCATGGGTACTTGCAAGTTTACACAACGGTGTGATTCAGCTATGGGATTATCGTATGTGTACTCTTTTGGAGAAATTTGATGAACACGACGGGCCGGTACGTGGCATCTGCTTCCACATCCAGCAACCTTTATTCGTCTCTGGAGGTGATGATTACAAGATTAAGGTTTGTCTTTTAAGTAGTTTCGGGCCAATGGCTTTTATTATATATTTTGTAAGAATTCATTATACACTAGTTAACTATCAAGTTTCTGTTTGCAATATCAGTTTAAATAATCTAAAACTTGATAAGGTTATTTCGTATTGCTTCCAATTATGATGTCTAGTTTTATACATAAAGAAAAATAAGTTTTAAAGTATGTATTTGCATGCTTGCATTTTGCTCTGTTAGTAACAAAACATTGAAATAAAATGAAGCTTATAATTGGGAAATTACTTTAGACACTTTTGTTTAAGTTATATGGAACATATTTAATACACATGATTAAAAGTAGAATAAAACAGTAGCAACTTTTTATTGATGACCAAATGTCTCAGTGGCAGGGCTCTCGCCTATAGAGTAAATGTATGGGGTACATGGGATATTTATTCCAAGTCTGGTTACTTTGCTTATCTGCATTGGACCAGCATGGTGGATTAATGTCTTTCTCCAGGAACAGGGAGGCCCATGTCCAGTTGTGGGACATATATGGGCTGTAAAAAAAATCTCTTTGATATAAAGTTACATTAATGAATAAAAATGGTTTTGTAAAAATATGAAATAAAAAATGGTATAAATATTCAACCTTTTTATCAAATGTTAACCTGCATTATTAAAAATGAAATAGGGATATATACATATATATTTTAGGTGGTTTTATAATGAGAGGTGAAGAGATGATATATGATAGTTATTTTTTTAGGTATGGAACTATAAGCAAAGGCGATGTTTGTTCACACTGCTAGGGCATTTGGATTACATTAGAACTACATACTTTCATCATGAGTATCCATGGATTTTGAGTGCTTCAGATGATCAGGTAAACTTATATTTTTATTGTATTATTTTTTTACATATTTTACAAAATATAGCTTGACTTGTGATATATCAATGCAAAAACATAACATTGGATCCTGTTTCTTTTATATATATTGGTTTTTATTACTATATTTTAATAAATTTGTTACCTATATTATATAATTACTCACTGAATAAGTATTTGTTTAAGTAGTACTGTTCTGCAGACAGTTTCAAAATTACTAATTTTTTTTGTTTCTTTACAGACAATTAGAATATGGAACTGGCAATCTCGTCAATGCATCAGTGTACTCACAGGTCACAATCATTATGTTATGTGTGCCCAATTTCACCCTACTGAAGATTTGTTGGTGTCTGCCTCTCTTGACCAGTCTGTACGTGTGTGGGACTTCTCCGGACTTAGAAAGAAGAGTGTTGCCCCAGGTCCTACTGGACTGGCAGAACATTTGAGAAATCCTCAGGCCACTGATTTGTTTGGACAGGTAATTATATATATATAATATCTTTTACAACCGAATAAACTTTACTAAGGTTGTAAATGTTAATAAAAATTTTAAAATGTGATAATTGCAAAACAATAACATTTAAAATATCAGTACTTCCATAATTTTTCTTTCATAATCTCTTCTTTATTTCAAACATAATAATGACTTAAATTGTAAAAGATTATGACATACATGTTAATTGCATTTTTGTTATGTTTAATTTCTGTTACGGTTACAGCCTGTATAGATATGTGAAAATTCATTTGAAAATCACAATTTTAATCATATTACAATTTTAGGCTGATGCTGTAGTCAAGCATGTTTTAGAAGGTCATGATCGAGGAGTGAATTGGGCTGCTTTCCACCCTACTTTGCCCCTTATTGTTTCTGCAGCTGATGATCGTCTTGTCAAATTATGGCGAATGAATGATTCAAAGGTACTGTGTTATAAAAAGTGTCCAAGTAAATATTGAACAATTACTGTTATTTGCTTATTTGTGTTTTTGTTTTAATAATTTGAATTCAATTGATTTATTTCATTCTTCATGTAACATTTTTTTAACAGCCCATATATGTTCCGCTTTTAGGCATGGGATCTCCCTATCTCTGAAGGAATGGGCATTACACTTGTGGATTGATGGGATACCCAAACTTGAAATAAAAACCTGCAGGTTATATATACTCATTTATATGGTCTACAGGTATTTATTATATATTTATGCCGACTTGGAATCAAACCTGCGATCACTTACTCCGGAAGTGGTAACACTGCCACTTAGCTAATTAGATCGTAACAGCTTGTATTGCTGATCATATATCAATATTAGATTTATAAAATTAAAAATTTATTTCATTCTTTATTTCGATATAAGAAATAACATTTAATTTATCGAATGTCAGTCTGTTATCTTTATTGATACTTTTACCATCATTTCGTCATGAGATTCTGAATGAAGCAAGAGCGGCGAAAAAACTTAGCAGGTGTATGTTATAACAAATGTAATTATTTGGTGTTATATTAGGTGTACAAATAAGTTTCCGCGGTTTTTTATAAAAAATTAGGAATTTATTGTAAAGGAAAAGTACATTACGTTTTATTCAAAGTATTTTCCATCATTTGCCACTACTTTTCCCCATCTTTCTGGCAACATTCGGATACCCCGTCGAAAAAACTCTTCATCTTTTGACGCTATCCACAAATCTACCCAATTTTTGGTGTCTTCATATGATGTGAAGCGCTGCTCAGACAGACCATGTGCCATCGACCGGAACAGGTGATAATCAGAAGGGGCTAAGTCTGGTGAATACGGCGGGTGGGGTAAAACTTCCCAGTTGAGTGTTTCCAAGTATGTTTTTACCGGCGCCGCAACATGTGGACGAGCATTATCGTGTAAAAGAATAATTTTGTCGTGTCTGGAGTAGTAATGGGCGCGTTTTTCCTTAAGTGCCCGACTCAATCTCATCAATTGTGTTCGGTAGAGAGCTCCAGTAATGGTTTCGCTTGGTTTCAGCAATTCATAATACACGACACCAAGCTGATCCCACCAAATACACAGCATGAGTTTTTTTCCATGAATATTCGGCTTAGCTGTCGATGTTGATGGTTCGCCGGGCTTAACCCATGACTTTCTCTTCTTTGGATTATCGTAGTGAATCCATTTTTCGTCACCAGTGACTATACGATGCAAAAAACTCTTTTTTTTATTCCTGGCAAGCAGCATTTCACTCATGCATAATCGGCGTTCAACGTCTCTCGGCTTTAGTTCATATGGAACCCAATTTCCTTGTTTTTGAATCATTCCTAACGATTTTAAACGATGTGAAATTGCTTGTAGAGTAAGTGCAAGTTCTTTTTGCGTTTGGGACGAATCTTCCTCCAATAGTACTTCTAATTCCATGTCTTCGTACACTTTCGGCCTTCCACTGCGTTCTTTGTCTTTAACGTCAAACTCACCGTTCTTAAACTTTTGAAACCATTCCTGACAACTTCTCTCACTTAAAGCAGCTTCACCATATGCTTCTAGAAGCAATCGATGCGCCTCAGCTGCAGATTTTTTCACATTAAAGAAGTAAATCAAAAGTTCCCGCAAATGATGCTTATTCGGAATAAAACTTGACATTTTTGCACGAAAAAAATTACGTGATGCTGATACGGAATCACTAGTACTTTAAGGTTATGGTGTTGCCAGATGACTAAACTTGGGATATTACGTTTTACATCTGACAATTTCTCCATAACCTTCTGGTGGGGCCATCTTTTGACAAACCGCGGAAACTTATTTGTACACCTAATATATATTTTTGTTATATTTTAGATGTGAGGCTAGCAGATATTTTTGGCTATTTAATCAGTATAATTGTATTTCCTAGGCTTGGGAAGTGGACACATGCCGTGGTCACTACAATAATGTATCGTGCGTACTGTTCCAAGCGCGCCACGAGTTGATATTGTCTAACAGCGAGGATAAATCAATAAGAGTGTGGGATATGACCAAACGGACTTGCTTGCACACTTTCCGGCGGGAACATGAGCGGTGAGTGTACGCTTTATACTTTATTATATTATTTTTGATATGATTTAGTTAACTGACAATTTGCTTTTGTAATTCTAAAATTACATATGAAGTTTTTCTTTTCTTTGATGGCAATTGGTAATAACTATTATGCTAGTGTCAGGTAAAATACAAAATACTAAGTATCTTGAAATGTCTTGTCAGCTTGTCACATTACGTCTTGATAAAATGGTGACTATTTTAGCAAACTTTTTAGTTAACTTCAAAAATCACAATACACGCATTTATTTCATATCACTGCTTGTACGCCTTAATCGAACTATATTGTATAATATATCAACACAATTAAAAAATATAACTGACACAACAAACAACTGATGTCAGTTGGTTGGAAAAGTCCACATATGAATTTTTCTTTTCATTTCTTTGATGGCAATTAGTTACAACTATTATGCCAGTATCAAGTAATATACAATAATATTCAATCTCTTGAAATGTAACACGTCAGCTCATCACGTTAAGTCTTGATAAAATGGTGGCAATTTTACCAAAAACCTTCTATGGATTTTTTCAGTCAACTTAAAAAGTTACGATACACGCATTCATGAAATAAATGCGTGTATCGTAACTTTTTATCACTTCACTTATACACCTTAATCGAACTATATTGCATAATACGCCACCACAATTAAACAATATAACTGATAATATTATACATAAGATTATGAAAAGGAAATAAAAACACAACGTCACTGTAGTAAGTTGGCGGGAAAAATCCACATATGAATTTATCATTAAGTAGTTAATTTAAATTGTTTCCAGGTACTGGGTGTTGTCAGCGCATCCAACTTTGAATTTATTCGCTGCGGGCCACGACGCCGGTATGATTTTGTTCAAACTGCAACGTGAACGTCCGGCTTACGCTGTTCACAATAATATACTCTTCTACATAAAAGACAGGTAACATCCTATACATTTAAAACTACTATATTTTTTTTGTATAATTTAGTTTATAGTTTTTAATTATTTGTTCAATCTTTTGTAGTATTATATTTAGTATGGCAATTAGCATAACTACTACTATATTAACACAATATATTAATGTGTCTTAGAAGGGAACTGTCTGCCGTAGTACAGGGTTTGCCCTAGTTCGGCAGTCAGTGAAACAAAATTGTAAACTTTTTTTATTTAAGCCATATCACATTAATAATTAAACCTTACATTAGTTACATGTATATGGTAAAACTAAGGTCTAAAACACTTATTTTAAAACAGTTATAAAAAATGGCTAAAAAATTTAACAACTCGAACAACAGAAGAAGAAGAAATCGAAATCAATATGAAGTTGGAATTCAACTTTTAAAGTTGTAATCATAAGGATAAATCCAAACCCATTCGGCTATTGCTTTCTCTTGTAAGGTGAAGGGACTAATAATGATTTATTAATGATATTACGATTTCTGTGACACTTATGTATACTACGATACTTTTTTTTGTTAATAATATTATGTATCATTTGCAGGCAGCTGCGCAAGTTGGACATGCAAACCAATAGGGATTCAGCAGTTATGCAAATAAAAGGGAGTGGACGGCATCAACCTTATAGGTATCGAATTATTTTAACACGTTTACACTGGTGTAGATTTTTACGTCTCTTGCTTTGAGGCGGCGTGCTCCTTTTAATAAAGGAGATGCTTCTCGATGAGAAAATCAAACGTGAACCACCGATGGTACATGCCGACGTGTTAGTGGAGTCCACCTCAAAAATTGGACTTATATGACAATAGTTTCATTGCACCTTAAATTGAACCTATTATTCTCATCAATCAGGCTATTACAGGAGAGAACCATACTCGAAGTTTCTCGGGTAGGTTGGAGTAGACGAGTGAAGGAGTGGAGACCGCATATCGGCAAACGTAGTGCGGGACGATAAATGGAGCGACGATCTGCGCAAAGCGGCTGGTAGAACTGGATGCGTGTAACCGAAAATCGAGCTAGGTGGCGCACCTTTGGTGAGGCCTATTATGTCCAGCAGTGGACTGCCATGGGCTGATATAGGTACACAAAACATGAAATAAATAAAGTTAAGTAGATTCCTTATTGAAGTAATAATTATTTACATACATAGGTAATTTGATTTTGCACAAAAGAACCGACAAGAAACTCGGCAAATGCCGATCGGATTTATTAAGAAGACTCAAGAGAACTAAAGTTAGTTTAGTGAAATCCTAGTATTGGGAAGTGAAATGAATATTTTACTAAGTGTTAATGGACACATTCTTAGTTATACTCTACTTAGCAAATTAAGTTAAAAACAAATTAATTATTAGCTCATAGGTAGATTGTAATTATAATGAAAAAATCTACAATAGTGGAGTAATCATTACAAAAATAAAACTTGTTACTTTTACAATTCTAACGTTATAACCGTTTTGAGAAGCATGTCTCTAAACCATGCGGAGTGGTGTGTGTTGGTGACGTGGCGGGTGGGAGACAACCATTCGTACGAGCTGTATTCGGCGCCGCGCGACTCCTCCGATGCTCCGCCGTCCGAGCCCTCGCGAGGTCTGGCTTCCTCGGCTGTGTGGGTGGCCCGGAACCGCTTCGCTGCTCTGGATAAGAACAACCAGGTTAGATGACATCGAAAATAAAAGCTGACGTTAATATACATATACCTCTCTCTGAGTCCTAAGTCCCCTTGGTGGGGCATAGGGCAGACACGATGTTTCTCTGTCTCGATCCTGTGTCGGAGGCCATATGCTTGACTTCGCTTCAGTATATCCACCTGCGCTTCGACCATCACAGTACGCTGCCAATTTTGTTTTGGGTGCCCACGGTTTCTTTTCCCCTGCGGATTCTATTCGAGGGCTTGTTTGGGGATGACTGGTGTGGCGCCGGAGAGTATGCCATATCCATCTCCATTTTTGTCGGCGTATCTGGACATCTATTGGGTTGTTGATTCTATGCAGCTCTTCGTTGGAAACCATGTTATCCGGCCAATATACTTTTGAGATTCGGCATAGGCAGCAGTTGACAAATTCCTGGAGTTTGCGTAATTCTTTCGTACTTTTCCATGTTTCACACCCGTGTAGCAGGACTGACTTTACGTTAGTGTTAAAAATTTTAAGTTTCACTCAGAGATGTTTGGCAATCTGCGAAATTACATATAAGTCTGTTCTTCCAGATGTTGACACGACTATACATATATATACATGTATATTTAGTAGAAGCCCATTTTTACACACTTGCTGATATAGTGTGCGGTGAAATATTTTTTAAGTCAAGTCTACACATTTCTCAAAGGCTTGGTAACGCTTCTTTAATGTCTATGGCTTTGCTGATGTCTACGGAAGTCATCAAAGAAAAGAAAATACTAAAAGTAAATGTTTTTTTTTTATATTTTAGCTTGTAATTAAGAATCTCAAAAACGAGGTGTCGAAGAAGATCGCGACCCCAACTTGTGAGGAGATAATGTATGCCGGCACTGGTATGTTGTTGCTGCGGGAACCTGATTGTGTACAACTTCTGGATGTACAGCAAAAACGGACCGTTGCTTCTGTGAGTATTGCACAAGAATTAAAACAATGTTCCATAATCACTAGCTTTTGCTTAGGAGATTATTTGAACTCCACTACCGTACGACTCGCTACAAGGAAAAGTTTCATCCCCACCATCTCGTTGAGTAGCGATTCAGTACGGTGCGTTTTTCAAGAAACTTCTATCCACGCACCACTACCCTGTGGAACCAGCTGCTTCCAGCGGTGTTTCCGAACCGTTACGACATTGGAACCTTCAAAAAACAAGCCTACACTTTCCTTAAACGCTGCCAACGCTTCTGCAATGCTTATGGCACTGCGGATGTCTATGGGCGGCGTTAATTTCTTTCCATCGAGTGATACGCCTGCTCGTTTGTCTTCCTATCCCATAAACAAGAAAGATTAATCTCATATAAATACTAGCAGTACCCGGTATTCGTTGTAATAATATGTCATAAAAAAAGGTGCTTGATTTTATAATCTGCATACAAAAATATTTTTTTTTGGGCCAGGATTATTCGCGAGCGCACGCAGAACAACTCACCAAAGTTTACCCACAAACGGAAGAATTGTTTTACGAACAGACAGATTTACAAATTGCAAATATTCATTTTAATTTATAAGAAGATATTAAAATTGTAAAAGGCGTCGTGGGCTTTATACATTAAATATTTTTTGAAAAAAATGTTTAAGATAAAAGTTATACAGGTGACAAAAGCCCTTTTAACATTATAATCGGTTCGTACGGGCGCAGATTCAATTGAAGGGGGCAATATATGTATGCCATTGCTTCCTCGCTTGAAAGGCATAATGCCATTATGCGAATGAATTAATTTGACAAATTTCATAATCTGACAATATTTTTTTACAAAAGGCATTATTAGTTTCTTACAAGAAAATAAAAATCAAGAGATGTGTAAAATAAGTTGTGACTTACCCCTTGTTTCTAAACCATTATCCGAGTTACCCCCTATTCCTAAACCATTTATCTAATTGCTGTTTAACTGTGAGTTGTTGTTAATGGAAGGATTTTGAATTAGTACAACTATTTTACAATAGATGGCGCGGTAGTTTTTTGGTATGTTAAGGTACGTTTTCTTTACGTAGCATTACAACGTACGCCTGGTGAAGAGAGTTAGTAATTGATAAAACAGTCAAAATAATTAATTCAGCTAATTATGCCTAAAATCAAACAAAGACACAGTAATATATTTTATGTAATATCTTAGGTGAAAGTGAACAAATGTCGCTATGCGGTCTGGAATGCAGACATGTCTTTGGTGGCGTTACTTGGCAAGCATACAGTGACCCTCTGCACTAAGCGCTTGGAACAGCTCTGCTCTGTGACGGAAGGCGCTCGTGTCAAATCGGGTGCTTTCGATGATTCTACACCGCAACCAGTTTTCATCTACACAACAGCCAATCACATAAAATATTGTTGCAAAGATGGGTGAGTATTATTTGAATATACTACTAAGTATTAATATTTAAAATTCTGGTTAAACACACGTGAACCGTGAGTGAATTTTGTAACACATGCACGTACTAGCTTAAAATGGTTAACAACAATTCTAGTAAAATCAAAATGTTGCTGTCTTAAAATGGTTACCCAGAATTCTAATAATATCTAAACGTTGCTGTCTTAAAATGGTTAACAAAAATTATGGTAATATTTCAATGTTGCTGTCTTCCAATGGTTAACAAGAATCCTAGTAATATCAAAACGTTGCTATATTAAAATGGTTAACAAGAATTATATTAATATTTCAATGTTGCTGTCTTAAAATGGTTAACAAGAATCCTAGTAATATCAAAAAGTTGCTGTCTTAAAATGGTTACCAAGAATCCTAGTAATATCAAAAAGTTGCTGTCTTAAAATGATTAACAAGAATTCTGATAATATCAAAAAGTTGCCTTCTAACTTACTCCCTTGGCTTAATGACCCAAAGTGTCTCCTTGCCCCCAATACGAGAAAACGTCTTGTAACGGGCTTGAGCGGTTTCCCGCCAGTTGTTGCCTTGAAGCTCATTTAAATTGACAATCATCACTTCGCTGTAACGATACCCAAAGGTAAACTCTAGTTTAAACTATGCTAGTCTTCATTAATAAAAAAAAACAGCCATTTCACATTGCAAATTCGAAGAGTTATCTCGGTGATTATGACTCAGATTTCTTAATTTGAAACCCGTCCACTAGAGAAGATTCTGAACTGTTTGGATTCCAAAGAAATCCTGCGACAAAACATTTCTAAACCTTCTTTTGTTGTTTGCGCAGATTGTCGTACCGTCCGCCCGAGGGACGTCTTTTTTTTGGTGTGGTTTAATATTTTATCTTGTTTTGTTGAACAGAGATTATGGCATAATTCGCACGCTAGATGTGCCGGTGTACGTGGTGAAGGTGGTGGCGAGCGAGGCTGGAGCTCGGGTTGTGTGTTTGGACCGCGAGTGTAAACCCAAGGTGTTGAGCATTGACCCCACCGAGTACAGGTAAAATCTCACTTGTAAATAGACAGATAGATAGATAACTTGTTTATTCAAGGCACAATATAAAACAAACACATACATCAAAGTAAATATTAAGAGGACAGTCAAAACTTTTACTCCGCTAAGATTCGCGATAAGCAAACAATAACAGAAAATTAATAATGTGTGTTTTCCTGCTGGATGAAGTGGAAAAACGGCCGTCAGCAACTCTCCACCCACCAACCACTATACATAACACCAAACACACACTATTTTTTCACCTTGCAAACGACACGTGTTTCGCCTCAACACGAGGCATCTTCAGGTATAGTAGACTCTACGGAAGACAACCGAAAATTTTTCGGTTGTCTTCCGTAAAGTAAAAGTGAAGTAAAAGTTTGACTGTCCACATAGTCCACATAGATTTCCTTAAAGTAACGCCTGACTCCATTAATCATCCTAAATATTAAGATAAAAATGAGAGGAAACTACACAATTTTTCGGAATAACTTAAAATTAACATTAATGTGCCAAAGAATAGGCCTTGGCTCAGCTTTAATGTTGTAGTTGGTTAACTATAGCGCTGGTTATTCTGTCAACATCTGTGTGCGTTACACAAAAAATACTAAATAAATCTAGATGTTTATAAAGAAAGAAATTACGTAATTTTTTTTGTCGCGTAATCAAGGATTATAAACGACTGTTTTGTTCACGTACAAGTGGCAATAGCCTTATTGATTAGGATAACGCTTATTGTCTATGGTGAGTTCGATTCTACCTATGATTGGACTATTGACGTAAACTATATTATATGGACAGTCAAAAGTTTTACTTAGCTAAGATCCGCGACAAGCAAAACAATAACAGAAAATTAATAATGTGTGTTTTTCCGTTGGGTTAAGTGGATTTATTTGGAACTTAAACCAAAAACTTACCGAAAGTCGGCCATCAATTCTCCACCCACCAACCACTATACACAACATCAAACACACATTATCACTTTTCCATCTTGTAAACGACACGTTTTTCGCCCCAACACGAGGCATCTTCAGGTATAGTAGACCCAACGGAAGACTTTTCGGTTGTCTAAAACCCAACAGAAAAACACACATTATTAATTTTCTGTTATTGTTTTGCTTGTCGAGGATCTTAGCTAAGTAAAAATTTTTACTGTCCATATAGTGATGGATTTCCGCAAAGTAACGCCTGACTCCATTAGTAAACTATATTAACTCTGTGTACTTTTAAAAAGAGTGACTTCAAAAATAATTATAATACATAACTCAAATAGACACGGTTTATTTTAACTATATTAATATATGTTTTTTTTTTTTCAAATATGACCTTTATAAAAATATAGCGCGTTTTTTTTATAAAGATCAGGTCTTTTGAAAAAATTACAATTTATTCAATAATTATGTTACTACTTCAATGGGCTCAGGAATCCTTTTCCCCTAGATTTTTTTTTTATTATTCGAATAATAAATTTGTAATGAAAATAATTGGTATATAACGAATGTATAGACATAAACTACAATAAAATACACAAATACTTAATTCCTTACAACGCAACAGCTGTTTTTTTAAATAATGTAAGTGAAACGTGCTACTCTAATAATGTTAGTAAGAGGTCACGCTTTCATAGACAGTGATCTAATATTGTGATTTAAATTAATTAATAAATGCGAATTCATTTATTATTGACAAATTGTTGTATTATCTTACAACAGATTCAAGCTGGCACTGGTTACGCGTCAATACGATCAAGTGTTGCACATGGTTCGCACAGCCAAATTGGTTGGACAGAGCATTATTGCATATTTGCAAGAGAAAGGTTAGTTTTTATATATAATCGACATAAAGCTAGTGGTAGAACCACGCTGCAGACGAACACTTTGTCAAGAATGGCATAATGTTTGTCTGTAGTATGAATGAGCCTGCTCGCCCAGGGAAGTCCCACACTCCCGCAGAAAACCTGGGCCTGAGTGGTAGCTTAGCTACCGCACTTCGTACGGTGAGCGGCTGAGTTCCGGAGGCCCAACACCTTCCCCCTCCCACTCCCATAATGACACTTTCCATAAAAGTCGGTAACGCTTCCGCACTGCCTATGGCGCTGCGGATGTCTATGGGCGGCGTTAATTGCTTTCCATCAGGTGACACGCCTGCTCGTTTGCCTTCCTATCCCATAAAAAAATATGCTATTCTGATCTCAAAACGTTCTGATTAACCTCAGTTGTTTAGATTGATTTTGTATTTTATAATAACTGTTAATAATTAAAAAATATAATTATAACTTTAAAACGTTAAAATGGTTTGTATAACAATGACCTGCAATTATATGACAAAGTAAATATGCTTATAATGATATGAAAAGATATTATTGTGCATCTGCTAGATATTACCGGTATGGAATTTTATCTATTTACCATTGTCTTGTTTCATGCACGTTTAATTTATATAGACGACCAATTGACAAAATGGCGGGGCCTCACGGAGTCAATGGTTGCGGGTTCGATCCCATGCATCGGAATAAATATTTGTATGGTCTACAGATATTTATTCCAAGTCTGGTAACTCCGCCAATCGGCATTGGACAAGCGTGGTGGGTCAACGTCTGTTCCTCCAGAAATAGGGAGGCCCGTGCTCGTAGTGAGACATATATAGGCTGTGAAAATAAAAAAAAATATATTGTTTGTTATAGTTGGCAAAAAATGTTTGTTTTAATTCTGATGTTTTCCTCCCAAGGATATCCTGAAGTAGCTTTGCATTTCGTAAAGGACCCGCGAACCAGGTTGTCTCTCGCTCTGCAATGTGGCAACATTGAAGTGGCGTTGGAGGCAGCTAAGAGCCTCGATGAGCCAGATGCTTGGGATAAATTGGCCAACGCTGCTCTAGCTACGGGAAACCATCAGGTTTGTTTTCTATTGTCAATTCTAACCCATTTAAGCGGGTTTATCAAATACGCAATTTATTTCGAGCTAAGAGTTTTTCAAAATATTATTATAAATGTATTTAGGTCGAGTCATAAGTAACTTCCGATGCAGCTAAGTAGAATATATGTCTACGCGCCGTGAGTTACCATGACAACAAGTTTTTGTTTTCACTATATACACGTGACTTCAGTTAATCTTTTGTCTACTGTTTTGTGTGATACACGTTACGTTAAAATATTAACTTTTTTTAATACAATTAAACAGTACAACAGTTTTTAACCTTGAAATGGTTAGACATATTCGTCATGTAACATTGAAAAAAAAATGCAGTGTATATGGTGAAGGACATAACTGATCGGGCAGTTCATATAAAGTAGTAAATATAAGAAGCCGATGGAAGAAAACATGGCTAGAAGTCAATTTTAATTTTTTTTATTCGGTTTTACCTTCCAGATTGTGGAGATGTGCTACCAGCGTACCAAGAACTTCGACCAGCTATCGTTCCTCTACCTGATTACAGGCAACCTGGACAAACTGCGCAAGATGATGAAGATTGCCGAGATTCGCAAAGATGTCTCTGCACAATTTCAGGGTGCCATGTTACTGGGGGATGTTCGAGAGAGGATAAGACTTTTGAAAAATACTGGACAGGTAGTTAAGACAATGTATTTTTTTGTATATTGGATAAGAGGAAAGTATGAGACTTTCCTTTTCTTAGATGGAAATTAGTTATAACTATTACGCCAGTGTCAAGTAAAATACAATAATATCAATTGTATTTACATTTGTATTATTCTACCAAAACCTATGTACTTTTTCAGTCAACTTAAAAGTTACGATACACACATTTATTTCATATCACTTGAATTATACGCCTTATTCGAATTATATTGTATAGTACACCACCACAATCAAACGATAGAACAGATAATAAAATAAGATTATGAAAATGATACAAAAACACAACGTCACTGATGTAAGTTGGCGGGACAAGTCCTTTTAGCATTTGTGATATGTTTTTTTTGTAAACTATATTTCTTAGTTTATTGTGTAATTTAGTGTATAGTTTTTAATTCTCTGTTCAGTCTTTTGTAATATTATATCATATTAAGTATGGCAATTAGCGGTCGGAAAACCGACAATCGTTGGAGTAGACGAGTGCTCGAGTGGAGACCGCGACTCGGCAAACGTAGTATGGGACGCCCTCCTGCTAGGTGGAGCGACGATCTGCGCAAGGCGGCTGGCAGAGACTGAATGCGTGTAGCCGAAGATCGGGCTAGGTGGCGCGCCTTGGGTGAGAGCTATGTCCAGCAGTGGACTGCCGCGGGCTGATATTGATATTGATGGCAATTAGCATAATATAATTAATATATAAATGTATTACAAAAGGGAACTGTCTGCTGTAGTACAGGGGTCGCCCTAGTTCGGCAGTCAGCGAAACAAAATTGTAAAGTTGTCAATGACCAATAAATATATTATTATTACAACAGAAACGTAAAACACAATCTAAAATGTTTCATTAATGTTATGGATGTTTAAAAGGACATTATCACAACATTATTTTAATCGAACTATATTGTATAATACGCCACCACGATTAACCAATATAACTGATAATACACGATTATGAATATGAAATAAAAACGCAACGTCACTGATGTAAGTTGGCAGATAAAGTCGAGTGAGACTTATGGAGACAATTGATATTATTTTTTTTTAATTCCAGCTATCATTGGCTTACCTCACAGCAGTCAATCACAAGCAAATTGAAGAAGCGGAGCAACTGAAGTCAGCTTTGGAAGCAGCCGGAATGCCAATCCCGGAGTCGAATCCGAATGCGGTGTATCTTCGTCCACCATTACCCGTGCACAAGGCGCAACCTAATTGGCCTTTGCTGGCGGTATCTAAGTGAGTACAGCCAATATATTTATAAACACTTGCAGAATCTCTATGCAGTAATATAAAGATTTGCATACTTTTTAAAAAAGGATCTGTCTGTCCATATTTTGAAGTTTTATGTTTGGGACATAATCTTGACCAAATTGTCAAGGTTTTTATGAAAGTAACCTTTAACCCGCGGGCTTCATCCTTAACCAGTGGAGGAAGTAAGGATAGTGTGCCGAGATTGTAGCAAATAGAGATCTGTAGTCTCTGCCTACCCCTACGGGGGAAAATACATGCTGGGCTTTTCTGGTTGGCCCATCTGTATTTTAGACATCATCTGATACCATCTGTATTTCAAACCATTTTGAATTTTGCGCCGATAAGAAAAATTGAGAGCGTGCTGAGTAAATAGGTTCTACATGACACTACCGCGCCGCGGTGTGCAGTGCTATTATTGAAACGTTAATTTTCCGTAATACACGGCAATTTTTATATAATTTTTTTAATTTACAGCAGATTGTACGACAGCAACAAGTTATTTTAGTATTTTCGTATATACGACAAATCAAGTGTTTACGATTATTGGGCGTTTTGAGTTCCGTATCGAGCGAATGAGACCGCAGGAATCCCCTTTTAGTTTCCATACTTCCATGTACGTGGTCGTTGGTTTGCCAGAATATATTTACATGAAACAACAGTCTCAAAATCTAAGAAGTCATTGCATAATTTTATATTTTGTTTTGCGGCCAGCGACACCACTACTACTAACACGTGTTTGTGGCCTCTATGAAAAAAAAGGTTGAGGAACACTGCCTTAGACCATTGCAAGTAATTATATATAAAATATCCCGTTTTAGGAGTTTCTTCGAGGTAGCGGGAGGTGCTAGAGCGGGGGCAGAAGGAGGTACTGTTGCTGCGGCCGGACCAGGCGATGAACCGCTGGAAGCAGCTGGTGCTTGGGGAGATGAGGAGGATGTGTTACAGGAGAACAAGGTGAGTTTTAAGAAAAGTGATAAAGGATTCATCTCTTGAAAAAAATCAACACTGCTCAAGAGTAGTACGTATAAAGCGAAAACGCTGTAAATGACACAGATGACAAAAATTATTACATATTTTGATCAGAAAAAATACTGCGTCGAATGGTTACTGCGACAATCAAATATTTCTTTGAGTTCATATGTCTATATAAATAAAAATGAATCGCCGAAATGTATGTAAGCGCATAACTTCAGAACGACTGCAATAACTTGGATAAATCTTCTTTTGTTGTTTTTGTTATTATCAGGACACGGTTTATATAAATGAAAATTTTGGTAAAATTGTACGAAAAGACGTAAAAAAATATTTATCTTTTCAGTCATTTTAAATCGCGATATACCTAACAGATGGCGCCATTACTATGATTAAAAAAGAAGCTATGATTAAAAAAGAAGCTATGATTAAAAAATAAATGTCAGTATTGATAGATTGATATGCATTAATATTCAATTACCCTTTCTCCATTGACCAAATATCTTTCAATCTACGATTTTATTAGTATTTATATAATTACAGCTATTTGTATAATTATTTAGGATGGTGACGAAGAACCTATGGAAGACGCGTGTGATGATGGAGGTTGGGATGTAGGAGACGAAGATTTGGAATTACCAGAAGAATTGGCTCCAGTTTCTGGTATGAGTTATTTCAATACATTAATTAAGATTGCTAGGTCATTAACAAATTAATGTGCATTTCGGCGTCGATGGCGGTTCGAATTAGAATACCCAACCTGACTGAATTTCGGCTTTTATGCATAAAATCGAAAAGGCAAACGAAGATAATATACAATGAATAAAGAATTTAAAAATAAATTTGCTTCCACATAGCAACAATGTCTTTTTTAATAAATCAATGATATTTTATAAAAATATTCTTAAAATACTGCTCAATATTTAAATTACATATTTATATGAATTTTAGATAATTTTTAATTATGTATTTATTTTACACAAATTATAATTATTATGATTATTATTTTATATAAACCAACATTATCTTTGCATAATCTGCCAACCGATGGCGCCAAAATACATATAACATTAGTTTTGTCAATGTTTTATCTTGTCTTTATTACATAAAATAATTTAATAATGATATTAATTCTAATACCGGCGTATTCGAATTACTATATCATGCACCATCTTAGCGATTTTAAATAAAAGACCAAATTGTAAACAAGTAATGTAAAAAAAAACTATTCTATTTTATCTTACATCCTGCTAAATATGTATGAGATTTTATTTCCTCTCATATAAAGCAAAAATAAATTAATTAATAAATTAATCTTTGAAAAAACTACTTACAGCAGACCTCTTATTGTACCATAGCAACACGTCAATTTAATATTTTCGTAAATACACCAAATCAAGTGTTGGGATCAGCAATGTTTTGCATTGGGCATTTTTAGTTCCATATCGAGCGAGTTAGACCGCAGGAGTCCCCTTCCCTTGGCTTCCATACTTCCATGTACGTGTCGCTTTGTTTACCGGTCGTGATTTGTTTTAAATTTATTTGCATGATACAATTGTTTCAAAACCTAAGAAGTCATTACCTATTTCTTTCTAATATTTTTTAGACCGTGGCACCACGACTAACTCGTGTTTTTTGCCCCTATGAAAAAAAGGTTGAATACCACTGGTCTATAGTCTATGCGATTAAGTTTACTTGCGAAACTTTTTATCCAAACCGATTTTTTTGCTTCCGTGTCAGTGGTTTGATCTATATTTTTCCGGCTCAGTAATTCGTCAATGCAATGGCAGCAGCATTCGCCTCGATAAGATCTTGGAACGAGTAGGTGTTAGGGCACAGTGAGCAGCCTAGCAGATGCTCTATAGACTGACTTGCGACACCACAATTCCATCTCTCACACTGCGGTGGTGTATAGCCCCATTTGTACATATTATGTCTGCAACGGCCCACCTGTGTACGGAGTCTGTTAGAGATCTCCACGTAGGCTATTGCAGATCATTGTCAGGCGGGAGCTTTTCTTGATTGCTGGAGGGGGCAGGATGTTTCATTTTCTACCCCACGACCCTCTCTTCAGCTGCGATTTTCGATACAAACCGAAAACAATTAAGGGTATACATATAACGCCGTGAATCAGCAGCAGGGACTGAGGTATGATTTGATTGTTTACAGCGGACATCGATGGCGGAGAGGAAAGCTCCGCGTACTTCGTAGCGCCCACGCGTGGACCGGCCGCTGCTCTTACACGTCTCCGTACAGCACACGATCATGTTGCCGTGGGCCAGTTCGAAGTCGCTATGAGGTGAGGTTTGATTTAACAGTTCTACCACCACTAGATTTATATTCTTCGTTTAAAACAAGCCTATTTTTGTTATTGGATAAGAGAACATTTCCCTAGAATATACTTACCCTCCATCTCTTACAGTTTCCCAAATAACATGTCAGTGAGTCAGTCAGTGGTAGTGCAGCTTTATTTAATATTAAAAAGAAATATAGCCAGTAGCGAATAAATAAAGTGAGTAGCGAAGCGTCTAGATCGCTAGAAAAAAGTAGGATCTATTCCTACTTTTTTCTAGCTTTAAATTTTTTTTTATTACTTTATTGTGAATTTGCCTAAAAAAATATTAACAAATTTAACAGATTGCTGAACGAACAAGTGGGCATCGTGCATTTCGAGCCGTACGCGGACACGTTCACGCGCATGTACGCAAGCGCGCGCCTTATGTTCGGCGCGCTTCCAAGCCTTCCGCCTCTCTCCGCCCACTTGCACCGGAACTGGAAGGAGGCCAGCGGTGCCGATTTACTTCCGGTTGTCAGTAAGTTCACATTTGATTGACGTTTTGATGTTTGAAACTCGTTTTTCAATAATTTGAAACTAATTGTTCTCCAAATAAGGTGAACATTTCTAAACAGTTTTAAAATTGGTAAATCTGGTAAAATGTATAGATAACCATTTTGGCCTTCAATTGAAGGACAGAATTCTATATATATATGCATTGCCAGTAATTGAAATGTGTGTAGGCCTGTTTTTGAAAGTTCCCATGTTGTATGTTACTTTGAATACGTCAGTAATTTATATATTGTTAATAATTGTTTTCAGCGGCGAAGCTGAACGACTTGGTTACACAGTTGCAACAGTGTTACCAGCTAACAACTTCGGGCAAGTTTACGGAGGCAGTGGACAAGTTACAAGGGATCACTCAAAGCATCCCATTATTGCATGTTGACACTAAGCAAGAATTAGCCGAAGCACAACAATTGTTAGGTATTTGCAGGGAATACTTGCTCGGCTTACAAATGGAAACCGCAAGGAAAGGTGAGTAACATTATTATATTTTTTAACCCCTTTTTAGTGTATTCTGAATGGAATTAGACATTTTATTAGTGATTTTGTATCCCTAATTCATTGCAAACTCGACTCAATACAATTTACTATTAATATTCAAATCTAAAAGGGTAAAACTCTCGAAGTTTTCCATGAGCATATCTATCACAGGCCGGTCATGTGATTGGGTGGAGACAACTTCGAGAAAGAATCCGATGGAAGGATTCAGCTAGACTGTGTAGCATTTAGGAAACTTCGTCAAGTTTTCTCGTCGCTCATACCGCAGAGCCTGAAGACAAGTCTTCGACCAGTGTTTCCTACCTATACTCTCTTACGGTGCCGAAACGTGGACACTGACAGTCCGTTTGCTTCACAAGATCAGAGTCGCTCAGAGAGCTATAGAAAAAGCTATGCTCGGAGTTTCTGGTAGACATAATTCTGAATGAAAAAATCCGACCGAGCTAAAATCACCGATATAGTCTTTCGCATTAGAAAACTGAAGTGGCAATAGGTTGGTCACGTTTATCGGAGATCCGACAACATTCTACTACAGAACAAATAAGACTGACGATCGGTCTCATGGCTTAATAGGTAAATATATCTCGAAGTGATCCGACTCAATTGTTTGTTTCTTCCATTAAGGTCCTCGTAGTTTGATTTAAGACTGTGATTCAGGCGTGCTTTACTTGGCACAATCAAGAAGTGCGTGAATTATTATAAAATAAGTAATAGGTCTCACTCCTTGGTGACCTATTACTTATTTTATATTTATTACTTATTTTTAACATCTAATAAATAAAAAACTAGCCTCACGGGCTCGGTCAATTTATTTTTCGTCTCATAGACAAACTAAAAAATACATAGATAAATAATTATTCCAATATTCTAACTTTAATTGCGAATAATGCCATCCATCGATGGCAGCCGGAAATTGTTAAAAGATAAATAATTATTTCATATTACACATTTTGACAACAACTTTATTTATTCTATTATTCATATGTATTTCACATGTACATATATGTATATCCTATCCTATAACGCACAGCTCAACTGAAAAGTGTTCGAAAAAGTGCCATTCACCTATTATAAGTCAGCCCATATGTGCCCTGAGTCACAAAGAGGGGTGGAAAGGGTTATGGATAGCTGATTGGTGCTAGTTTTCTATTAGTCAGCTTTTCTGATTGATCGGTGTGATTCGCACGAAGTTCACGTCGCGCGATCAATGCTATCAATCTGTTTTATTAATATTAAGATACAATTTACAGGTATGCCCAAAAATACTTTAGAGGAACAGAAACGAACATGCGAAATGGCTGCATATTTCACACATTGTAAACTACAACCTGTGCACCAAATACTGACTCTAAGAACAGCTCTAAACATGTTCTTCAAGCTCAAAAACTTCAGAACCGCAGCATCTTTTGCAAGAAGACTCTTAGAGCTTGGCCCAAGACCAGAAGTGGCACAGCAAGCACGGAAAATACTACAAGCGTGTGAAAAAACTCCTACAGACGAGCATCAGCTGTTGTATGATGAACACAACCCTTTCAATATATGCGGTTGTAGTTACAAACCTATCTACAGAGGGAAGCCAGAAGAGAAATGTTCTTTGTGTGGTGCCAGTTTTATGCCCGAACACAAAGGGAAACTGTGTCCGGTGTGTGGTGTGGCGGAAATCGGCAAGGATGTGTTAGGACTAAGAATTTGCCCATTACAATTCCAGAGATAAACTTTATGTACGCCTAATATATTTTATTTTTGAATATATGATAATTTATGTAAGGATTATAAAATAAATATTAATCTATGGTAATTTATTGCTTTTTTCCCAAATTAGCTGTTGTGTCCGACGTACTGAGACTTACATTCAAATTCCATCAAGGGAATATATCCCAACAATCTTCTTAATAACCACCTGTTCATACATTTTATTCATGTCAAAAACCTACACACAACTTTACGAACTTCATTACAATTCGATAAACGATATACGAATGCAAAGGGACTCCAACACCCAGGCCGCAGACTTGTACTGGACCCAGTGTTGGCAACCTGAAAGATGGCGCTGATTGTATCAGGGGCGTAAGATACAAAAAACTAACGTAACGTCACAAAAAATTAACGTACATGTTCAAATAACATAAAAAAGCATTGGTTATTAATAAAATTGATATTATAACGAACTTATATTACACCCGACACGTAATTTTTCGAATTTTATGATTTTGATGTGATATGATGACTAAATTTAATCAGTCATCTATTAAATTGATTTATATACACTTATAAAATGACTATAAATATGTAATATCAACATTGTGTCACTCTGTGTCGTTGTTGGAAAGCTCCCATACTACAACTTCTATACTTTAATTTCATTCGGAAAAATAACTTTTTTTGGATAGTTCAATAATATCATAGTAGGGATGTCACATTGACTGAACCGTTACTTAAATGGTAAAGGGCCGCACAAGACTTGTCAAATTATTATTGTTTTTTTTTTTACTTTTGATTATTTCTTTCGGCATTGTGCGACTCCATGGACCATTAATTAACATAAGATAATTGGCAGTAGCGTTTTAGCATTGATGAAAGGGTGTGTAAATAAAACAATTAAATACAAACAATCAAGATCTCCTTTTACAGCGCACGGTAAAATTATCAAACGTTGAACGATCTGTAGCAATAAAAAAGTGGAGAACCACTGTACTAAGATACTGTGATTTATAAAGCATGCTGTGTGGTTGTCAGTATTAAAGTAAGCTTATACTATTTTTCTATAAAAAAAAAGCAAACTCTAGTAAATGGGTGCTGCCCATTCACTAGTATCGTATACTTTTTTATCGTAATAGCGTCTACTTGAGTATAAAAAAACTTATCAAGCAGATGTTACATACATCCACAATCAGTAAAACCCTTTCATTTTGTGGAACCTCGAAAATAACTGTTTTCTGTGAAAAATATAATAAGTAGGGAGCGAATTCTCCTATTCACAGGTAGTGCAAATTGGTCAATAAATTTTTTCTGGTATTAGATATTAATTTTTACCTCACTGAGCAAGCTTCGTCAGATTTTTATTATTCTTAGCTTTCTAGAATTGTATAATTAAACGGTGATTATAATAAAGAAAGAAAAAATAAACGGGAAAAGATGTAGCCACTATTCGCTCTTCCACTCCGTAATCCTACCTAATTGTCTGTCATGGGTCAACGATACGGGCGTCTGTGGGAATATTACAGGACCTAAACTAAGTAAATCTAAGTTGGTATGCTTACTGAAAGTTAAGAACTTTGTCTTTCTGTTTGTGCAGGCTAGTTTCAGAAATTTACACAACGTACATAGTTTAGGCGAGATCCAGGGTTTTGTTAAATAAAAGCATTAGGTTGGTAGTACACATATATTTCTTACACGGAGCACAAGTAGAGAGAGAAACAAAATGACTGATACATTTTTAGCACAGTACATAATTGTACGCACATACGTTACAAAGTATGATTTTGCTTTTTAATAAGGCAATTTGCTACATAGTTCTGCGTTAAATCCTGTGGTCTGTTCGAAAGTAGGAAATGCAGCATGCATTCTTTCATTCGTTTAGGACTTTAATTTGAAAATTATTGAAAAAAAAAAAAACTTGAGTATTATAATATACTAAAAATTAATCTATTAAATAAAAATCCCTGGCAGAGGGAGGTAAATGATATGTAAATCCAAATAAAGTCGTCTGTGGACAACTGCAATATAAGGGATACTACTGTTACAACTTAGTTTTTATAAACAATGTTGAATAATTGAGGAGAGTGTGAAAAGATAAGGGTGTGAAGAAGGAGGGACTCTTGGAATCTTATGTGTTGGCTCTAACATGCTGCAGACACCTTTTTCTGCAGCCGAGGTTTATTATATAAAAAAAAACTGAATTCTGGATACCAAATGTAGTCTCAGTTTAATTACTATATTCACAACAACAATGGAAAAAAACCAACTATATGAACATTAAATAAATTATATATATTTAATATGTTAAATAAATTAAATATAAATTGAAGGTTGTTAGCACAGTTATCATAATTGATGGTGGCAGAACCATTGTGGTGCAACTACATGCAATGTACAAGCCAATATTTTAATATCATTCAATGACAAAAACTGAAAAAATATTTGTTTTTACTTTATTCTAACACATATGGCAGCATTTTAATAATGATTAACTAGTGACAAGACATTATTGTATAAGAAACATCCAAATATACATATTTCTTCACAAACATTGAAAGGATGGTCTAACATTATCAATTAAATAAATAAATAAAAAAATAAAATCTTAAATATTGCAATAATAGTTTAAGTGTCATCCATACTAAATCCTTGTGCTATTTCACTGTTAATAAACATTTTAATGAGTGTGTCCCCATCACTAACAGATTCTTCTAAATCTATTTTATCATTTATTATTTCTGATTTTACGTCTGGAATAGCAATTCCATAGCCTCGAGAAGGAAGTGATATTTTTGGGAATAGTTCTTTAAAGTTTGGTAACACTGGTTCTTCTGTTTTCGATGTATCAGGTTGATGATTGGAAAGAATCAATGGCCATAAAAACAAGGAATTAATCCGTTCTGATAAAAGAAATACTTGCTTTCTAAGATACTTGTTCTGCCTCATTAATACATTTAAATTCAAATCATTGGTCACATTTTTTTTTTCTGACCAGATACTTGCCATGAGTTTCTTACATCCAGTTATCGTTGCATAATTTGGGGGCAATACATATTGTAAAACACCCAGTTTTTTGGTACCATAAATATCAGGAGATTGATTTATATTTATACTTGGCTTTTCTCTATCTTTTTTGGAGTATGACTTTATTCTTACTGAGCTTATTTCATTTTGTACATTAATTAATTCTGGGTAGTTCTGGCCATACTCACTTTTCTCCAAAAGTTTTTTATTTAACTTTGATTTTAGTAAAATAAGGAGTTTTCTTAAGTTTGTTACATTTAAGGAATTTGATGAAATATCAGTGCTATCACGCAATGTTGTTTGGTTATCTTCAAATTGTTGAGATTTTTTATTTTCCTCTTCCTTTATATTTTCATTAGCAAGTGTCACAATAATGGCATCCTCAATTACATCTTCTGGGGAATCACTAGTAATTTTTTTGCTTTTTCGAGTATCAACCTCAGTCTGCATTCTTACTTTTAGTTTTTCAATGGCACAATTTAAATTATCAGATGCTTGGCCGTGTCCTAGTCGACGCGCAGCACGTCGAGGTGCTTTGGAAATGTCAACATTTGGGTGGCTTTTAATCCATTTTATGAGAGTTAAATATCTACTTCTTATGTTTGTCCTGTTTTTCTCTGGGAAATAATCAGCAAGGCTAGAATATATTCCTGGAGAGTTATTGTTTGACGCTAAAGTTATTAACTTCCTATCCTCTTCTACTGTCCATGTTGAAGATATTCTTTTCCTAGCTAAAATTTGATAACGAACGCGAAGTTGAGACATAGAGCGTCCAGGCAGAAATCTGGTCATTTTTTTAAAGTTTGGGCCATAACTATCTACGAATGAGAGTATTACAGTATCTTCTTCAGGAAGGAATCTACCTTTCCGCTCTTCTGTAAGTCTCAAATATTTATTATATATTTGAATTTTTGTTCTATTATCCATAACTGATGCCACTTTACCCCATGGAATGTAACTACCTTCTCTATAATAATCAATCAATCTTTTCAAATATTCTTCTTCCTCTTTGGTCCATTTTTGCCCAGTAAAAGTAGTACTCATATTGGTACGAAAATAAACAAAACACTGATAGCTGGATTTGTTATTTTGTAGCTGTTCAGCAATTTGATCCCAATTTTGATATTTATTTTCATTAGCAATTTTTTGTAATTGTAAGTGTTCATTTTTGCTCCATCTATTTTTATTTAGGCTAGGATGTAAAAATAATTTCCACATCGCTTGATATTCTTCAGGTGAATGGTTTTTATTTAATTTGTGAGCTACATAATCCCAATCATATTCTTCATTAATGGGTAATGCTAAATTTTTTAAAGGTGTTTTGTTTAGTGCTTTAAGTTTTCTGTTTAGAGCAGCTATTTCCTTATCAATTTCACTGCTTGATTTACCTTTTGATTCACGCTTTAATTTAGAGATTTTTAAATTTATTTCATCCTTTACTTTATCTCGAGTCATTTTATACAATAATTCAACTAACGCACTTTTATCCTTGCGAGTCCAACCTTGTACCGACGATAGGTAAGAAAAATCGTACATCTCAGATTTCGCCATTGTTAGTGTGTCTTCATTGTTAGGAGGAGTGAAGTTTGACTTATCCTTAAAATAAGGTTTACCGCAGTTCAAATATCTAAATGATTCTAGCTTTATATGTTTATTTACGTTTTTATCAGAGCTTCTTATAATATCAAGTTTTTGTTTACATTCTCGTAACTTTATTATTAAATTATTTTCTAATTGTTGTATCTGTTCGTCACACATCTTATTGAGGGCCAATGCTGTTTCTATTTGGCTTAACTCTCGAGGATTTGCCGTGGAACAATTGACCAAACTAGTTGTAGCCATGGAATAAGCGAGAGTTGAGGAACTGGTTGATGGCTCATCGCCAATCAATGCAGCCGTAAGCTGTTTCAGATCTTGTATTTCTGTCTCTATATCACTTTCACTATCCGTTTCCACTGAACTCATTTTGTATTAAAAATATCTTTTAAGTACAATTACAGTTTACACTAGACTTTAATTACAATTACGTGTTAAAGTCACAATCACAATTGTCTAACTGAAATATACTCTATGTATAATCATAAACTGTATAGAGATGACTATAAGGCATAAGATATTACGAATCACTGGTGATTTATCATATGATTACAAATCATACCCTAAATCAAGTTTTACACATCAAACACGCTAAAACTTATCACTCGAGAGTGATTATTTATTAGTAAGGCCAAGTATATATTACAATTTGCAGAATTTCCATCGTGTGATGGGAACTTCAGATGCGAAAGAGATAGAACATCACGATTCACAGATGAAGACATTTTTTGCTAACGCTAAATAGTTCGTAGTGAAATTAATACTCATTTTATATAAAAAGAGATAAATACTAAAATTGTCGAGTATCGGTATCTTGTCTACTAATGACTAACAATCTACATATAGCAACCAGATGCTTATACGTTACGTATATTTCCGATAAAAAATGCATATTTTTGTCGTGATATACGTGAAGGTGACATAAAATGTACATTTTTCAAATAAAAAAATAAAATGATCGTTTGTAGATTTTCAAGTAAATTAATAATTTGAAAAATATAAGGATATTTATTGTAAAAAGATAAATTGAACTTGGAAGAAGAATTGAAGAAATATTTAATAAACATATACTACAAAAATATTTATATGTATTTATTTATACATCATCACAGTACTTAACCTAATATGACAGATAATATACACCCTAAATTATTATCATTTAACATAAAATATTATTTTGATTAATTTGTTAGGCAGTCGCATAACTATGGAATAGACAATTTCGTGGTGGCATTGTACAACCACTTGACTCAGTGGAATGTAGCTGCGTTTCCAATAACCAGGGAAAGATCAAAATTCATCAATTACAAAAATGGCTTTCTTATTCCATCATACAGTGTCATCTGTTTTAGATTATAATTATTTTATGGAATATATATTTTATTTAATTATTTAATTCAAAACTAATTAATGTAAGAAAGTTTGTTATTTTTGGAACTATTACTCGTAATTAACTTATAATAATTATAACTGATACTTCATGTTTTGGTTTTACGGAGCAAAAACACTCTCTGTATACACTGACTGCAAAAGTACTTCTGGTTAAGCAAGTTAAATGTGCTTTAAAGGACTATACTATTGATTAGATCATTATACATCGCTAAACTAATCGGTATTTATCCTGCATACAAGAAAATTGCATCTCGTGTACTTATTGTAATGGATTTATAAATAAAAATAATTTATGAACTTAGGATTTTATTTTTCATAAATAACATCGTGTTATGAAAAACAAAGTCCTAAATAGACTAAAACTTGCAGTTTTTCACGTCGAAAATGTTACACAAGAGACTAAGGGCCTAAAAATATGTGTTCGCACGGCCAAGCGACGCTGTCACTGTACAGACAGTGAGATTACACGAAATCATATGCATCTAATTATATGAAGCGGACGGGCCGCGCGGCGGGGCACGTGTGCGAGTTTGTACCTGATTAGTACCGTTCGCGATATGCAGCCGCGCCGCTTCATATAATGCGTTAAACGACGCGGTCGCGGCCGCAGGCAGACCGCGCAGACGTACCGCTTCACCTGTTTAGGCACTTAGAGATGAGAATACCTCGCTGAAGGCCATGACGATTAGAGAAGGCACTGACTGCACAGTGCACAGTAACAAAATGGAAACAGTCAACGCTTCTTAGTACAGTTGGTCTTCAAGTTATGTTTTTAAAAACTATATTACCTAATGTATTTCATATTGTAGATATAACTATGTAGAATGTATGTGGGATAATCATATTTGCCAGGTAATCATTTCCTACGTATACTGTGGCATATTTTTGAATTTTGAAATGTTAGCTCACTTGCATCATCAAATAAAAAGTCATGTTTATTGTATATATTTAATTTAAAAATGTAACAAACCCTACTTTTAATTTTAATTATGGATTAAATATAATATATACTGTTGGAGTACATTTAAAATTACAGTTTTTTGTTACATCTCTTCTTAATAATAAAATATTGGCGTATTACTCAGCTAGACAGCTACAGGTTCTACAGTCTTGTTCCTGAAAGAATACATAATAACTTAATGACTGTGTATTGTTCTACAACCTCATTTTCATTGCTAGAAGACTGGCTTTGCGGCTGATTTGTTTATCTCGTCTAGCATATCTTAACTTTCTAATTTATGAAAGGCCTATAGTACTGAAATGTTGCTCATGATGTTACGGATTTTAACTTTATAATGATATTCCTTATGTACAAATGAAGAGACCCAGTCAGCTCACCATATCTGTAACGAATTTCTAAATATGCTATGAATATAAGCGATTTTAAGATAAATTATGCATGAATATCAATTTAAAAAATATAACGTTAATGTCGAAGGAGCCCATATTATTGAGTTCGATCTCGTTCGTCACGTCTAAGCTATCTAGGATAAATACTGATAAAGGCTCTTCTGTGCCGTTAAATATATGGCCACTAAAAATGAGAGTCTCCCAAAGTTGCCGCTCTAAGCTACATCCTCGGTTTGCGCTTGCCTGTTATACATAGAAATAATTTCAATATCGGGATCAAACTGACTTATATTAGTACCTAACGTGAGCTTTGCTCATATATATCTATGTCACGAGATAAATTGTTATACAGATATCAGCCAATTTAAGTCTTAAATATAGCTTACCTTTTATTCAACATTTCTTGTATTTCGTCAAAGGTTTTGCCCTTCGTCTCGGGCAGTAGTGGACTGATGGAAAATATGAATCCGAACCCGCAACAAACGGCAAGCGCCCAGAATGCAGTGTAGATACCGTACCAGGCCGCAATATCACGGAAAAACCTATTACAAAATAATATTGGACGTCTATTGAAGGTCATATGGTTGTGATTGTGATTGTTTTAGAATATTAATATTACTCGCTTGCCTCGGGCGTACAATCATAGTTGCGAAATTATCTTAACATTCAATCAAATTCTAAAAGAATAATCATCTAACAAATATTATATTTTCTAATTCGTGAAACATTTACTAGTTGTAAAATGTTAAAATTAGGAATTATGACATTTGTTACTATTATGGACATCTTGTGGTCGTTTATTACAATAGTTATAAATGATTCGAAGGGAATTTAATTAAATGTAAAATTAAATATGTGCGTACTGGGGTGTCGAGACATGGAACAATGATACTTTTCATACTATTGTATGTACATGTAATAAAACTAACAATGGATTAAGAAGCAAAAAATTTCAAACAGCCTTTCCTATATAATAAGTTATGTAGCATATTCTTTTATAGGTATTAAGTTATGAGCAATACGACGGAGTTTTTTAAAGGGCATTAAATTTTGTATAAGAATATGAGAAACACCACTGGGTACACAATTAAATCAGGAACTCATAACGAACAGTTTTTATACAAGTATCAGAAGACAAAAATCATCCAATTTGTTTTTTTCATCTCATATCCTGAAGTCACGTTTGTCGGAGATCCGACAATCGTTAGAGCAAACGAGTTCTGGAGTGGAGACCGCGTCTCGGTAAACGTAGTGTGGGATGCCCCCTGGTTAGATGGTGCGAAGCAGATCGTCGGCAGATCGCAGGGCGGCTGGCAGAAACTGGATGCGTGTAGCCGAAGATCGGGTTAGGCGGCGCTTCATGGGGGAGGCCTATTTCCAGCAGTGGACTGCCGCAGGTTGTTGATGATTGATAATGATATCCTGAAGTAACGCTTATAACACAAGTAAAAAATAACCAATACGTTTAATTGAACACTTAACCTGGTCCACACAAAGCCTGCTAGCCAGCACATGAATGACGCAATGCCACTGGCAAGGCATTTAGTCTTCACCGGGAACATTTCGGCTATTAAGATCCATGGCACGGGGCCCACACCTGTATACAAAACATAAATTTTAACGAAACGGCATGATATATCATCTGACACTGTGAGATTGAGCTACTTGTATTAGAATTCAAGCAGCAATAGATCAGTCTTTAAGCCTCGGCTTCACGATTTGAACTTCGTGAGTTCGTATCTTTCACTAGATTATTGATGTGAACTATATCCTAGCACACGCATTATTAGTTTAGTTGGATTGGTTAATAAGAATTCAGTAATATAAAAAAAAACGTTGCAAGACTTATTAAAAAAAAATCATTTCGATTACTTTTTCGATATTCCAGTAGTTTTGTTTTTAATCATTGTAAACGAAACTTTTTACAAATCATTAATTTTATCAATTTATCATTACTGACGTCCACTGGTGGACATTGGTGTCTCACAAACGAAGCATGCTTCCATAATCCGGCGTTTGACTCAGTGGAGTAGCCAGGTGGTCAAGGGCCTTGGTGCATATAGAAAGAATCGGACCCTCACCCCCTCATACCATATAGATTGAACTTATATTGGCCTTCAAACTTCTAGACAGATATATGAATCAGATACAGCGAGTTGAATTTACCCCTAGTAGGATAAATCTATACGTCGTCTCTATGAGGGGTATACTCTCTATGGGAAATGGGAATAAATAAATACGACACACGATACGATGAGATCAATATATAGAAAACATAGCTTTTGTTTTTTCAGCTATGAGTGTACTCAACTAAATTACCAAAAAACGATAATAAACAGCACATGCTTATCAAGGACGCTTGGCGCATGTATTTCAAAGTCTTAAATCATCAGTTGTGTTTGTTGATGTTCATATAATATCATAAAATATCCTGTGAGCGGATTCAAGGTCTTCTAGCTTTGAGAGCTGGCTGCTTAGTTACGCCACTAGCTTGACTAGTGTCTTGTGTAGTCAAATGTTTTACTTAGCTAAGATCCGCGACAAGCAAAACAATAACAAAAATTAATAATGTGTGTTTTTCTGTTGGGTTAAGTGGATTTATTTGGAACTTAAACCAAAAACTTACCGAAAATCGGCATCAATTCTCCACCCACCAACCACTATACACAACACTAAATACACATTATCACTTTTCCATCTTGTAAACGACACGTGTTTCACCCCAACACGAGGCATCTTCAGGTATAGTAGACTCTACGGAAGACAACCGAAAAGTTTTCGGTGATAATTCGATTTCCGAAAAGTGATAATGTGTGTTTGGTGTTGTGTATAGTGGTTGGTGGGTGGAGAATTGATGGCCGATTTTTGGTAATTTTTTTGTTTAAGTTCCAAATAAATCTTTGTGGAAAACCCAACAGAAAAACACACATTATTAATTTTCTGTTATTGTTTTGCTTGTCGCGGATCTTAGCTAAGTAAAACTATTGACTGTCCATATAGTGATGGATTTCCGCAAAGTAACGCCTGACTCTATTAATAATAGTGACTTGTGAATCGCAAATTGGTTTTTAGTACCTGCTGAGGCAGATCCTGCTACCTCTGTCACTGTTTTTGCTCCCGTAGCCACCTCGTACTTACTAAGCATACGGGAAGAAATGGTGTGGCCCTATTCTTTTCTACGGTTGTACGGTAATTAATAATTTAGTTAGTAGTTTCGAAGATTTAACTTTATTGGCAGCATTTTCTTTAACGGCATACAGTAATAAACTAAAACCATAATAGTTTATTACTATATGCCGTTGTCACAATCGTTCAACGCCTAGTGAAATGTTTTGAGCATTTCAACTCGCTAAAGCCAGTTAAGCTTGACAATGATACACGAGTAGACAATGTATAGGCAACACAAATGAGTATAGGTTTACTATTATTATTATATTTTTTGTTACAATTTTAATGTGTGTTAATTTCTGTTTTGTTATTATTTATTTTATTTTATTAGTAGCCTTCCTTATTCATAATTTTTATTTTTTATGTATCTGTGTTATGGTTACTCAAAAAAATTACAATGAATGTTGTAAGATAATAATAACATTATTGAAGAAACTCACCCAATGTAAAAAGTATCATGTAGATAATGAGGCAAAGTAATGGTATGAACGCAAATGATGCCACGTTGTATTTGAAATACGTGTCCAATAAAGCGTATACACCAATAAGTCCCTGCAATAATGAAGAATAATAGTTCAAAATTATTTTTTACATACAGATATACATATCGTCACGCCTGTCTCCCGTAGGGGTAGGCAGAGACCACATATCTTCATCTGCTACGATCCCGGAACACCTTCCTTACTTTCTTCACACTCTACACAATCCATCCTTCCGTTTATTCATCGTAGCGAAATGGCTCTCCGCTAGTCGCTTCTCGCCCTCGTGGGAATCAGGACGTGACGGGTGGTGAACTTCGTCGCCGTCATTTTTTAACAAATCAGGTTAATTAAAATTCACCATAGTGAAAATTCCCACGAGCTGCAAGGAAGGATGAAAGTCAGCCCCAGCAGATCCCCGCATGCTAAGGTAAAGCACTATAGCACCCGAGGGAGTCCGATCCCGGTAAGTTTGGCACGCTTGCGACAAAGCTTCCCCTAGTCACGCATTCATTGGCCCGGCAGACCGTGGATTGGCGGAGAGAAAGGGAAAAGGATAGAGAGGAGAAAGGGAAGGGCAGGGGAAAGGAAAGGTGGATTTAGACAGGATGGTAGGAATATAATACTACCGCAACAGAAGACAAGGAGTGATACGGTAGTAGTTCGGGAGGCCGGGGTTGCGTACCCGTGTGCCAATACCATAACTAACGGTCAGGCGGCTAGGCAAAGATACTCCCTGACCTATTTCGCATATTTTATTTTATTTACAAAATCCACAGCACTTAGATGAAATTACAAAAAAATTATTTACATATCGTACTTCCAATGAAGGATTTATGTTTTATGTATAAGTATTATTAAAATTTGATCTAAAGGCAATTGGGGCATCAACTTAAAGTAGACGTTGAACTTAAGACGTTATTATGTGAAAAAATGAATAATGTAGTGTGTATACGCGCGTGAGTGTGTGTTTGTTTTTGAGTGAGTGTGTGTGTGAGTATATGTATTTGTGTAAAAATATATAAAATTATTTTCTTTTTTCAATTAGTTCTAGTCTTATCTTTAAATATTTTAAAATTTGAGTGGAATATATCAAGAGACAAAATGTTTTATTATAATTACGTTGCGTTGGAAGTATATAATAAAATTTTCGGCAAATTAGTTTTAATGCCCTTGACTTCGTAAAGTTGTATAGGTATGTCTAGTTCGAGTGGACAGTGTACGTAAATGTAGAAAGAGAGAGATTAGTTCTGTGTTATTTATGTACCCATTACAAACTTTGTATAAAAAGTATATGTCCAAAGACATCCGTCTATGTTCTAATGCCATTAGGGAGTGGAATTTTCAAAGCAACAAATGAATATAGATATATAAAAACATTTAAGAAAACCCTCTCTGTCATCGACTTGCCAATATTTTGTATGATGGTAAATCGACCTAGCCAAATCGACTATAGAAAGAAGCCTTTTCCGAGAAATTCTAAAATGCACATGTAATATTTATATTTAAGTGCCTTAAGAGTGTTGTTAAATACAGAAGTCATTTTGTCGCTCAAATTAATCTTTATTCAATATGATTTCTTTGATATGGTTTCGGATGAGACTTCGCATGCAGTGTCTTTTAGACAAACTGGACATAAACAAATAACATCTGAAACTAGCAAATAATTTAAAAACAAATGCAATGCTTTTAAAACATACGGGAGATAGAAAAATAACATATGAATCAATTTTTCGTGTTTAAAACAAATTAATAGGACCCTTGTTTCAGAAGTCAGGTCTTATGCATATTTCAGATCCACTTAAAAACCCATGTAGCCTGCGAACGTCGTAGGCAGATTAGCAGGTTTATATAAATTAGCATGCGATGTGTATCCGGTTTGCTTCCGTCTCGTCGAAGGAAGGAGTGGTTCGATTTTGAAGCCTAGTTTTTCGATTTTGAAGATACCCTAGTATAAATATTAAATTGCGAGTAAATAGTAGTTGTACAGCATAAATAAACCTGACTGTGCAGGTGAGTATTATACTCTCAAATATGACCGCTAAGAAGTAGCTTTATTACTGTGTTCTTTGTTCTGTGACAAGAGTGGATCAACCAATCTCTCCTCTCCCATGATCTTTCCCCATTCTTAAAGGTAGGTAACTATTTTGCAGTACGGTCTAGTGTTGTAGATACCCATGGATAATCATCAAGTGACCCACATAATCGTTTGCCTTCCCCTTTAATACAGAAGTGTGTTACATAAAATACATTAACATTCTTTATTTCGCCATAAGAAATTACATTTCATTTATCAAATGTCAGTATGTTATCAATAAAGCTTTACCACCATTTTGTAATAAGGTTCCTCTGAACGGAAAAGAAATGGCGAAAGAAACTCCGCAGGTATCCTCTTTTATTTTTTTAATATATGTCAATGTGAATAGATCAAACTAATAGTCTCGCAGATAATCATAAGAACCTTCGGTTATATTTAAGTGACATTCAAGTTTCAAAGAAAAAGGAAAAAAAAGATTACATGTGAAAAACAGGCCCAAGCAGACCGGTCTCCACAAGCAGTGTTAACAAGTGGACGCATGTGGCAGCCATCGCCCTCCTCAACCATTTTAAAGGAAAATGGACGACCCGTCACACGACGTTACCGCAAACAAAGACGTATAAGCGAGCATGACATACCCAAGTCTATTTTACTACATAATTAAGTGGTAATGTAGAAAAATAGGTTATATTTAGGTAAGTACGAATGTCAATAGTAGTTATCGGCGAGACTATTTACCAATAAAAACCGCAACTTACATTGTGTAATATTGATGATAGGTATAGAGATAGCATTTTATAATACACTTATGTTAAAAAATTAAACCTTATAGTCAAAAACTGTAAACAAGCGGTCGTATCTTGCTTTATATACCTAATAATAATAATTAAAGAAGTGACAATATTTACCAAAAAGATGGTTATTCCAAGAGAAGTGGTCCACATCAGCAGCTTTCTTCCTAGTCTATCCACAACCATTGGACATATAAAGCTTGTGATAACCTTAAAACAATAAAAAAAATTTTGTTACGAAGATGTAAAAGTAAGCAATAGGTATCCTTCATAGACACCAGTGTGCGTTAGCCATTTGCCTTTAGAATCTAATATCTGATTTCATTGTAAGGTAGAATTCAAAAATTTATTTTGCAGACCAATTTTAGGGATTGTATAAGTTGGAAATTGTTTGTGATGACTATTGTATCGTAATTCTACACAAAGTATATCGAAATTTTGTGACAAAAAGTTCAGAGAATTCTGATAATAATATTTATTATATGTAGATATTATGTGGGTGCATGCTTTAAGTCTTAGGTAGTGTTAGTGAAAATATATAAATTGTATTATGTGTAATTTGTAAGTCCGTGCTCACCTTTCAAGCTACTGAGTAAACTACTGAAGAATAGTTTTATTTTCTTGAAGAAGTTAGTTCTTCAAGAAAATAATTTTCGAAGAAAAGGACGTAAGACAAGAAAGAAAAGTGAGCGAATTATATTAGTAATAGAGTACATAAATGTACCTACATTTATGTACTCCTCCTACCTTATGTATTACGCCCTTCGACCTCGAAGGGCGTAATATAACGCGAGTGTTTATTAGATTTCCTGTGCGTAAATAAAGAAATCTTAAAAATTTATTTTATTTATGACAGTTATGAGGTGAAACTGGATAGAGTATAGTAGGCAAGCTTGTGCAGAGATATACTGATTCGGTCATTTTTAGAATTTTGCTATACATATATAACTTTACATAAATAAATACATATGTATATACATATACATTATTAAGACACAATTGAAAGGCGAATGTAATCTTGTAATCAGGTTAATGGAGCCCTGCACTCCTTTATGAAAAGTCAGAATGTGTCTAAAATGGCCCGACTGGTGGTTGGTCGGGGAGTGCTTGTTTCGACTCGGATGTACGGTAGTGAAAGTTGGGTTTGGCTGAAGTGTCATGAAAGCATGAGTGGAGTAACTTTGAATGATAGAATAAGGAATGAAGATAAGGATGTGATGTAAAAGAAGGTGACGTGACAAAAGTTACGACTAATAATATGGATGTGTATGGAAGGGTCGGTAGGGGAAGACCAAGAAGAATATATTTTGACCAAATTACTGAAGTTCTCAAGAAAGGCTAGGTCAAGAGTACGTTTAAATGGCGGGCTTGCATGAGTAGAGTGTTTAGTGTGAAGGAAGCAAAGAAAGTATGCCGAGATCGTAGCAGATTCAGATCTGTGGAACACATACGGGAAACAGGCGTGACCATATGTATGTATATACAATTATTCTTAGTTTTAAGTGACACGTGAAATAAGATAGTCTAATCTCACCTGTACCGCACCTATAATAATAGTTCCATCAGACGCAGATATTGTAGTGCCAACTTTAACGAGAAGTTCCTCCATGTAGAATAACATCACGTCTATACCGGACAGTTGGAGCAACATAGCCAAGAATATACAGATTCCTGTCAACATAATCCAATAAAAAACAATATTAGTCAAAACTTTATATCAGTTTGTATTATTGTAAATTAATTCATTGATAAAAATGTGTAAATAACGCTGTTAAAAACTCCATAGTATTTTAATTGTAGTTTTTAACCTTTACTTTATCTTCGTTTTTAAAATAAACCACAAGTATGTTTGAATTTTTTTAATATTTTTTTTTATTTTATACAATAGACAAAAATAATTTTATATGTACAATATTTTGGCGCCATCGGTTGGCAGATTATGTAAAAGTAATGTTGGTTTAAATAAAATAATTATAATATTAGTAATTTATATAAAATGAATTATATAGAATTATTTAAAATTCACATAAATATGTAATTTGAATATTGAGCTGTATTTGAAGAATTATTTTGCAGTAACTTTTCTTTGTTGATTAAAAAAGCTATTGTTGGAACTGTATTTCTATCAATTTTATAAAACATTTAACATATTATTAACTTACCCACATGTGTATCTACGTAATTAGCTTGAGTGCGTACCTAGAGCTTTGACGTTTCCCCTCGTTGCCCATAAGTCCTTGACGCTAGGCTCTACTTTGAATTCTCTGGTAATCATTGTTTGCAGGCCTTCAAGTTCTGCTTGCACTTGATCCTTGCGTGTACCTCGTAGTTTTTGTAACACTTTCGACGCTTCCTCATGACGGCCTTTTTAAATAAAATGTAATATATTTTATAGTTAGTAATATTTGCTATAGTTAGGTTGAACTATTTAAAAAATAGTAAAATTATAAGTATGAATTTAATGTACATTTCAAGATAGTCTAAACATCTGTTTCGTGTCCATCTCTGCTTAAATGTGGTTATTTTGGGATTCATCCCATAAAATATTATTTTATAATTGGTATTTATTTTAAGTACTTAGTAATTATTTCGAAGCTTTCTCAGTCACAATTATATTCTCTTTGTTTCACTATAATAAGGGATTATTAGTAGTAGTTATATGCAAACGTGAATTAAATACCGACCTTTGTAGACCAAGAAAAACGGCGTCTCTGGTATGATCCACGTGAAAGGCACGTAGAATAAAGACAGAATGCCACCAACGGCCGTCAACCCCCAGTAAGATGTGAAGGGACCAATAGCATACGCAAGAAGGAAGCCAATATTGATGAAAACGAGGAAGAGAGCGCTCAAAGAACCACGGATTTTGTCCTAATAAAAATAAATATATAAATTATAAAGCTTATTTTCATGATATTACATACATTTGAAAGCCTAGAACTACTATTTATCTACTACAAGTCCTTTTAACAAAAAATTGTTTTTTACTAACTAAAATGTACAGATATCTACTAAATGTCATATATTTCTTATAATATGTGTATAAATTTGTGGATAATATATCATATAATTTGTTCGAAAAGTGTATTAATCATCAATTATACTCTAGTCAAATTCCGAAAAGAATCTTTAATAACAAAGCGCTCTCTAGCAATCAAAGATACATATGCAATATTGACAACCTTTTTCTGTCATACAACTTTAAAAAGAGACAAAAGTAATTTATCCCTTTATTAATTTATAATTTTCAAATAAATAAAAAAGTAAACAAAAATCGCAAGTAACGTCAAGAATAACACAAGACGTAGTCGTAAGCAAGCAGGTTATGACACAAAGACAGCATAACATTCGCTATTCGGAATTTGGCTAGGCAATCAAAGAATTTAATTTATTTTTCGGGATTTAGCATTTCTATTATAATTTTTTATAACATAAGCATATGTAATTGGAGAATTTCATATATACATTGAAATACAGCGAAATTCATACATAATTGGAGAAAGAATTTACTAAACAACAACTCGTAACTGTAATTTAGTAACAAAAAAGAAGTACTTCAGCGATTTCTCCAATGTAAATCGGTACGGTTGCGAACTGCATGCCCGTCGCACACCCCCACGCCAGCCTGGCCGCGTACATAGCGGGCAAGTCGGTGGCTACGCCAGCGAGTAGCCAGCCTAGGAGGAGAGGGATGTTCGAGCCCATAATAATCCACTTTCGACCTACGTGCCTCGATAGAGGAACCGTTATCAGAGGACCTGAGACGAAGCCAAAACAATTTTTAATAAGTATAATATATAAAAAAAAATCAGGAAATTTGTTTGATACAATTCTATCAATAAAATAAAAATTTGTTGATGATTACGTTCAATTTGATTTTTTATTTTTTTATATATTCACTGCCGCAGTGATTGGCAGAGACCACAGAGCTCCATCCGCTACCATTCATCGTAGCAAAACGGCTTTGCATTGGTCGCTTCTCGCCCTCGTGAGATCAGGACGTGACGGGTGGCGAACCACGTCGCCGTCATTTTTCAATAAATTAGGTATATTACAATTCGTCTTTAATGAATCCCACGAGCCGCAAGGGAGGATGGAGGTCAGCTCCAGCCCCGCATGCTGAGGTAAGGCACCATAGAACCCGGGGGAGCCCGATCCCGGGACAGTCGGCACGCTTGCGACTAGGCTCGCCCCTAGCCACGCAACAATTGGCACGGCAGACTTTTTAATAAGTATAATATGTATATAAGAAAAAATTAGGAACATTGTTTGATACAAATCTAAATCTAATCTAAACTGAAAATTTGTTGATGATTACGTTCAATTTTATTTTTACTTAATATGTAAATAAAAATAAAATTTAACGTAAATAAATTATATATGAAAATAATATTTCTGCCAACCACCCTGCGTGTCGTGTTCCACCTGATGGAAAGCAATCAACGCCACCCATAGACATCCTCAGTGCTATAGTGCTATCTATATACTAATAAACAGAATGCATTTCGTTGGACGGTGACCCCTATCAACTGATCATCGCCCTGTGCAGTGATGCAGTTACATGACAGTGACACTACGCGCTATACAAGGACAGCAATGTATGTTCACAATGTTCATACAGCTATGCGGTGATTAAATATATTCAATAAAATAAAAAGCAAAAACGTAATAAACTGCGAAATGAAATTTACCATCAGAGCTAAAATCCCCACCATCCTGGATGAGTGGCGATATACTACGGTGCGTTTCTCTCGCAACTTCTTTTCTCGCACCACCAGTTTGTGGAATCAGCTACCCTCGGCGGTCTTTCCGAACCGTTACGACATTGGAACCTTCAAAAAACAAGCCTATACATACCTAAAAGGCCGGCAACGCTTCCGCGACTTCTGCGGTATCGCGGTTGCCCGTGGGCGGCGTTGATTGCTTTCCATCAGGCGACACGCTTGCTCGTTTGCCCTCCTATCCCATAAAAAAAAAACTTAAGATTTCTGAAAGCGTTGTAATTGATCACTCAAAACCAGTTAGTTTCAATGCTGTAAAAAATGGTCTATTGGTCGTAGAGCTGTGAGACTCAAACCATTCGACGCAGTATTTTTTCTGATCCGAATTAGCAATAATTTTTTTTGATATGTGTCATTTACAGCGTTTTCGCTTTTTTGTGTCGATACATTGGATTCATGGAAAACTAAGCATATTCGATGTAATGTTTTATAATACCTAAAAGCCCGCCGAGCACTAGTAGCGAGCCTATCCAGGACTCTTCTTGTAGTGTTGGTTCGCGGGGCAGCGGAGAGTTTGGGCCGCGAAGCTGAGGCAGCACCGGGGATGTCCAGCCCATCGACATGCCCGTACACATGCTGCCGTAACTTGCTGTAGGAGAATATCAAAACGTATTTTCTTTGGTCATGGTATAACTTGAGAACGACTTTACGGATTTCATTCGTCTTTTTTTATAAGTTTCCTAATACTTTGTAGTTTGTTTCAAAAATTTTTTCTATAAGAACCTTTTCGTATAGAAAAAAAATTTTGAAAATTGCACAGTTTTCGGAAAATATAATGGCTACTGAAACTTTGTGCATTTGACAGTTTGCTATGGACTTCGCGCGTTTGACATATATAAATACCATGTTTTTGAAATAACTTTTTTTTAGTAATTAAGGTTCGAATTGATTATGCATAGCTAAGACGGTACAACGTTTGTCGGATCAGTTAGTATTCTATAAAAAGGGTGTAGTCTCATATTAGAAATCCTTTTTTTATCGCAGAGCAGGCAAACGAGCATGCAGGTTACGTGGTGGTAAATGATCACTAGGGCCCATAAAAATCCATAACGCCGAAGGCGTCTAATATGCGTTGTCCACTTTTAGTGAACACATACGGTTTTGCATAATTTCCTATATCGTAACTATAATAAACATACAAATAACAAGGATGAACAAACTTTTATCCAGATTCAGGAATCAAACTCACAGTTCCTAAAATTAGTAAGTGAACACTACTCCACTGCGCTATTTGGGAAATGAGATTTATCTTGCGAACTGTTTCATTTTCCCACGTTTGGGTGCTTTAAAAGAAATTAGTTCTATGACAATTGAATTGTTTATTCGTTTTGTAAACATTTTAGTACAATGGCGGACTATAAAGGCATTCTTTTCTAGTCAACCTTTGGGCTGATAGAAAAGATTTGTTGAGAGTGTAAGATTTTAGCTTCAGATTTGTCTTTATAAAAAATATTTCAGCAAAAATTAAACTCAAGGACTCGAAAACTTTAATATTTTTTTTTCGTATTTAAGGTACATTTTTAGGGATTTAGTCTATCCGTATACATATGTATGTATGTACATACAAGCATCTTTCTCTAATATAAGAATGGAATAAATATTGAGTGAGGTTCTGTTTAACCATAATTATAAAAGAAATTTATTAATTCATCGATTGTTGACAATTCACATAGATTTCTACAATTTTGAAATACGAAAATTGAAATTTTTCATAATCAATTTATTCATACCACAACAGAATTAGTTACTGCTTTAAGAACTTTGGTATGAGTTATTATAGAATCATAAATAGGTGGTCAGAGTTATTTCAAACAGGTTTGCGTAGAATTCTTAAAATTCTGACCTAAAAAAAAATGCAACCATTCTGACTTAGACAATTTGAGTAGAATAAAATAAAACATATGAATGTTTCATGGACTTTGAAATTAATTTTAAGTTACAAATTTAAATAGTACTATAATCTGGTAACCCCGCCAATCTGTACTAGACAAGCGTGGTGGTTTACCATCGGTTCCACCAGAAATGGAAAGGCTCATATGTATATGGGCTGTAAAAAAAATTAACTTGATGGGAGAATACTATCCTACCCATTAGATTTTTATGTCGTTAGAGATTCCAACGACAAAATAAAAATTAATTATTTTGTTTTCGGCCAAACTGTAAATGTTTAGTCAAAACAGTTGCCAAAAATTGATCAAAAGGCTAATAGAATTGACAAATGTTTATTTGCGGCTTCGTTTAATGAGTCTTGAGAGCCAAAAATCCAACTCCTCTCTTTTCCTTCACCTCCATATTCATCCCTTATCTTCCTTTCCATCTCTTATTATTTAGTAGTTCGAGACTTTAAATGCTATTCTTAGGAGTTTGGATGTAGGTTAGAACCAGTCTAATTCCGACTTAAATTAATCATACATGGATGAATTAAATTAATCATTATTCCAACGTGCCTTTTGTTGCGTTTATTAACTTTGATTGCCTGTATTATTATAATAATGATAAGTAGGTACTGTGGCGCCCCGGGTGTCGCCGTGACATAGGTAGGTACTGTGGCAGGCACGCCACAGTACCTACCTATATGCTTTTTGCTTGATAAACTTAAAAAGGAACTCCATGTATATAAATTTGATTGTCATCTTATTTGGATAATGATGTATATAACTTTCTACAGGGACTACTACTATAACTTTCGACAGGGAGTCTAAAAAATTGTTTTGTCACGTATTATATATTTCACTTGAATACGTCTTAATAAGCATCAATAGCATAAATCTTTGTTTGAAAATTTTCCGTAATAATGCTATTTTAGCTAATAAGTAAGCGTAGTTCTAAATCAGGTATTTTGTACCGATTAACCGGGCTGTTATTTTAGGGTAACATATATTAGAGGTCTGGTCACTTCATTATCCGAAACATGTTCTTGCATGTGGTAGCCCTATTTTGAAATATATCTATCCGCACGAAATGATTGTTCTGGTAATTGCTACGTGTATATTTGACGCGCATACCTTAAGTTCTGTTATGTTTATGTATGTATGACCGTACCCTGGTTAACCTTCAAAGATTGTTGCTAAAGGAAGTTGACTAGATATTGTAGTATTTATTTGAATTATTAATAATTTAGTTGGGTGAGTAGCGAAGTTGCTTATGCAATCAATGATCGCGGGTTCGATTCCCGCATCACGATAAATATACGTATATGAACTACAGGTATTTATTTCAAGTTTATTTGTCTCGTCGATTCGCCTTCAACAAGCGTTAATTAGCTCATAAATGCAAAGGCTCATGTCCAACAGTGGGACATACATGGAGTGTGGAAAAAGTATGTAGAAGAGTCACATAAAAAATGATTCTTTATTTCCTGAATGATATTGTTCTTTTTGATACTGAAAATTGTTAGTAACAGATTCAGGCTAACAACGTTTTTTAACAACGTTATTTAGACTGACAGATAAAAGAAGAAAAATTATAATATATAAAAAATAGAAAGATTATTATTTATCCGCTTTTTAAAATGAAATTAAAACTATTTCTACAGTACAAATATGGGTATCTATTTTACGAGATTTTGTTTCCTTAATTATTTTACTTTAGTTTTCTTGATTTTGAACGTAAAAGTTCTTATTTGCATCACTGGTTTTTTATAACATGTTAATTAACTTAATTTTTTTTAAAAAGATAAGTTAACTGTGTACTTAATTAATAATATTTGGTACAATTCCGAATATATATGAGGTATATACATATATACATAATAAAAAACAAAATAGATTGTATTATTTTTTCGAAACTTAATAAAATATTAAATTGTTATTACGTGCAATTTGCCGCCAAAAGTACAAAGAACAATAAACAACTTACCTAACGATGCAGCCAAATATTGGCGCCATTTTTGTTTTAGTTCCGCTTTAAAATCCTCAAACATAATAATAGTTCAGTTTATTTTATAACGTAAACTTGTGTTTGTTTATTTTCAAACAAAATTTAACAACTGAACAATCGATAGACGTGTGTACAGGCTGCCATTGCACTTAATTCTGTACCCTGCTGTTTTGTTTTGCTGCGACAAACAACCAGTTTTCCGTTACAAAATTTGATATTGTAAAAAATGCAGTAGTATTTATTTAAAAATTATAACTTGATTTTAAAAAATCATTGGCAATTAATAATGTTGCTGTGTTGCAAATCGAGGAGGCGTAGTTATATTATTTTTTCTACAATTGTGTAGATCTAATTATTCGTCAATACATATAAATATTTTCTTTATTTACCTCTGTAAAACTATCTCAAAATATTTCTTTGTAACGATACTTTGTTCTCTGATGTATTTATGGAATAATATGTAGAGTAACCTTGTTATTATACTACAGAAAGTTGAAATGTGTAAGTCGAGCCTATTATTTCCCTTCGAATGCTAGAAAGGAATTAATGGTAAGCAAAACAAAAGACATGAGATTTATATGGACATAATCCTTTAGAAATTAAAAAAAATTAGAAAACGCTGTACAAAACAAAGTTTTCTCTATTCTTCATTGTATGATACATTAACTATGCCACTTCTGTGCAGTTAATTTAACATATAAATAGTTAAGTACCTTAAACTGTGTCAGCAAATACGAATTGTTTTTATTGAATGGAATGCAAGTAGCAGTTAGCAAGTATTATATATAATATCTAGTATCTGATAAGACAAAGTAGTGTCACAAAATCATACAGTACCAAATGCTCGGCCTTCACATTTAACTGAGGCCGATGCGCTTAAATTACAATCTTATGTGTTAAAGATAAAGATTATTTCTTTTAATCTCATAAAGACACATTCTTGTCGGAATTATTGTGCACTAAGTAAGATTAATAAGTAAGATTTTAATACTTTTGTAGTCGATTTGCATTTTTTTTGCGACACTGTTAACAAGTTATATGGCGGAAAATAACTGACGGTTATGCTGGGTATTTCCTTTTCAATACAAATAACGTTCAACAAAATAATGAACAACCAAATGGCACAGTGGTGAAATGTTTATTGGCTATCTACATCACACTAGTGGATTCGATTCCTGCATTCGGATAAATACACATATGACTTACATTTTTGTGTGACATTCTGAGTGTGGTATTAGTACTTGTCATTTCTGTAATATAGTGGCAATATGGCAGTGAATGTTAATGGTTTTTAATGGAAATCAAAAGCAAACAAAAGCGTAAATTCGTATAAACACCTCGTTCTAATTCATTCTAACTCGTTTCGTCGATTCGCTAAAAAAATTCTAAACATTTGATAAACATAAGTAACGTCATCAAAAATTAATATAACCTACGTCTGAATTTTTTTCTAATTACTAATATTTCCATACCATATGTGGGTGAAACTGTCTAAGTTTTGTTCTAAATTTTTATCTCCTTTCTAGTGGCACGTCAACTTGAATAGGTTCTTATGAAGAAATGATTTTATATTTTTTGATACAAAATGTAAATTTACATGTTACACCACGAACTTGAAAATAAGTATTTATTTTTGTAATTGACTTATTTTTCGAGCCAAATTTGACCATTTCAGTTTAATTCAGGTCTGGCAACTTATAATCGAAACTCCCTCACAAAACGTCATACTTATGTGGTACCATTTTTGTGTTACTGCCTTACTTTCGATGAATACAGAGATCCGGATTTTTTTCCTCTTCCCCTATTATAATTCTCTTAAGAAAGGAATGAATCTGCAGAGACCTTGATATTACAGATGTCCAGGTGCGGCGGTGATTTCATACCGTCAGGCGGGTCAACACGCTTACTTATTTGCCGAGCTTCTCTTTCTACATTTTGTAACTCTTAAAATATATATTTTTTATTTATTAAAAGTCAACAAACAGTAGCACAATACATCATTAACCTAAAACATCATAAATAAGCAATAATTAATTGCACAACCAACGAGGTTATCCCCAATATTTACATACATTGTATAAAAATAAAAACAAGGTAATGTCGATCGGATTATACTAGAACTCTGCTTAAGTGACTAATTTTTTCCTCCTTTCGTTTGCGTGTCGCTCAATGCCAAAAGGAAACGTTCTTGACCTATCAATTCGATTATAATTATAATCTAATTAATCAGTTTCTTCAGTCACACTCAAAGAATCTCCATTTATATTTTGAGTAAGGGGAAGTCGTGGAATCTTTGGTTATTAAGTACTTGTGCACACTCTAGAGTATATGTATTAATATGCTCAGTTATGACAGTAAATTAAATTATCTGACATATAAGATTGTTTATGTTGCGTTAGGAATAAACAGCCTTTATGCAAGGCATTGTTATCTGCAGACGCTCGAAGTTCAAGCAGTGAATGTTAGGTGTGTGTTTTTACTCTTACGTTTTTAAGTGAATATATATGTTAAAAATAATTTAATAAAAGAGGACAATTTGTGTCTGTATTGTGTTAATTTAAAAATTTGCTCGAATTTATTTTTGTGTAATAATAATATATTTTTAAATTAAATCACTGCGATAAGCGGTTGACTCATTTATTGTAATATGAACCCAATTAGCAGGCTTTGAGGTGCTGCTCAAGGATAAAAATATGGCAGACATTTCTTACCTCCAATGAATTATGAGCTGCGGACATGGTTTTATCATAATTTTAGAATAAAATCTCGCTAAAAAACATAGTTTGTGATCGTTTTCAATTTGAATATTATGCTATCTTTCTGCCATCATTGCCGTAAATGAAACATTTGAGCACATTATTCCTGAAATGGAATGTTTATTACAATATGGTAGTATTTAAAAAAAAAGAATTGTGTTTTTCTTTTAAAATGAAAAGTAGATTTATTTATGGTTTTCGATGGATGTTTTGTTAAAAATATTTGTAGTTGTTATATTTAATATTGAGCTAAAGTAAATATTTACTGTTGTTTAATGACATCTGTTGACATTTATGTATAACTATTTTTAATAGTGACTAGAAAATGGTACGTTATCCATACGGTAGATGGCAATACTGACTTAATGATTGGTATTTAAAATTTGCACAGTAGTTTCATTAGTGGAAATTTGCAATTCATATATTAACAATTGAGGTCCAAACGTTGCCTTCATGTAATCTACCTGTGAAGATATATTGGACCTTATACGCATTAGCTGATTAAGCTTATTAGAAATCTGAATTGAAGAAGTATTATATTATGTATTATAGATATATTATTAATAATTAGCGACAATTACCAAATTATATTTATCTTACATTGAAATAATAATTAATCAATTACACTTATATTATACTAACTTGTACTCGCTATATCTCTATTGTAAAATTATTTTAGGTAGATAGGTATATATGTATGTATTGTAAGTGGTGTAAGCGTACAAATAAGTTACCAACGATTTATCATCATCGGATAAATCATTTACACACAAATATACATGTTTATATAAGAGATTAATAGACACTGTTGTAGTCAGTCTTACTTCATCTCTTCATTTAACTCGACAAAGACATTCAAATAATTGTTTCTCCCTTGGTCAAGACAAATTAAAGAAGGTAGAAATCAAAACACTGGGTAACGATTTCCGGGTGGATCTTTTACCTTTTTTTCGTCACCTCCAGTGGTGTATTTTTGCTCTTTTTTTCACAAGTTTTTTTTAGTAATCCGTTTCTAAAATTTACATTATTTTCATTCGTTTGTTCATAACAAGCATCAGAACTATTCGCTTTTTAATGTTTTTTTGTCTACTTTACCTGTAAGAGCTAATATCATGGCTTGTAATGTTAAATTTACATGTCGAATCGCGTAGTAATATTTAGTTTAGGGACACCTTTTATATAACATTCGACTGTTCCTTTCGATCTGTTCGACTTTAGAACTTTTTGAATTGTGTATACCAAAGTTGTAAATTCATTTTCATAAATAACGTGTATTTCTACATTTATTATATATGGTTTATCCGTAATTAGATACATTAAAACAGATACTTACCGAGACCCAATATATAAATTCAGAATGATCCTTTTATTGATAAAAAATACCAATCGTTGTAAGAGCATTCACTAATTGACATTTTGGTACCCGTGTTCGATACGCCATGTCTCTGTGAAGAAATCGAATGATAAAAACTCGATGTGTCGAATCGATTGAAATGGCTGTCGACAAGCGATCTGTTTGCCCACAGATGGTACTGGGAAACTGACGAGTACTAATTGACTCTGTTTGTGTAAACATGTGGTGTGGTGTGTTAATTTAAAATCTTTTATTGTATTTTAATTAGTTACGAAATCGTTTGTCTTAACATATTAAACTTTATCGCTCGTTCTTAAAGTACAATATGCGTTCTTTAAATTTAAGCACAATCGAATTGTGGAACCATGTTTATGGTATTTTCTTATAGACTGTGACATCACGGATGAAATTAATGTTCATGAATGAAACAAAAATCAAAAATCGAAATAAAAGTAATTATTGGGTTGTATAAGTAATGGTGTCTAGCATCTTAATTAATTGCCTAGTATCCCGCCACCTGATACAAGAGTAATTTCTTGGTTCATAAATGGAATCTTTTCAAAGACATTTCTGTAAGTGTACTAGGTACTTAAAATCATTTTAATTATAGATACAGTAAATAGGCTAAAGTTGAATTGTTATATAGTGAATCATATACGAAATGTTCTTTACCTCTTTTTATTTCGCCCAGCTTTCCAATTCAACACCTTATATTATAACCGACTTATTGTACACATAAAAAATTCAATAATTGTAATTCTTCATATAGTTAAGTCGGCAGTGGCGTACCGTGGATTTCAGTCGCCCTTAAAAATAAACAAATCGACTAGAATAAATTAAGAACAAAATAAAAATTAAAATGAAATGGTTCAAATTTTTACTTAAAATTACAAGATTATTATTTATTGTAAAATTTTGCCTCCTTCAACGAGTTTCGTCCGAAACACGTCGCCCTATGCAACGACAAAGTCTACATATAGTATTTCGATAATGATGGTATTAACACATGGATTCTTGATAACCATAAAACGAAGCTGTCTTCGCTCCTACAAATTCATTTTTCAGCATTCATACTGGGGCAGGAAAAGCATAGCAGTCGAACAATCAGTTAGGCGCGACACCCAATTTGTGTTCGATTTGAAATCCTAACAAGCCGTCAAAGCGTTCCAGAAATAGTTGACTAACTAATTATGTTTCGTTACGAGGGAGTATAGCGACAATTGACAAATGTGTTCTCCAACGAGCGCGATGCTTACAATTAGCTAAGGAATGTACCCCGACATATTGATAGTGATGTTCCACACCGAAAATAGTTGTAATCTTGGTATTTTTTGAAATTAATACCGATTCATGCATATCAAATCATAAAAGCGTAAGTTTTTAATTCTTGATAGATTTATTTTATACCAATTTTTATCGATGAACTTGATTTAATGATATATTTATAGATATTTTTGTCCTTCGATTTGAATTTTTGTTTGATTATTTACATTACAAATGTATAAAACGTTTGACTTTTTATTTTTGCTATGTGTTCTCCCGTCATAGAATAGAGCCACCTTACTTCTTCCGGTGAATGTCGCATAAGGCCAGTACGGGAGCAAATACTAATAGAGAGGCAGCAGTGTCTGCTTAAACAATAAAACCAATCTGGGATTCCAAATCCATCCGCCAGTTTAGAGATTCTGGAAATATCCCTCAACCAAAGAAGGCCTATGTTCAGCAGTGGACTGTTATGACCTTATTGATGATGATATGTCAAAATGTGATAATTTAATATAAATAATTCAATATCTTCTCTTAATTTATCTTATTAATAATCATTAAACTACCATTAAAATCCTCATGGTGTTCATTTTAGCATTCGTTTTGCTAATGGTTTTCTAAGGCATGAAAACTAAGACCATGGTTGTCACTTCTTCTTCTTTTTCATAGTAGTGAAAGAATACAACTCTATATATTCCTTGTGTTGTTGAAGGTAAACGTTTAAATAAATCAAATAAATAAATTGATTCTGGAAATATTAACGGAATTAAAAAAATGTGGTCTCTTAATTTTTGAAGCACATCTCTAGTAATGACAGCAAAGCAAAATATAGTCTGCAGTTTGGGAAACTTTTTGCACAGATATTATAAAGGTTAGTTTCCTTCCATAATTACTTCTAAATTGACTGTTTGCTTTGCAAGGGGGGATTTATTTAAAGAGGCCTTTGTTGGACGGTAATAAATCATTCTGTACTGTCGCGCGATGGTTGGGAGTGTGTGACAAATTACCTGAGCGCCACCTATCGGGCTTTTAGATAACTGAAATGAAGTTAACCCAGATAATTACCATTACGAATAAGCTGTTGCTATAACATAGTTATATTCATATTTCTTTTATTTTTATAATAAAAGAAATATGAATAACATTGACTATCGTCAACTTTTTGACCGCAGTATCATACAAACCTGTAAACATATGGGTAGATTAAGCGTTGTCATCTGATGGGTTCAGGCAATGTTACCTATACTTTTCAATGTTTTTTCCTGTTTCCTAAAATTTGTATTTTAACATATTGGGAATATTTTTTTCATCGATGGAACATACATGTGTTTGGCTATAGATCTTTTTTTCCCATTCTCTCATTTTAGTATCGCTAAGATAGTATTTACTATAAGACGTCAGCAAGCACCAAACTTGTAAATTAGAGTGATACTATTTTAAAATTTATGATCGAAATTTAGAACATCTAAAAGCAAACATATTTTAAAATTCTATAAAAGATTTAAAAATAAATGAGACGCTATCTAGCTTTTAAAAATTACTCAGTTTAAAAGTGGACGACGGCATCATTTAAGTATATCTGAACTGTTTATTTGAACATTAATTTTAATAGAAATAGAATTAAAAAATATCGTGAGTGAGAGATGGGAAAATTCGGGAAAATTTCGTAGTTTTGGAGTGGACAACTGCTGCAGTAGAAACCGCGGCTTGGAGAACGCTTTGTGGCACGACCAGAAGGCGCGGCCGTCTAGTTTCAGGTACCAAGGATGGTTAAAACCGAAGATCGGACTATTAACTTCATGCAATTGTATGTATGTACGTGTATTAAATATAGAACGAATTATGCTTCCGGCTCTCATCATTCAATGATCTCTAAACCATCTAAAATTATATTTAATATGCTCGTATGTGACTCATTACTCACCCGACTCAAAGAGTCCACTAACAGAGCAATAATAATCCTATCTTGTTTCAGAGCGTACATATTAACTCAGATTTATCTCGGGAGCGTTCAATTAAGCGCGAGAACGTCGTTTATAATTTAACCGCTTTGTGAAAAAATGAGCGTGCTTCGGTCTCAACATTTGTTAAATACAAATTGGTTATTAAAATTCTTGGCGCGCCCACCCTGACAACTTGATGGCGATTTGCCGCCAGTTTCTGAACACCTAACTGATGCTTTGTTTTTATTTTGTGTCGATTGGGAATTGGGTTCAAACCGCTGTGGCAGTTCTAATTAATTATTTTACAAATTTAAACTGCACATTTCTATGCGACAGTAGAAAGTTTTACCTACCCTATTTTTTATCGTAAGTTCGGCGTTTTGTGCGAAAGAGGTCATGAGTTCAGTGAAATAAACTAAACGTGATTGACCGGAACTGGAAGAAAATATTGCTCATTATAAGACAAGTAGGAACATGTTTAATATTAAGTATAAAGTTTCAGTATGCTTGACGAACTGTAGTTCTTAACGACCTCTTAAAATAAAACATCGTAATGAAACTGGATAAATTTTTAATTGGCCCAAGCATGAACGCTTACAGTTTTTGCCTGAAAGTTTTTAATTAAAAGGATGAGAAAAACTTTTCGTGTTCAAAACGTTAATTATTCCGTTTTTGCAGTGGGTATTTTCCGAATTTATATTGTTTAACGAATAATTATAATACTTTTACATATTATGTCATTTTGTTCATTTAATTTTTTTTTCTTTTCTTTGATGGCAATTAGTTACCACTATTAAGCCAGTGTCAAGTAAAATACAATAATATCCAATCTCTTGAAATGTCCAAGTCAGCTTATCACGTTACGTCTTGATAAATTAGTGGCCATTTTACCAAAACCTTCTATGGACTTTTTCAGTCAACTTAAAAAGTTACGATACACGCATTTATATCATATCACTTAACTTATACACCTTAATCGAACTATATTGCATAATACGCCACCACAATTAAACAATATAACTGATAATAATATAAGATTATGAAGATGAAATAAAAACACAACGTCACTGATGTAAGTTGGCGGGAAAAGTCCGTTCATTTAATTATTTTATTATTATTTCATAAAAAAGAAATTTCTTACCACAGATTCAAAATATCTGTGGATTTTGTTGTCGATCTTTTGTGTAACAAATTGGTAGAGCATGTATGGTATCTTAGTTACATTTACTATTTTAATCCCATTCAATCTTATATTGCTTATTTTAATAGATATTTATTGTTAACAAAATAAATGACAACTGCCTATTTGTAAATAAACAGAGGTGTAGCTACGTGGGTGAATGATGCTGGGGACTACATAAAGGCGACAAGCTGCGAGTCTAATCACGCGAAGATAAATGCGCGACGCAGAGGAATCTAGTATTTTTTTTCCTTTAGATGTATACAAAGTGTTGTAAATGTGTTACAGAATTAGTATGGTCCTTAATTTAATTATGTAATATTATATAAATAGTTATTACCCCAACTTATAATATAACTAATTCAATGCTCTTAGTAAACATTTAGATAAAAAATGATTTGATAATCGTCGTCAGGTATAATAGCTCTCAAGATATATATTTTTATAATTGGCAGTCACCGCAATTTAGGAATAAATAAAGAAATGTATTATATTAACTGTCGTGACCATTTGTATCATTTTTTATTAGAGGTTAAGGCAAAAGATTCATTCATTAATTATTGCTTCTATAAATATTTATTCGTTATCTTAGTTTTAGCAATCAGATGTGCTGTGGATTTTGTTTATATAAATAAATTAACTCCATGCATAATGCTTCCGTTGAATTTAAAAAATCTTGCCTACATTCTTGTTGTTTTTTTATTTCAATATTACCAACTAATTCACTATTTTATATTGCGCATGATAATCATGATACTATTGCTCTGTGCACTTTTTACTTTTAATAATATTAATCGTATGGCTAATAATAGTAATATTTGGTTTAATTTAACTGACAGTTATTGAATAATATGTTTACCACAATGTGTTTATAACATAAAACCTATCGGTACCCATTAATAAACTCTATTATGTTGGTCAAAAGAAAAAAATATATTTCAAAATTAGGAAATCAAAATGAAAATTAACTAGATTGTCTATGAAATTAAATCATTATAAAACAGTAACACCCTGTAACTCAGTAATCTGTATTAAAAACCGTATCCGAAACATCGAAATCGTGCATGTCATTGGTGTAGCTTAATAGAAGATTTTTAATGGCGATTAATGTCGCGCACAAAAAGTAAATTGTGAACAGTCAGCCGTCGTTCGTAAACGCGCTACCACTTCCAACGTTGAACTTATAAAACTGTGAACTTGGTATGAATAGAACATTATATCACTCTATGGAGTGAAATCAAATAGTCGTCACCACACACCAATTTCAGCGAGATATTTCAATGCGCTAGCAAACTCAAGTGGAGGCCGTACCGGCGCAGAATGGGGTTATCCTACAATGCGTCATGAAAATATATAATTATTTATATGAACGTAACGGGCTTTAATAATTTTCTATAATACGAATAATATTTTCTAAGAAAAAACGAAATCCACCAGAAGAAAAAGCTTTAGAATGGAAAATACGCTAAAAGAAATACAATTTGCAAATAATTACCCAAGTTCATTGTCTCCGTAGTTGATTTACATACAAAAAATCGTTTACCAAATAACTTGTAAAGAAATGAAACGTTTGCACTATAAACATTCAAATCAGGCCTTTGAGAAGTTACGATAGTCTAATAAGGCGAAAAACAACATTTTTTTTGTTGTAACTCTGTTGTAATCGCTAAATGTTTTGTTATCTCGGTTTGACCATCTAAGCACTATCGGACGGCCGAGTCTTGCCTGGATGAATTTTTTTGAGGAGCGAACTATGCTCTGAGAACGTTTTACAAGTGAAATGTAATAATATGAGTCGCTTTTAGAATGTGAGAGGGCTAGAGATTGTTCCTAATATTCTTCAATTTTAAAACAGCAATGGGAACAATAATAATACCTACTGTATTAGACATTTTAGACTAAGGCACACGGTTCAAGGAAGCATGATAGGTGTTAATTGTCATATTTAACTGTAATTTTTTTCTGGGATAAAAAGGCAAACGAATAAGTGTCCCTGATCAACACTTCCCATAGATATGTGACAAAACATAGGCATTGCAGAAGCATTGCCAGTCTTTGTTTAGGCTTGTTTTTTGGCCGGCTCGATAGCTACCAGGTTCTTGGATTTGAATTTAATGATAAATCGGAATCCTAGATTGAATATTGCTAATTCTAGCATTTTTCATGAGACAATGCCTGTTTTGTTTTCCTTGGAATAATATAGGCAAAATTATTCCATCGAAAACAATTCCGCTTTATAACTTTTTCGGAAGGACTTGTGAGCAAAAGAATTGTAAGTTTAAAACTGAGACCAATGACGATGACGATGACTTCATGAACCTGTCCTGTAGTTAACGTCCTTTCCTCCTGAAATGGAAAGGCTGAAGTGGATATATAGGCTATAAAAAAAGAAGAGGGTATTTGTCATACAAGGTGCCTATGACAGCAAATACCATTCGATGGGCAACAGTATCTATCTATGCATCTGAGAATATAAACCAATCTGCAATCCCCATCTACTGCCGTAGCGTGGGAGTTATAGCACTACTCTCTCATTTCAAGGGTTTTTGGTACTAGGGATAGTTATATACCTATGTATTATTGATAATGCATACCAATTTTGATACTTTTCTAACATTAATACTTGCAGCAGTTATACTAGTTATAATTACTCAATTTAATACTTGCAGCAGATAAATAAGTGCCATACATAAAACCCTTTTTTTTAATACCTTTTTTAAGACTTTTTTTATACGTCTGCACACCTAATAGGTAATTTACCTATTCGGTATGTATGTAGATGTCATTGAATTGTCAAAATATATCTATTATTTTAAATTCACTAATATACCACTGTCTAAATATTTCATTAATAAGAAATTTAAGTAAGACAAATGTCCAATATTTTATAGAAATTAATGTCAAGGTTTTGGGTAAAAGGCTATCATAAAACTCATTACAACATAAAATGTAAATTGCTCTAAATTAGTTTAACGTAAAACAAGTTGGTTGCCCTAAAGCGCTAATGGCGCAAATCGCTCGCATCCGCACACTGAAACCCATTAAGTTCTGAAACTCAATAAACATCATTGTTCCAGCGCTTAACTAGGAAAATAACCCGGACGGGCCGCACGGGGCCGCTTTGGCCCGATCTTCAGTTCGCCGCGACCTCTAATATTCATAAGTCAATTTCCTGCCCCATTAATACGTAACGAAGTAGCGCAAATGGCCTTATCGCTTGTGCGCGATTACTTGCCCGCCGCTCTCTTACATAATTCAACGTATTAAACGAAATTGTTTAAACCTTATTGCTCGATTACGTTCCTCCACCCCAGGCACGCCTCGTTTCCCGCTGCCAATCCGCTGACGGGAATCTACTCCGTCCCCCTCTTTTGGTCCCGTCCCCCTTCAGTGTGTCCCCGCCTGTTTTCGCGCAATCTCAATCCCAGTTGACGTCCAGTTGTGACGATCGTATGTTAGGCGAGGAAGGACGTATTGCGCTTGCGTACGGATTTCAGTGCGAGCTTGCGAGGGGTTGATCTCGTATAAACTAAACATGCTGTGTTATTAAGACACTCTGACTAAATTAAATCGACGGCTTAAAATATAAACAGTAGCAGTGAAGTGTTCAAAGTGAATGTTTTCATAAAATTAGCAAAACGAATGACATACAATATCTAGATGACGACGACAACATTACAATAATAAAAACTTTGCTATGACGATGCTTGCGATGGCGCGAGGCTCAGAGGATAGAAGGGAAGAAGAGGCGGAAGCGGAAACTGAGACGAATGGAGAGGTAGACGTCGTAGGGGTAGAAGAGGCGGCACCAGTTGATCTTACAAGGCGCCTTGGGTTGACCAGGCCTCCCGACAGGCCGGCAATAGCGTTCTCCGTTGAGAATATCCTAGATCCTAACAAGTTTACAGGGCGGGCAGAAGTCCCGTTGAGATATGACGACTACTGGAGACCACATTATGATCGTGAGGATAGTGATTCAGGTAAGTTTTAAACTAAAACGTAGTTATTACCTATACTATAAAATAAATATTTTATTTTTTCATTTACAAATCACGAACCTTAGAGATGCTATTAATATAATATTATAAACGTCTTCATTGAAGTAGAAAAATAGTTTTTTGTATAGCTTACGGCAGTATGGAATATGCCAATGGCAGAATCGAACCTTTACTTGCCCGCGGGCCCTGAATACGAATTAAAGCCAATAGGCTACCAGCATTAACATCTTCGAATCCAATAGAATCGAACCTACGATCAAAGATTACAATACATGTGGAAAAATAAAGTGTAAATAAATTAAACGTTCCAGGTTAGGTTAGGTTAGTGGTTAGTGGTTTGGTAGTTCGATATTTACCTCTATAAAAGTAAAATAAAGGTCGGATTATTTTGTAAATGACAAATGTAAACAACTACGATTCATACAAACAATAATCTAATTCATACAAGTGACTATTAGAATTTTCCGATATATTAACAATTAACAGATATGATAAATGAAAATTATTAAATTTCTCAAAAATATGGTCTCTCATTGTGTGGTTAAAAAGATTAAAGACGTAGGTTTTTTTCGCTAATATGTCTATGATCAGGACTAACATATGACAATAACAGGAATAACCGATTTTTTAATTTCTGTTAATATTTATTATTGCAGAAAATTGTAATCAACATCAAATAAATATTATTTGTATCATCATAACAAAACTTGCCAGGATTTTGAGAATATATTGAAGTCGCTATAATTTTAGTAATTGAGTGATTTTAAAAATGTAAGTAAATATATACAGAATCCTTTTTTTTCTCATGTCAAGTCCGCGGCGCAAAGGGCAGATACATAGTTACGACATTCCCCTTTTGTTTTATTTTTCCTTTCGCTTTCCTCGCTTGCTTCAAGGCAAGCCGATGTGTTTGGCTTAGGGCCGCCACACCTCTGTCGGTATTATGTGTTTAGCTACATGTAAATCTAATTGCGTAAAACTTATGAATTGAATAACGACGTCTGTATGTGATTTTTATTCAAATACGAATTAAAGATAAATGGGTTAATATGTAAGCTACTGGTATGTTTTTCAAATCTAGGGATCTCGCCAATCCCTTGGACAAACGTGATGGATTAATGTCCATTCCTACAGTAATTAAAAGGCCTGTGCCCGTATGTACGTACGTATATATGATCTGTAGAAAAAATTCAATTAGTCTGTTTATACATGCGTAGACAGGCTATAAAATGATTATTTACCTAATAACAAGAATACCTTTAGTGGTGCGTTGCTGGACCAAAGTCTTTCTTAACCTTGAAGCGGTTTGCACATAATCGACAAGATGAACAGGCTGATTAAGATAGCCAAGCTAACTGTGATGTATGTTAAACCCACAGTTTCATCATTTGTAAGTTGCAAATCCGACATCCTCTCCTGCTCTCTCCGCGATTAAACCCCGTGATATACAGACGTGTTTGTTTTGCCTGACCTGTTATCTTATATTACTGTACCTACACTTTATCATAAATACTTTACAATCTCGATGAGAATGGTAAATTTCATTGATAACGTTTTTGTTCGTCACCGGCCCGTGAACAGTCCTTGATCCGAATTATTACGATGCATCACGTACAGTTGTGATAGATAAAAACATGTTGTCATTATTTTATTCAAAATAGATTCACGAGAAATTTCTTGTGATGTCATATTACAATAAACCGAACAAACTACAACCGCTTCGAAAAGAAAATGGCGCAACCAACAGCGTAGGAAACTCTCTGATCTTTTATTTAAAATGACATTTCATATATAAGACATTGTTATATATCATTGATCGACCGATTGAATACGGTCGATCATTTTAGTAATCTACAGTTAGTTGAGCTTTACTGCATTAACTTTTGTCAATAAAACGTTTGAATTAATTTAAAGATTACATACTATGCTTATCTTGAATATCGGCCGGGACTTTATAAAAGTATATACATTTACCCTTAAAGTGATTGCATATTTTATGATTTTTTTCTTCGTTTCTAGTGTTATAACTATAAACGTCACAAAATTTTAGTAAAAGGTGGCGATTTTTGTGTCATTAGGTATCAGTTTCTTCCAAGATACCGAACAACTAAATTCTTCGGCATAGTGAATAGATGTTTCATCTCTCAGCATCTTTTAATTTATTGCTAGTCCACAAGTAGATACATCTGAAAATAATTCCTTTAAATAGGTACCTAAAGATTGTATCATAATAGGTCCGGTCGTGTATAGTCAGCTTAATTTTTCTAATACTTTACTATGTAAACATTTAAATTGGTGTTGATTTTTAAAATGCCGGTAGTTTGAAAGCAATTTTAACGTATTATTAATACATTGTATTCCTGATAGACTACGTGACAATTATTATCTGACAAGGCCGCTATTATCGTCAGCAGTGTACACGATGCTATACCTTATGGCTATTGTAATAGAGAAGAATAATGCATCTATTATATACGACAAATGGGAGTTGGTTGGTTATTGTGACAACCTTTAAAATCTCAATTAAGTACGTGATGAAAAGTGAAACGTTTTCGGTACAATAGTTTGTACCGGAACTTGGGAACACGAGTTTAGATCTCAATTACTGAGGTGGGAATTGATATGTCGGTTTTGTGAACAAAACAACAAAAAGAGAAATAGATAAACGAATGAAATAATGGTGTTTAATGTTTTTTTATCTGTTTAAAAAAAGAAATAAAAATTGAATTAAAACTATATACAAAACGTCAATACATAGTGATTAAATTGGAGATAATGTGTATTAATATTTCCTTTAGTTCTCTATAAAGGGGAAAATAGTGAATAATAAATTATATATATAGAGTAGTTTTGTTGTTCTTCATAGGGAATCTCTTTTTAGAATAGTTTATTGATTTTATGATTGTTTTGAATAAATTAATATAACTAGCCTTTAATAATTACTTGCAATTTAAGTGTATTAAAATTTAAATACCATTGAAATTATATTCTTTCCCTTATTTGGTTTATTAAATACCTACTCAAAAAAAATAACATTTGAAGGTTTGCCTGTAATGTACAATAATGGGCTTTATATTGTAACATCTGTACTTATTTTGCTCAGTTATTTCATCACTATCGAAAAAAAAACCTTCTAACTTTTTAATTCTACTTATATCATCTCACTTTTAAAGCTTATCGTCACAGTTTTGAGTCTTGTATGAATGATATTTTAAGAGTTTGGCGATTGTGTTCCCGTCGCCTTATAGGACAGTCGAGACAAGTAAAAGGAAAACTTGAGCCTATCTCTAACTTGCTATTTTTAAAATGATTAGACTGCTATTAACGTCTGTTTTTACAAAAATGTTTTTTTAAATTTTTGATATTTTAAAGCCTTTTCGAAGACAAAATCGAACAAAGGTTTAAACAAACAATAAGTACTTGTGGGAATCTATAAGATCTTCTAGATGGATTTTTTCATCTTTTAAACAGAATCTTTAATTACATGATATTTAATTGTAACGTAGAAAATTATACAAATAAAAATAAATTATATATTATTATTAAATAATTTTTTAGCAGTTTGTATGAACCTTATCTGTTGACAAGTAAGATACAAATTATTCAGGGGAATGAGCATTCTTACATTTCAATAAATTAAGAAACAACGGCGGCCGGAACGATCTGTCTGGCTTTGATTGATAATAGCTTCCCTGTCCAACGTGGTGACCTGAGTCTATCTTTCCGATTAAAGGGACGCTTATATTACACTACAGATTAAAAGTGATCACATCACAACTCTGTAGAACCACCTACCTTTGGCGGGGTTTCCGAACCGATACGACATTGGCACTTTTAAAAAAACCTACACATACCTACACATACCTAAAAGGCCGGCAATGCTCAAGCGTCTCCTGCGGTGTCGCAGTTGTATACGGCATTAATTGCTTTCTATCAGGCGACACGCTTGTTCGTTTACCCACCTATCCCATAAAAAAGTATATTCTGAATTTTGTGTCTGAAAATTATAGCGGATGGAGCTCTGTGGTCTCTGCCAACCACTGCGGGGGATAGGCGTGAATATATATATATATATATATATATATATATATATATATATATATATATATATATATATATATATATATATATATATATATATATATATATACATATATATATATAAACGGGCTGTATGAAAATTACAGGAAAATAAAAAAGAAAAATCTTCTAATCACACATTGTCAAATGAGACTTGCGTGTTTTTTTGTTTCATTCTCATCGGCCAGTGTCCACGACCGGAAACAACTAAACTGTCGTCGCACGCAGCTGTGGCCACACTCTCGCAAATTGATTTATCGAGGGCGCTGCTACTGTATGTCAAATTATCTTAGTTCAACGATAATGTATTTATGGTATTTTTTACTTTTGTATAAATGTATACAGGTATTTTAACAACAAATATTCATTGTTTTCGTTTGTTTCCTATCTACCGTACTTTCGTATTTCCAAAAAGCAGGCAACATCGCTTTCGTAATAGACATTTATGGGCGTAGTTTTCACTTGCTAGTTTGCATTTCTATTAAAATGAATAACCCTGGCTGGAAAAGCGAACACTTCGTCAAATATGTCATCTTATATAAGACTGGTACTATGTATGAACCTTGCGGAAGTATGATAATTTTTCTTTTTTTTATGATTGTATTCTTTTAATCGTTTACTGGTCTGGTTTTGATGAGAAGAAAATGAGAAGAGATAATGTTCTTTTTGCAATTAATACCTATATGAACAGCCAAAATACCTACCTATATCATTTCAATATATACCAATTATTTCAATATAAAGAAGAAAAAATCGAGTTATTTCTCGCAAGCGATTTTTGCTTTATTTGTTATTTCAAGTTATAAATTTTCTAGAATATTCTTCATATATGTATATTTTTTTTTATGGTCATCGGACTCTCAAACAGAAGTTGCGGACTGGGGAGGTTTTTCGTTTCTTTTTTTTTCAAAGAAGGCAATGTTTTTAATGTTAATAGAATTTTTGTGAAGTATATCTACTAAGCTAGTAATGCTTGTGCTAGGATTATGGTTCACATCAATAGTCCCGTGGAAGATACGAACTAACGACGATCAGATCGTATTCATTAAAAATAGTATCGAACCAAATATTATATATATTGATATATATATATATACATATATATATATATATTATATAATATATATCATATAATATATAAATATAGTATCGAACTATATATATATATATATATATATATATATATATATATATATATATATAAATTGGCATCCTTGGGATCGAATTAATTTTTATTAATGGAGTCAGGCGTTTGTTGAAATCCTAATTACTATATGGATAGTCAGAATTTTTACTTAGATAAGCTCCGCGACAAGCAACAAAAAAAGAAAAATAATAAATAATCAAAAACTATTTATTTTTATTAGTTCTTTTTTGCAAATTCATACAATATACGATTATTTAAATATTAATATATAAATTTTGTCGAATTTGATCGCGGGCACCGAGTTTGGTCCTCGTATATTTTAAAAATTATTTATTTCAATTTTAAGTTAGGCTTTCCAATTCATCCCCTGGTGAATAAGCAAGCGTCTTGAAGAAATCCGCGTTCTGGAAAATATTTGAAGTTATGAAGACTGCTGACTACCTTGTAGGTACTATACATTATTGCTGTAGTTAAATTTTAATCAATCATATATTATTTCATCGCTCATTTTATCTACGTTTTGATTTTATAATAATGACGAAAATTCTTGTAAACAAATGAAGCGATCAAAATAAATATTTTTGTGCAATGATTCTTCTTCTTAGTGTGACCTAAGGCAGTCAAAAATTAAATTATCATGCCAGTGTCAACTGAAATAATTCGCATTTCTTTTTATGTAAGTTGTATAGCGTTACATCTTTATAAAATAAGGGTAGTATATTAAACTTGTTATAGACTTAAATAGAATAAGCCTGTATAGGTTTATATAGATAAATTTATATAATTTTACTTACTATGCCTTATTGGAACTGCATTAAATAAAACTACATAACAGAATTGATAATTACCCGTAATTATAAAAATGAAATAGAAGTAACTACAACATTACACATGTAAAGAGATCATTAAAGCCTTTTATAATATAATTCATTATATAATAAGATACTAGAATCATAAAATTCTTTTTATAAAAGCAAGCAAAAGTAACAAATCTGTCCAGCTCAAGGTAGGTAGGTACTCGGTCAAGAGGAGTCGTTGTATAAAACCCGCAAACACTCAAAATAAGAACACGAATCCTGCAAGTCCTGCTATTGGTCGACGACAGATAGAGACAGTCGCGGGTTACCTCACACGGTAGAGCAGGACAGCCGCGACCCTACAGCCTGCGTCCCTTTGCGCACCAATCCGTGAAATTAGAGTCGTCTAAACGAATCTAACGATTATTTTATTATCCCTTTTGCACTAAGATTTGTTCCTTGCTCACTCAAATAAAAATAAAAGGTGAGTAAGGCGTCGCGAGGGTCAAGGGGCCATAAATTTCGACAGTTTACGGTCTGGATTGGATTATTATCCGGGCCTTTAGGTCCGGCCGGGCAGGGATAAGTGCTGCTCTATTTTGTTAGCCGTGTTTTTTTTTATCTTACAAAAAATATTTGATGTTTTTATATTTTTAGAGCCGTGGTAGCGTGCATGGCCTGCTTCGAACGGGGAAGTACCACATTTCAACTGAATATTAGCGTCAAGTGGTAAAATTATATTGTTAACGCGTTTCGTACGGTGAATGGAATCCGGATGCCTATGCCAAAATTCTTTTCTCTCCCTTTATTTCCTTCCCCTGATCTCATTACTTCCTTGTATCTCTCCCATTTAATCGTTTTTCGCCTACCAATATTCACATCGTTACTATAAGGTAGGCACAGTATCTGTACTGCAGTGCCTTTAGACTATAAATATTCATGGGCAGCGCTAGTTGCTTACCATTAGGCGGTCCGCTTATGTGTTTGCCTATCGTTTCTATAAAAAAAGTTAAAAGTTAAAGTCATCTGAAAGAGACTGTTTCATTTTCTCTCATACATACATACATATCGTCACGCCTGTTTCCCGTAGAGGTAGGCAGAGACCACAGATCCTCATCCGCTACGATCCCGGCACACCTTCCTTGCTTCCTCCACACTCATCCATCTTTCCTCTCAACCGCTTCTCGCCCTCGTGGGAATCAGAACGTAACGGGTGGCGAACCACGTCGCCGTCATTTTTAACAAATTAGGTTTATTATATTTCGTCATAGTGAATCTATAAAATATTTTTAATATTTGCAAATAATACCTATTGCATGGCTTTAGTATCAATTGTAATTAACAAAATCTAACATTCATTGAAACCGTAGGTTTTAATGATGGCATTTATGATGTGGTAATTAAAGGAGAGTGTGTGTATGATTTAATAATTCTTATTATTTAGCAACGTGTAACGTAGACTTAACTTTTTAGAACCTACGGCGGTACAAATGGCAAGAAAGTGATCAAAGTATTCATTATTCGAGATGTTATTTCTAATTGTTGAAAATGGCCTACAACCTGCGCCCTTGAATTTTAAAATTCAAGGTATTTCAACTTTATAAAATTGGAAGGGTGTTCATCAAGTAAAGCCTTCAGGAAACGGAAGTGGCGCGGCGTGTTAACGAGGGGCTTAATGTTACCAACATTGCTCTGACTTTTTAATTACGGCCCGGAAATGGCGTGATAACATCCCGATGTTGTCATTGTGAATAGAAATGACGGTGAAATGAGTTTTAAACTTTTTGGTAATGCATTTGGTGGTTTCATTGTGAATGAATAAATTTTGACACAATATTTCTAAAAAAAGTTGATACTATTGCATCATTATCATTAATATAGCTGTAAAAGTCCCCTGCTATAATCTCCCTGCTAAAGTCTCTCTTTAATTTTTCCTTAGGTGTCGTATGAGGCGACTATGGTAGCAAACACCAAAAGACATACGGCCGCATCTACATGAAACTAATCTGTAATCCTCAATACATCCGCGATCCGGGATCACGGTAACACCTACCTACTAATATAGAACAAGTACTTACTACGTTTTAATCATAGCATGCAAATGATTTGTTACAGACCATAATTTATTTAAAAAAAATTACTTCAAATAGTTACTATTTATATTCATATGATATATTATTATATGAAAGTATTATATAAATAATATATAAATAAGCATAAAAGTTTATTTATTTTGTATGTAATTTTTGAAATAGTATATATTTTTATTCATTTATGGACCATCAACAATCCCAAAAATTACATTGTTATAATTAATTTATACAACATATTGATTTGTAATAGTACATGTAGGGAGTTAAGTCTGTAAAATGTATAGTAAAATTGTGATGTAAAACAGGTAAACATACCATAAATAATTAAGAATTATTTATGGTCTTTTTTATACTGATTCTTCTTATTTTTCTATCTATAAATGTATGGTAACTACATACAAGCTAACGCGAAATTAGTAAAACTTTAAAATAAGAAGCTCAAGTGAAGGCTTGAAAAATAACACTGTCATATGAATAATCAATGTTCATATTGAAGAAACGAAATAATTGAAGATGAAATATTCTTATTCTACCATTAGTATAATATTTGAAGGTATGGTCGAAGTATTCAGTTAGAATTATAATAGGTAATTGGATATGGATCCCAAAGAACATAACGCCTATCGCATTTACTACTATTAGATTAAGTCTAAACGCTTCAATATCGCTTAACATAACTGTGAACATGGTCCCGCCTGCCGGGAGCACCGACCCAAGAATCCTTCCCAAATTACACTTCACCATTTTCTTCATTTAACAAATTGATGGCTCTTGTTTGTCGATAAATCCGCCTACTCTAAAATCGTCCCTAAAACTAAAGTTCCTAAGTCGAAAATTCCTCGTAACATATTAACAAACCACCTAACTTTGCCCCAGAACGCTTACGCCCTGAGATAAGGTTGAATTTGGGTTAATGGTAAGCGTTCCCGGATTTTTAACCTTAGCAAACAGGCTTAAAGAGCGTAATAGCTCGACAATGGACGCTCGGGGGTATAGGGGGACGGACGTGGGGAGAACGGGGTTGCGGTCCAAGTTTGTAATTAATAAAGCCCTCTCGATTACAAGTGCCTTTCCTCGCTGGGGATTTGGAGGGTGAGTGAGGTATATGAGAGAATGTGGTTGCCGAAGTCTGGAAGGAATGTGCTCCATATGCCAATATCATCATAATGAAATAAAACTGGCATATTATAAAATAATCTTCAAATTTTAGGTTATAATTTAAAAAATAAGAACTTCAATTTTATAAAAAAATAAAGAAACATTCAATGTCCCTTTCTTTAAAAAAAAACAATCTTTAGGTATGCTCCGTTATGTGATTAACATAGTTTTCCGAGTTAGCAAACTGAAGTGGTGAGGGACTGATCAACTTTGTCGAATAACCCACAATATCTGGAGTAGACAAGTATTGGAGCCCGTGTCTTGGCAAATTTAGTGTACTACCGCAGCATACATTTATTTATATGGATAAAACTTATGGATAAAATCTGCAAAACACACACACATCCACGGACACTCACACATCTACGGACACACAATCACACATTAAGAAGGACCATTATTCTTCTTTCTTTTTCTTCTTTTATAAGTAATATCAATTAATTAAGAGATATAGCTAAGATCGATAGTAAAGATTCAAGTTTAGTTTCCGAGATACAGGCAATCGCCTAGTTTGCAGTCCACAAGCAACACAACCTTGTATATATCCATGTATGGTAGTTAGAAAAATCAACGTTTTCTTTTTTTCTAGTGTTTTGTTTTTTCTTATTATTCAATGGTTTGTTACCATTGTTTGTTTTTGTTTTACGCGTCGCGTACATTAACAATGTATAGAGATTATATGCCTTTATGTATAGAAATTTATACATATTTTAAAATCCTAAGTCGTTTGTCGTCAGATATTTTTCTAAAGGTAGGAATTTACTGCCATCGAATTTACAGCGTGTAAATCCTCCAGGCTCACCCGTGCTCCACTTCCACGCATTATGGGGTAACATACCAACATACAAGTTCACTTACTATATATATTTAGTTGGTGTAGACGTACAAAAGTTTTTCACTATCAAGTGGATTACAAACAGACATTGTATTACAAATAGGAATGTATGTAAACTAAATATTTTTAGGGTAAAGTGCGTTACGTGTACATTTAATGTAGGCAACGCGAGTTCGATTTCAGTTGCAAGCACTTATTAATATTGTTTTTATAATCACAGTAATTATCAATAACAGTCTTAAGAGTTCATAGTTGGTCTTTAAAAATTATGAAGGTTTATTTATTGCCCTCCATGCCATTCGTGTAGATTTTCGACCGACTTATACAACCTTTATTAATGTTTAAATCCTTGTAATATTTCAAGCCTAAATTTGTGTTATGTCCATAAGACTTTCAGATTTATAATTTAAGGTAGTAAATAACGATCATTCATTACGTTTCAATACTTCCATTGCTTGGGCAAAAGAAATTATCGCGAGGAAAGCAAGAGCAAATTATGATTAATTATATCATAATTTCAAATACGAAATATGAAACAAGCTAAAACAATGTAAATTTTCGAAATCTGCTAAATTTTCATATATAATAAATTATATACAATCTGCCTACGACGTGCGTAAGAACGAATAAATAAACCATCCCGTGATTGTTTTTTTTTTAATTATTGGTTAAGCCAGTCAACCAGTTAATGAGACTCAATTTTTGTTTTAGATAAATTTGTCATACAAATAATAATTCTAAAGAGGCTTTAATTATTTTCAGAAAGATTTTAATATTTTTTATAATAAGAAGGATATCAATAATAAGCAAGCGTAAATAGTTCAGTTGGCGAGAGTTGCGCTTACAATTTAAGATCGGGGGTTCGATCTTACCAAATACATATTCCCAGCACAAGCATTATGAGTTTGGTTGGAATGGTTAACGAAAATTCTGATAATTTTACTAGTCTCTACTAGTAAAAAAACACAAATATTATTCTTAAAAAATTGCTATATATTATATTTAATTGATTTCCCTAATTATATATGTATATAGACACACACACACACACATACATATATATATATATATATATATATATATATATATATATATATATATATATATATATATATATATATATATATATATATATATGTACACATCCCGTTTAAGAGAGTTGATTTCTTCATAGTCACTCACGTATAATAAAGAATATTTGAACGTTCATCCTGAAATGTTTTTAATCGTATTATATTCCTATACCCACCTACATTATTTTCCGTTCAGGTTATCACCTTTATTTGCACGTACAGACAACATGTACTTAATTCAACTGACACATGCGTCGCAAGCGCAACTGTAATATATCAGTCGTCGAGACAACTGCTCGTAATTTCATCGCGCTAATTCGTGCCGGCGCGCTGGACCACCAACTTTATACAGAAAATCCTAAACGACATTTGTCTTCAATATAATTTCAGTCTAATTGCTTGGAAGTTAAAATTGTTTTCTCAATACATTTTAGTATTTATCTGCCGTAGCAGAAAGCATAATAATTAAATCGAATTCACGGTTCAGATGTTAAGATCTATTTTTGTGTGCATGTTTGTTTTTTCTGTTCAGATACAGCAAAGTTTTTGTTTATATGTTTTAATTTGTCTTAAGCCCTAATAAAATTGAACTATATTGTCATGCTTCCAGCTAAAGGGGTTTGAGAAACAAACAAGTTGTAAATTGCGCTAAATGCGATCTCATCAAATGTCCGGATGGACACATATCTTTCACTGAAAGTATGATAAACTTAAAATATAACACAATTAAGGAATTCCAAGACATTTGAACAGGGTTTTATTAAATAAGCTACGTTGTCATTCTTTGTTCGCATTTTATTAATATGTCAGATGTTATTTTTATGTCAGAATGCAATTTGTATATGTCAGATTAGGTTGGCACTGTTCTAAACATTTTTTTAAAAACTGTTCCATTGAAACTTAATATTTTATAAAAAAACGAATATTATTTTTAGTTTACCTTTTCATTCTTTTCTATCATCATATCGTTAATGTATCACCAAGCTACATCAAATTATCTTTTTAACATTGTGTCCGTCCTATGGTTGTCTGGAAGTAATCGCTATTAGCGATAAGATCGCCATTTGTATATAAATATTACAATCAATAATTGTTCAACTTTGTTTTTGGTATACAATAAAGAACAAATCTATCTATCTATCTATTATCATTCATATTTATATTAATGTGCTGTAAATTTTCTTCAAATGTTAAATAGTTTACCTTCTTTTTCAATCTAAGAACATATCCTCTTAGGTACTTAGTATTTATAACATTTTAAACAGCGATGATAATCAAAGCTTTAAATGTCGATTAAGCATATAATTTACGATTTAATTTGCTGTCAAAAGCGTTCCATAAATCCGTTATGATGACCACTTCAATTATATTAAATATAAACTAGTGGCGATTTTCTTTCGTTAATGTTTATTGCTGTGCTCTCTAAATGTTATGACAGCTTAAGCTGCTTTGATATCGATTTGACAATTATTAATGCTGATTTTATCGCCATTTTGCGCTTACCGCGCTCGTTTTAAAGGCTTCTAAACTAAGCGGCAATTTTAACAATATTTATATATCCTGTCTACCATTGCCATGCGTATTTCACTAATTTTACTAAGAGCAAAACAATCATAAATTATAATTTAATGTTTCCGGACGTTGAAAATTCGCTGCCGATGTTGGCGCATTAAAAATTAACGGCGGTTTTAAAACTATTTCGCACTGGCCACAATCAGTGGCGGGAGGAAGCGGATACGTCTATTATATCATCTGAAAAACATGAAAATTTCGGTATAACGACCATGAGGAAATTATAAAATGGTAAATTTATATGAAGTTTATTTGTATTCGGGGCTCCTTTCTTGTTTATATCGGGAGCTGTTAAAAACATATTGGCCATAGTCATTAGTTTGGAAAGTTTATGATACTATAAGCATGAGCTGAAGGCGTAAATCTTTGTAGTAGGATATTATATAAGATCGTTTGAATTTTACACAAAATTTTAACGCTTTTCGTCTATTGAAACAAATATTTACTGCACTATCTGTTAGTTCGGTAATGAACTTATAATAGTTGTAATATATAGCTATAGGGGTACTTTAGAGTGAAAATACAAATATTATGTCGGAATTGAACCCAATACCCGCTAATAATGGAAGCGAACGCTATGCAACAGCGCCATCTAAGTTTTGATATTGCTTGGGTCATTTTGTTTGGATCTAGAATCGAATAGATCTAGAATTAAATACATTTTAAGAAACTTACATTAGGATTAATTAAATATCTACGACACCACTCTTTAGTGTCTAAATTTTTGCCTGAAATCTTTCCAAAATCAGTATTATATTTATTTCAGTGAAAGATCACCTGCAGCATTCTGACATTGAAGCGGATGACGTCGAGACCGATGATCAGACATCCAACATGGACGATGATGTTCTCACTCAATCCGACCTAGACGAGAATGGAGATCCTAAAAGTCCAGTAAGCTCCAGCTCCAAGAAGGGTAAAGGCGGGTCGTCGAGGGACTCAAAGGGTGGAACGAAACCTCGTAGAGCGAGAACTGCCTTCACATACGAGCAGTTGGTGTCCTTGGAGAATAAGTTTAAGACGACGAGGTACCTTTCGGTGTGTGAGCGGCTCAATTTGGCGCTGAGTCTAAGTTTAACAGAAACACAGGTTAGTTGTGTATATTGTATTATAAACTCTATGTGACGTACGTATCTTGATGAGCTAGTTGACTCACTGGAGAAGCTATCGCTTTTGGAGTCAAAGGTGGCGGGTTCATATATATATATATATATATATATATATATATATATATATATATATATATATATATATATATATATGTGGATTCCATCCAATTCGATTTGGACAAGCGTGTACTATAAAACCCGTACTATAAAAAAATAAACTACCAGTGTGTGTAGAAATATAATTTTGTGCGTATATCATAATTTTACAAACATGGCAATCCATTGCTAGACATAGGCCCCACCCAAGGCGTGTTACCTATTTTTCCGAGCTTGGGCTATGCGTAGTCTTTTCTCTTCTCTCTTCAATCTTTGTAAGCCGTCCTGTGCAGATCGTTGATCCATTTAGTCGGAGTCGATCGACACCACGTTTACTAAGACGCGGTGTCCATTCCCACTGTTTTCGCTTCTCGGTCAAATTGTCTAGCCCATTTGGTCACTCGAAGTCACATTAGTGACTTCCACTAGAAAACCTCTGAACATACCCCACTCCATTGCCCTTTGGGTAACTTTTGTGTAACTGTTTGCAGTATATCTACGTTAAGCAAACAATCTGTCTGCCATGACTCAATTTGAGAAATTCGTAATCCTTTCTAGACAAGTCCTTAACAAGCATAGAGGATACCTATGTATATGCCATAGAAACGTCTAATTAATTCGTAGCGTCATATGAACGATTAAAGATTACCAGTATTTAATACCAACGCTTTATATATTATATTATATTATATTGCTTGCGTTTAAAAAGGTCATACCTACTATAAGGTTAAAAAAATAGTTTATGTTGCTAGCGATGAATTTTAGTGTTGAAATTTTAAATAAAATTGTTTTTCTTTTCTAGGTTAAAATTTGGTTTCAAAATCGTCGAACGAAGTGGAAAAAGCAAAATCCGGGGATGGATGTCAACAGTCCAACAGTACCGCCTCCGCCGGCTGGAGGTTTCCCGTCTGGTGCATACCCGGGTGGTTTGCTCTACTCACATGGGGTCCCATATCCGTTTACAGGACCGGGGCCGTACGCGCCCTATTTCCATCACCTTGCGGCCAATCATCATCACTCTCATAGCGGCCTAGGACATTCCCATACGTGATTGTGGTCACGCCCTGGCTGTGGAGATGCTAGGGATAAAGATAATGAGAATAATTGTGGGCTGACTAATTAGTGAAGTGAAAAATTATGGATAATATAGTTAATTATGTATTAAAATATTAGTGCAATTTAATGTTTAAGGCGACTATGAATCAATTGTGATATATTGTAAGGTTTGTTATATTGCTACTGATAACTTTTTGAAAGGGACACAAGTTGTATCCCATATAATTGACTGCTATAAGTCCACACAATATTTGTACCGTTTCTCTAATAATTATTATCCTAAAGTAATATCATAAAAACCATTAATTTTATACGTTACAAAAAGCGCACATCACTATCAAAGGTAACTTAAACGTGCTCAATATTGCTTACTTTATCTTATTAGTTATATTCATATAATACAAAAAAGAACGCAAAAGAAGTTAAGTAATCATTTTATGAGAAGCAATCAGCACCTATCCTAGATATCAGGAAAACCGTAAGGATTGTAAATACATTATTGACCCTTCACAAAGGTTTAGGTGTTAAAAATAAAAGATTGTGTTTTAATTTTAATTTTAAATTACAAAAAATACATGCATACCAAACGGTAGAAAATAAATCTTGTAAGTCTTGTAAAAAAATAGAAAGTATTTGTAAAAATATACTAAGTTACGACTATTGTAAATATTTTATTATAATAAAAATTAACTTATCCTCGTCGAAATAATATTATTATATCTGTAACTTTATTTAAATTATTACTCTTGTGCCAAATCCTTAAAGTATTATAAAATGTGAGGCTTATCTGTTTATATAAGCCCTATCAGTGTAAGAGATGGAAAAATTGATTCAATTAAATATTTATTGGAAGAATGTTATTACATTTTATCTCATGATTGGAGGTTGTAATTAAATATTAGGTTGATCGATCGAAATTTTAGACAATGACAAGTCTATATAATGAATATTGAAGTTGTTCTTGTATTTCGCGCAGGAAATCTAGATGTTTCGGTGGTATGAGCACGTGACATGTCTTCAAGTGAAAATCTGTGCCGCGATTCTCAAACAAAAGTAATGTTTTTTTTTTTTTAATTTTGGTATCGCAAAAAGGATATATACTTTGTCAAGAATGGCATATTATTTGTCTGTAGCATGAATGGGTAGGCTCGCCCGGGGAGGTACCACACTCCCGCAGAAAACCGGCGTCTGAGTGGTAGTTTAGCTACAGCGCTTCGTCCGGTGAGCGTTTGAGTTTCGGAGACACAATCCCCCATCCTCCCCTCCCATAATGACACTTTCCGGCCGGCTTTAAGGCCGGCAACGTTTATGTACTGCCTATGGCACTTTATAACATTTTAATTTAAAAATAAATATGTGTAAAACAAAAGTCATTTACTACAATTCTTTTACAATATTTTCTTTACGAATAAGCAGAATCTTCCAGACATTATTGACTTATGTAGTCAGAAATAAACTGCTCAACTTTAAAATAATAGAGGAATAAGTTTTAATGAATTTAAAATTATTCAAAAAAATATTCTATGATTCAAGTTAGATCAAAATGTAAAATTATTAAATACAATAACAAATCTATTTTATTTCATAATGCATATTTGCTAATAATTTGGCGACACAAATGATGCGATGGCGAAGTGTTCGCTTTATAAGGTTAGATAAAAGGCCACAAAGCGAACAAAAAAGCCTACTTAAAACAAGCCTAGTGATGTAGGTAGGACTCATATCTTACCGGCAACGCATTTGTGACGGCTATGGTGTTGCAGATGTCTATGGGCGTTAATTGCTTATATACGCTTGCTTGTAAAAAGAAGTTCGTGGGTTCGATTACCACAACAGTTTAAATATTTTTATGATCTACAGGTACATATTAATTCTGGTTTGTGTATTCTAAATGGCACCCACGATAAACGGAATCCTACTATTGAACTATGAGTCTAAAGCAGCCTTTTTTTTCGCATCATCATCATCATCATCATCATCAAGGCATTACAACCGCGGGTGGGCCTTAGCCTGGTCCAGTACATTTTTCCAGTCGGTTTTTCGTTTAGCTTTTTCCCTCCTCACACCGATTGCCTTTAAGTCGTTCTCGACTCCATCTAGACATCTGAGCTTAGGCCTTCCGCGGCTTCTACAACCATCTGGTTTGCCGTCTCGTAGACGTTTGGGTACTCTAGCCTCGTCCATCCGTACCACGTATTTAATGGTTTTGATGACGTTCGGCTTATTGTACAGCTCACACTTTCTTTTCGCGCCACATAATAATAAAAAAGAATGAGAACGTTGAAATGGTGAACACTTATGAACAACCTTGTCTACATTAAGCTTGAGATTACTGCATGGTGCTCGTAAAGCATCGTTCAGTTGAGGATAAATAAGCCGGTTTCTATAAATGTTTTTTGAAAATTTTACAGCGTTGAGTTGATTAATTTTGTTAACCACTCTAATGTCCTAGGAGTGGTAAATATACCGGGCCGCATAAAGTTCAGTACTTATCTAGGTATGACTGGTCGAAGGCGTTTTATTTGTTTGTACAATTCTGTATTTATTTATTTGTCCTATTGCGAAAATGTAACAGCTATATGTATATATTAATAATAAGGAATACTGTGAAGGTTAATTTACATTATACCTGACTAAACTAACACACCTAAGTATAGATAATGAATACATTGATGCTCAATGCTGTAAATAGAAGTGGCCGAGGGGGACATTGATTTGTAAACTTGATGTTGATATTAAAATAGTTTACAGTTAACATTTGTTTCCTTTTATAATCCCCAAATTACTTATAAAAAGGAAAAAGCTAAAGGAAGATCCGACTGAAAAAAATTACTGGACCAGGCTAAGGCCCACCTGCGGCTGTAATGCCTTGACGATGATGATAAATTACTTACAAACGACTCAACTGACGCAATGACGTGATTCTAAAACATCTAAAAAGCAATTAAATTTTAAAAAATTATAATTCGTTCTGTGCTTGATTGTTCTCAAAATATGGATTAGCTACGATTCGAATAAGGAACCACAAGTACCTAGACATTATAATTTGCGTGAAAAATATGAACATGAATAATCGAAAATACAGACAAATAAAATACATAAAGGTTTTTTTCTACACCCCATATGTTTCCCATTAGGCACGCGCTTCCTCATTTCTTGAGGAATCTCACTCACAATAACGACAGTTGTTTAACAGATTTTTATTCTCAGATATCGATGGACCCGTATCGTTAAACAACCATTTTATCTATTACATCTATTTCTGCTTAAATATAAAAATGTATATATATATATATATATATATATATATATATATATATATATATATATATATATATATATATATATATAAGGCTAACAGTAGGTAAAATACGTAGATTAAAATATAGTTATAAAGATAAATAGCGGTTTGTCATAATTGGTAATGATTTCGCTTGTCTCACTTCCATCGGCAACAAATTCCACAACCGAACAGCCGTACACCGCAATAATTTAAATTTTAAGGCAGGTAATTTGAATTTTAAGATTACCTTCTTGACAAAAAATTATTTATCCGTCTAATTAATAATAGAAATTTTTGTTTATATCTTATTCAATTGGTGTCTTATGGAAAGAAGTTAAATTATAATTTATTTGTGATACAAATGTATGGGTACGCGGCACATAAAACGGGCTTAAATGTGTCTTTTTTGCATACTCTGTCATAACCAGTGACGTATCCTATTTATACACATAATCAAAATTAACAAATTACGTTAGCAAAAACGTATACGGCTTAAGGTGGTCCTACCTATAACTTACAAGGCCTTTGAATAAATTGTGTGTAAATATTCGTTTAATAAAATATAAAGCTATAGAACTACTAATTTAATACTTAATACTTCCTGACATCAGAGTGCGGAATGGTTCATCGAGTTTAAGGTAATTCGGTAGAAATGAGAATTCACTTTTTACAACGCCAGGTTCTGAATTTATTCTGGTTTAAATCATTCATATTTTAAGTGGATTAAGCTGCTTTTCTTGTCTTTGATGGCAATTAGTTATAACTATTATGCCAGTGTCAAGTAAAATACAACAATATCAAATCTCTTGAAATAGTTACATTTCAAGAGATTTGACATTGTTGTATTTTCAGTCACCTTGTCAAGTTACGTCTTGATAAAATGGTGGCTATTCTATCAAAACTTCTATGGACTTTTCCAGGCAACTTAAACAGTCACCATACACGGATTTATTTTCATATCACCTCACTTATACGCGTTAGTCAAACTATACTGTATAATACGACACCATAATTAAACAATATAACTGACAACAATATACGATTATGAAAATGAAATAAAAATACAACGTCACTGATATAAGTTGGTGGGAAAAGTCCTTGTTAAGCTGCTTAATCCTATTTTGTATTAACCATAAAAATATATTTCTTTGCTACTTTAAAAAAAAAATAATTAGCATTACAAGATAACGTAACAAATAAAAGAAAGTCGTCTACACTATTCATGTTATATTAAGGAAACTAATCTAGCCCAATTTAAGTTTGTCAACACTGTGACAGAAAAAAATATATATCATTGTAAAATATTCACAGCGAGTTCATAAAACTTCTTGATTGACGCGTCACTGCGGTCACCCAAATCCATCAAGCTTAACTAGCTAAAAATGTGTCGACCAGTTTTTTCAGGCGACGATTTTCAAGAGAACATCACCGATGCTAGGCGGCGTCCTTTGAGCGCGCGAAAACAAGATGGTGTCGCGTCATCTGTCATTTTTAATTGTATGTCAAACCGCGGTCGTTCGGCGCGCGTTACGCGCCGCCGCGAATATATTTAGTTTATTGCGTTATAAACGGGGCTATTATTGTGGTGGAGTCCCTCATTAGATTCGCATTTTGCTCGGTTTGAGTTACAAATGATTGCCGTAGTAAAAAATATTGAGATTTTTTTTTATACAAGAGATAGGCAAACGAGTAAGTGTGTCAGCTGATCCCATTAAAATCTCTAATTCTAAGGGCACTGCAAATTATTTTTTTCTATTTTAAGGTATTGTACGTTGCCCGTCTTAAAGTGTCCAGGTACATATATAAATAATGAAGAAGAATTTATCGGAGAGAAAAAAAGAAGTAAGAGGCGATCTATAAATTTTCTGCCAATAACGGTACAACTTTGAAACAAGCTATCGCCTGCGGTGTAACGGAACGATAACATTGGAGTACTTACACGACAGACAGACGTATGTGATGGCAGTGCGGATGTCTATGGACGGTGGTGATCACTTTCCATTTGATAACCTGCATGCTCGTTTGCTCTCTGCCATAAAAAAAACCTGTTTGCTTCCTGTGTTGGGTAAATAAAATTTAGAATTATCGTTGTTACTTTACTTTATATGGGTGTTTATCTTACTTTAAACTTCATAATCATTATCGTAAACATGATTATTTATTTAACTATTTTGTAATTATTCTATAACTTAGGACACAGGAGGTAGTAGTAAAACTTTAACGGTCAGAGAGGAAGATAATTTACGCGTAATATTTAATTTCAGAGAAACTTTGTCGGCTTATGGTATGATTCAGATTTTGGACTCATCATAAAATATCAGCCTTTCATTAATCTATACCCTTAAAACTAATACTTATCTTTTCTTCCATTAAAAGTCGTAAGTCCAACACTTTCGGTTAGACCAATCAAGCGTTTATTGTAGGTATTTTAAAAATATACATATTTTGTAACTAAAAAATAATTTTAAAACGCGGATGTCCTTAAACCAGTAACGATTTAATTTTAGAAATCACGTAACTCTTTAACCTTTGAAAAAGCATTCGAAATCGTTTATAACATTGAAATAGTCGGACGTCGCGCGTTTTTATAGACCAATGCAGCTCGTTTACAATTCTGAACAAGCAAACATCAAAGCCGCTATCAGCGACGACGTATAAATAAGTCCTTTGAACAAAATAACAACTCTGGCTCCTTCTAATGTCTCAATTCCGTGCTGTGAACGAGTGACTCGGCACAAGGGACACCTTACCGCGTTTATTTCACAATAAAGTAAATATATCGCTTTTCTTCGGACGTTTTCGACAGCCATCAAGTGGCAATTAAAAGTGACAAATGGTATGAGTTATATGTGTCGCTAGCGTGTCGACGCCGCGTTGTTACGCCATGTCGTTTTTGACAGCGCGCGTTCAAAAGTACCACTCGCGTTCCCTCTGATCTCTTCACCGTCCACTTCGCTCCTCGAGGAGTTGACATACAATGAGATTAAAAATAACGCTAATATCATAAAAAAACTACACCAATTTATGCTTTAAGTATCGATGATAGAGACGGTAATGGATGGACGCCTTTATGCGCCGTTTTCGCTATACTTTACTCTTTGATGGATATCCGTTTAAAAAATAAAGATAAAAGCGAACGTTTGAGATGTTATGACGCGTGACGGTTGGCTGTATAGCAATATGGCTTGTCGTCTACTACATTAAAAAGCGATAAATGTTCCCGCCAAATATAAAAATGGATTCAAACTACGTAACTGAAGCAATTTTGTAAGTGATTAGTGTCATTCATTAGATTGAAATAAGCTAATATATGTTTTCAAACGTATTCAACTATATTATTAGTATTGCTCAGAATGAAAAATATGATATGATTTTTTAAAAATTTATTGTGACAGCATTTCAAATGGTACAAGTGCGCGCACGCAGATAAGAAATAAACATTAAATTTTAAGACAGCTTTATTTTGCAGGATATTAATTCTGATATAAAGTTATATGACAATTGAGTATCTGACGATACTCATGTATAATATGTATTGAAATCTACTAATAAAGTCGAATTTCTCATAGCGCTAAGAGTAAATGAAAGCGCTAAGAGAAATATGGCAGAGATCTTATAAATTTTGTTTACATAATTGTAAATATTAATGTTAAGTTAAAATTAACACTTGGAGACTACTGACTTGACGCGTACAACAACAGAATTCTGTAAGTTCATTCATTTTAATCAAATTACGGTGCCGAAACGTGGGCACTGACGGTCCGTTTTCTTGACAAGCTCAAAGTCGCTCAGAGGGCTATAGAGAGGGCTATAATCGCAGTTTCTCTGGTAGATAGAATTCGAAATTAAGAAATTCGCCGGAGAATCAAAGGCACCGACATAGCTCTTCAAGTTAGTGGACTGAAGTGGCAATGTGCTGGACACGTTTGTCGGAGAACCGGCAATCGTTGGAGTAGACGAGTGCTGGAGTGGAGACCGCGACTCGGCAAACGTAGTGTGGGACGCCCCCCTACTAGATGGAGCGACGATCTGCGCAAGGCGGCTGGCAGAAACTGGATGCGTGTAGACGAAGATCGGGCTAGGTGGCGCGCTTTGAGTGAGACCTATGTCCAACAGTGGACTGCCGCGGGCTGATATTGATTCATTTTAATCAAATTACGACTTGATTATCAAATTATAATAAAAATAGAGGCATGGCAAACAGTCTGCCAGTTGTTTACTATAAATAAAAATTAACCTTTCATTATATAGTTTGAACGAGACGATTACACTAGATGGTTAATGCGGCTGGCCACCGCGACGCCATCAAAGCCCGCCGGAGCTCTAACGGTAATATGGTAGTTTACATTTAATTAAACATAACACGCTAGTTTGATACTGTCTGTCACTCATCAATTTTACACTTCAGCGCTTAAGGGGGATTTTGCTTATTAATACGTTTACCACATTGCCACTTTCCAAGAACTCTCCAGCAGTGGTGTGAAGTCTATAAGAACTCTTAACCGATTTTTACTGCAGTGTGTATGAGGCCTAATCGATCTCGTACAGAACTCTTTTAAAAAGTAATATGTATCACGCTTAGAGCAAGAACTCTCCGGCAATGGTTCGAAGTCTATAAGAACTCTAAACAAATTTTTACTGCAGTGCGTATGAGACCTAATCGATCTCGTACAGAACTGTTTTAAAAATACAATGTGTATCACGCTCAGATCAAGAACTCTCCGGCAGTGGTTGGAAGTCTATAAGAACTCTAAACCAATTTTTACTGCAGTGCATATGAGACCTAATCGATCTCCTACAGAACTGTATTAAAAAAATAACAAACAATTCATTGCTGTTTCATTAAACATATTCAAGTAGTACAACCATTTTAAAAAATATGGAATTCATATAGTTCACCTAAAGATTGATATATTGATATAAATTAGAGGAATTGCTCCCTAACTCGACTAGATCTGTAAACGTTATGGTAATTAATAGTATTCATCTCGCTCTATCGTTTTATGTGGAACAGACATCAAGAGTTGCTACTTTAAATTTAGCAGGCAACTGAAGCTCTTTGATAATTTGTGGTTAGAACTAAAGGTTATGACCCATAGAACAAGTATTTATAATGAAAATTTAACGTATCCAAATTAGAAATGTATTAAATACTGAAATCTGTGTATAATTAAAATAAAATTAAAGGTATTGCTAGTTAAAACAAAAGTTATTAAACTATTTGTTGTAAATGAAATTATATCCAGAATAAGACCTTACTTAAGACCAACCTTTAAGAATGTTGTTACTGATATACTTTCTAGTTACGTTGTACTATATATCGATGATATATCTATGCTTTCGAATCATCCAATATACATCAGTAGTCTCTGATTGATCCATCATCACGATCCGCCAGTCAAATGTTATTTAAGTTAACTAATGAAAGGAGATAATTTATATTTTTGTAATATTGTTTTTTTAACATTCTAATGTAACTAAAACGTATTTAAGTCTTAAATAAGGTGAAAGAAAAATAAAATGGGGTTATATGCGACTCAAACCTTGACTTCTAACAATAAAGTGAAAAATAGGTAAAAACACCTAATTTAGTTTTTTATTTTAATGTATTAAAATAAAAACGTCGGGCGCCTATTTGTATTTTTTTTCACTAAGTATAATGAATGGGACTCTTCAAAACTAATCAAATGAGCCCATACTCGAGGAGGCTACTACAGGGTGTCCGGTGACAGAATAACTAATGCTAGAAGCGTTGCACCGTCCACCTCTCCACAGACCCTAGTTAGAAAGTTGCAATTATCATAATATTTTATATTGATTTTGTTGAGTTTTCTTTTCTTATTTAATCCAAGATATCTTAAACATTCGCCTCTAGCATCAAATTTACCCTTGTGAGAGTGAAATACATGAAAAGAAACAACGCTTTAGACATTCTCTAAGACAGAGTGGTACAATTCACGCACCGTATTAAATCTAACATTTAAGCCTGTATAATATTTGATTTGTCCGCTTTTATTTTATGTTAATGTTGTTTCTATACTTATTTAGAATCATGTATAATGAGTGTACTCCTGTTGAGGTTCAATAAAAAAATTAATAAAAATATAAAATAAATTGAAACGGTTTAATATCGATAACGTAAATTGTGTGTATTCAGCTTTATCGGCCCCGCCAGCGGCGTTTCAGTACAGTTTGAATTTTCATAACTCCAAACATCTAATGCACTAGTTCCTTTATACTAATAACATATGCACGTTAGAGAATTAGTTAGGGTGACGCTATTAGACTAATTAACGAACTATAATACTTCTAACAACAAACATACTTTCCGAATCTATAAATATTAAAATAAGGATTTCTTGTATATACTTTGATTATATTCATTTATTTTGGTAATTTAACACCATTTCTATAAAAACGACAGTTTGACAAATTGATATCACAAACATCAGCCAAAACAGGCTTACACTAGTAGGTAGGTACTGTAGTGATACATTGATAAATGTATTAAAACTTTTTATTTGAATATAATAAAATCTTTTATATCATATTATTTTACATTCGGAAATTTAAAATAAAAAAGAAAATAAATTGTTTTATAAAAGCAATAAAGATTAGTTCGACGTCTTTCGATAGACATGTCACCTTTCCGACATAAGAAATTGAGATTGAATATAAAATGTAAAGTGAAATTCATTGATACAAAATGTAATATTAGTATATTAATAAAGCATGTAATTAATATGAAATGGTAAATTATACATTATTAAATCAATTTCATTTGGAAGAGTTTAATGAAGAGAAAAATCCCCTAAAGATCCCATGTGTCGCCGTAGCGTAGTTCGTCCAGCTGGCATGCTAAATGGTGGAAATGCCGCGTAGATTAGACTGAAAATTAGAAGATTAGAAAACTATGAAAATGTGGATTTTCCACCAGAGACAATGTCGTGGCCAGTTGTTACAGGCCGTCCGGAGTGCTTGCAATCTTTAAGACTGAATTCTCCGCTTCTGAACCTGGCATACCACTTTTGTACGATGCGATCGGTAACTGCAGAAGGGGCTTCTGCAGCATTGCAAGCATTGCATATTTTTTTCGCTGCTTTGGTTGCATTTTTCCTTTTTAGAAATAATACAAAATAATATGCCGAAAATGCTCATTTTTCTCTTCCATTTTACTATATATAATACGAAGTCACAAACTAAGTTACAAAATTAAAGTGTACACTACAACTGACGTTACGAAAATATCCCCTCCACCGTAATATTTTCCGACAAATAGGCGTCAATATCTGCGCGCCAAAATACGAACGAACTTATGTGACAAACCAATATTTTTTTTATTGTATAATTAATTTAATTTTCCACTTATATTTAGTCTTAACATGTTTCTTATTAATAATTTCGTGGACAGCTGCAGAAGCAAAGGTACTTGCAATTTCGTGGCCAAATTTTTAAAAAGAAGAAATTTCGATTTTAGGAGATTCAATATTTGTATCAGTTCGAAAATTCCGTTAGCATAGTAATTTCCGAAGAATCTCGGGCTTTAGGTAGTAAGCGATAAGATAGATATTCACTGATCTAAGTTTAAATAACAGTCCATTTTACTCCGTAGCTAACAAGTAAAATATCTACCATTGTTTAGATGGACTGCTCAATAAAACGAAGCATTTTATTCCTTGAAGTATACTGATTTAGTATAATCTGTTTTGTAGACAAATACACCCGTTTTAAACAAGTTTGTAAAGACTATTTTCTTGCAATATTTTGGTAGAAAGTGAGTAAAGTCAATAACAAATTTTTCACATCTACCTACATATTAATTAATATATGAATATGTTATTAAACATAACATGTAGCATAAATAATCTGTAATATTAAAATATCTTTGAAATTTAGTTGAAAATCATGTTAAAAATGTTAACATATATAAATAATAAATCCATAGGGAATTATATGCATAAGCAAATTCAACCATGTACACAAAATATTTAACTACCGAAACTTTGTTGAACAAATAATATAACGTATATAAAAATATAATAAATAATGTATAAATTATTCAATTTTATTTCTGGCGTTTAACACTATTGAAAACTATGAAGTATAAATAATACACGAATAGAAAAAAAATTAAATTTACTTTAACCATTTACTACACAGGTCAGTGTGCGAAGAATTTTTAAAATGAGATAGAAAAAGTTAGTTATGTGAGCAAGATGGCGGATGCGACGTGCCGTGTGGCGAATGTTTTACATGCGCTCTTCGTAACGCGATATTGAGCGGAGTTGTTCTTGCTTTAATATTTGATGAATTCACTACATGCTCCTAAGAAGTGATAGTGACAACTCTTACATATTCTCAGTTCAAATAGGAATAAAGCAACAACTGTAAAAATATAGGTTTATTTTATATTCGCAGCACGCATACGCAATTTAAATCAATTCCATAATTAAATTTTAATGTGAAAAGTCAGTTTTTTCCATAAGAGAGGGAAGCAAACAAGCCAGTGTGTAAGTCAAACTGATGATAAAGGTAAGCACCCCCATCCATGCCATCATCAGCGCTACAAGTCTCTTCTACTAAAAGCTAGCTTTCAAGCATTCATTTGGACGTCCCGCTACACGCTGAGTAAAGACCTTTTTTATTATGTATGTGTATGATACTATTTATTAAGTTTAGAAATAGTGACGATGAAGTCATAGGCCATTATTATTTTCTAGTTCATCTGATATATCTAATCAGTTACTTAGCTAATTCTTGTCATATTTTTTACAAATAAATCCTGCCATCTGCTTAGATTACCCATATGTCAATTAAACCACATTATGAAACTGAAAGAGATTTCCTTTAAATCCCTACTCGATTGAGCTGCCTTAGAGCGAATAAAAGGGGACTTTATCGGCTTGGAATCGGCACTTAAATGTCACGAATCGCCAGTAATTGAGTATTCAATTCTTTAATAAATTGCCACCGAGCTTTCGACCTGCTTTTGGGTATCTGTATCCATTGACTTGCTTAAGCGACATTATGAATTAAGATTACTATGATTTTTTTTCATTAAAAAAATAGGTTTCTTGTGAGATTCATCTTATAAAGTTTATGGATTCCTTCAATAAAAACTACTTACGTTCTACCTCTTCAGGCTCATCATTCGTCTCTTTTAGTAACTAACAATAGGATAAGTATAACTTTGTTTTGATACAAATTAAATAAATTACTTTTTCGTAGCAATTAATTTTCGTAAAACTTACAGTAATACTGAATTTTAATCTAGTTGTAGATCTTTCATACTGTGATGCAGAAGCGATATTGTCCACCGGAACTGCTAGAAAGTAAAACGCAGGTTGGAACGATAAAAAATATTTTCAATCACTGATAATTTAAACATAACATGACATGATAATATGAGCCAAGCATCTTGAAAATGATTTAACAGTCACGACTCATTAACTTAACGTATTCCTAGGACCTCAATTAGTGGTTACTGGATTGTTAGTTTTCAAGTTATAATATAGTCAAGTGGATTAATGTACCTTGTGAATACACACAATAAGATCCTTCAATTGCGGCATAATTTTAATTTCCTCTTAAAGCAATGGAAACAAAGCATATCTAAGACTTCATTTGAAAGCTGCATATTTAGGTGGGTTCTGAACGCGCTTTAAGCTTTTAAAAAGAATCATAGCGTCGGCAGAGTACACCCGCACGCCCTACTGTACATGTTAAATCGTATGTTTTTATTATATTTTGTTTCAATCAATTCAGTTATCTTTTAACTGCATTTTCAAGTACGGAATTGTAATGTATTGCATAATGAAAAACATCCTGAGAAATTATTTACGTCGGAATATTTAAACTATATTTATTTGGAATAGTTTTGGAATTAATTTAAAGTTTCAGTATGTCAACTAGAACTTTTAATTGCTATAAATTAGTAATAAAGTGGTCTGTGTACATACAATAAGTGTAAGGAAGGTGTTTCTCTAGAAGTGGAAAATAAAAAACATCGGTTTGCCTTCCATAAATATATCAATATTATAATAAGTAACAAAATTACACAATATTAGTAACAATTTTTAGTGTAACTAATTTATATATTTCCTGTGCAATAGTGCGAAAAGAAATTATAAATTAAATTCCAACTACCACAAAAAATAAACGTTAGAATCTATATAACCGCTAGGTGTACAGGCGCTTTGCGCAGTTAAGGCTCGCATTAAATTCGTACGAGAAAATTGCTTTCGACGATTTGTTTTGTTAGACGTATAACCTTTTTAGCTAACTTTAATACGGTCACACAGAAATAACACTACACTTATAGACTACATAGATCAAATTATGTTGTTATGGTAATTAAATATTTCAAGCGGCATTTTTTGGTCATATTAGAGTTTTTACTTATTCCCCTTACATCCTTTAGAAGTGCGGTAGTATGCGAAGGTATTCCCGAGCTCCTTGTATTCGGCGTCGAGAGAAATACCGTTAAAATCAGAAAAAAATATTACAGGATATATTCCACCCTTGAACTGCCAACATCAACCGTCCTGAAACAGAAATAATTTTAACTTTAATAAGAGTTAGTAAAAAAGTTAATAAGCGTTGAGTTACGTCAATAGCAATTCCAGATCGCATTTTATCGAAAAAGTACATAATTAAAATATATTTTGAGATTCGAAAAGGTAACAAATCCATTAGTTTTAAGTATAAGTAGACTCCTATACAAGTTATAATTATTCATATAATTCATAAAAATAAATTCAACTACCATTCAAAACAAAGTATAGTTTTCAAAAGCCTAGAATCAGGAATATATATATATATGAATATCATTTTCCCAAAATGTCATGAGAACGCTTCTGCATTAAGAGATCTTCCCCTAGAAAGATTAGTGGGAGCATCCCCATATAATTTTCGGCCTTATTAAATTCCTATTGATGCATGTGATTAAAAAATAGATGTGTATGACGCTTTTTAGATGACAGCAGATGAATAAAAATATTTAAAAATAAATATTTTTATTCATCTACTGTCATCTAATTTTTTACAGTAGTTGTACTTTTGTAATTGTTTCTGCAAAAAAGTTATACTAGGTATATAGAATTAAAGATGTTAAATTATTTTGTCACCTGCTAGTATATTATAAAAAATAATTTTATTTGGTACTATAATAGTATTTATACACTCTCATTCCGCTCCCAAATGTATTCCATGGTGTAGGTCATATAGTATTCGTCTTAATGTCACAATTAAAAATTAATTTACATAATTTTTATTATATAATAAGTACAGGGGAATGAACAATTTATACTGGTTAGTATACAGAGATTTATACGTAATAAAATAGCGCGTCATCAAAATGTAGAGAAGATTCGTTCCGCATGGATCAACAAAAGCCAATCTCACTTACCCGCATATTATAATATAACTACCCTCAATATCTCGCGTTCTACGGTATTAGCTGCTTACTCGGTCGTGTGATTAAAAATTATGCAAGCAATCGCAAACTTTAGAGTTGTTGCTATTTCATAAGGGTGTTTGAGTTATCGATATATACTTTTAAAATGATTACTGCATTCACTGGTTATTGAGTGTGCAAACTACATATATGTTTATTATGGTAATAAAAAATTTTCATTTTTATGGCTGAATCTGAATTAATACTATACATTAATCATATTTGAGTAGAGTTGAGAATGAAAAAAAAATTAGGTATAGATTATTTTTTTACAGGAAATTAGGTTAATAATATATAATATTTAATATTCAATATGAGAAAAGCAAACAAGCTATTAAAACTTGATATGCAATCAAAAATCCAACAAACCCGCCTTGTGATTATTTTCCAAGATACTTAATATTTTGTACTAATATAAGTTTTTTTCTATTTGAATCAAAACTCAAGTAAGACATCAAATGTAACAATAATTGTTCGAAGGAACAAATAATTTTTAAGTTTATAACGTTACGTACTTTTTAATAGAAATAGCATTAAATTTTGGATATATATAAAATAATTTATAACAATTTTTCATTTCCGTCAAAGTAATTCATTTTACGCTTACACTTTCACTAAAGCATGCTCATTTATACAAGTAGTTATAAACTAGAACACAGTTTACAAAAAACGGCATTATATCTAAACGGACGAAATTAAGCCTGTAATTTGTTTACTATTATACTATTTATTGTACAGCTACTACTATTATCTATTCGAGTAGATTTCACCAGTAGGTAATTCTTTACTGTGCTAAATATTTTTATTGAATGAGATATACGATGATTTATAAATATCGATAAGTAATATTTCGATGTAGTAAAACACTACGCTACTGGACGTCAGTCGTGGTGTTCGGAAGCGCGGCACGTGCGTTCCTTTATTTCTTTAAAAGCTTTTTAAAACGATAATAAGGATTTAAAAAAGCTACTGTGCGGTTTTTGTGTCCAAAAATAATTAAGAGAATAAAGAAACATCACTGTATAAAAGCGGTTTGTTTTATGATACTCATTTTAATAGGTTTTAGATAAAATGATATTTATTAATTAGTTAATTTGTAAAAAAACGTAAAGCTACGCCGAGTTTTCCTGATGTAAAATGTATTCGAAATATTTTATTTTATACGAAAATATCTATGTCTATCTATGTCTATCTTTATACATTTACAACCGTTTGGATGGACAAGCAGATGTAATATCGCAAAACGAGGAAAATACATACCGGCAATAGAGTTTGAGGTAGTAACGATCTAAAGTGAGATCAAGACTTTTATATTATAAGCTTAAATATATATATTTTTCTATATATTCACGCCTATCCCCCGCAGGACTTGGCAGAGACCACAGAGCTCCATCCGCTACCATTCATAGCAGCAAAACGGCTCTCCATTAGTCGCTTTTCGCCCTCGTGAGAATCAGGACGTGACGGGTGGCGAACCACGTCGCGGTCATTTTCAACAAATTAGGTATATTAAATTCGTTTTAGTGAATTTCACGAACTGAAAGGGAGGATGGAGGTCAGCCCCAGCAGAGCCCTACATGCTGAGGTAAGGCACCATAGTACTCGGGGGAGGCCCGATCCCAGGACGGTCAGCACGTTTGCGACTAAGCTCGCCCTTAGCCATGCATCCATTGGCATGGCAGACCGTGGATTGGCGGAGAGGAAGAGAAAGAAGAGTGATAGAGAAGAAAGAAAAGGGCAGGAACGGAAATGCGGATTGGGGTTACCAGACTCGGAATAAATATTTATAAATCCATACATATGTTTATTCTGATGCGGAGGTCGAACTCGCGACCATTGAGTCCGCGGACGGAGGGCCCCGCCACTGAGCCAATCGGTCGTCGTTAAGTTTAAAAAGGTTAAATATTAAGTATAATTTTAAGGTTAAAGCCTCTTGTGTATAAATATTTAATTGCCACTTATGCTTTAATATATCTCGCACGTCTAAATTGTATTTCAAAAGGAAATTGTGGCATTCTTTTTTAAATCTATATATATGTGTAATAGTATGAAAAGTCGACCACGCTACAATTTTCATGGCACGCGCGAAACTTAGGAGCTCACATTGGCGTGTTCATCCGTGAAATGGCTCGCTCTTGCCGTATATCGATTTGGGGCTTATACCCTCCTGAAAGGAATTAATAGAGTACGGGGGCGGTGTCGGATGACAGGCCACTGAGATTCTATGTAGAATAGCTTTAGAGTGCGTTGGAAACTCGCTTTGTAATATGTTTAACATTTTGGTAACATTCTTAAACGGAAAAAACTGATGTAAATATTTTACTGCTTTCTATATGGCTAGTATTTCATTGTTATTTGAATGTTAAAAAGCTTAAAGGTAAAACTTTTTCATTAGAGAACTTTAAGCTGGATGGAGACAGCATAATAAAGCATCGTGATGTTGTTGGTTATTTAAACTCAGCACTATACTTGTAATTAATAAAAGAGATAATAAATTAACCACTAGAGAACCAAAACTACCGACATAGCTAGCTAACTAGCATTAGAGTAAACAAACTAGCGTCAATAGCTAGTCCCATTTGTCAGAGAACCAACAATTGATGAAATAGACGATTGGAGACTGCGTTTTGATAAACATTGTGTGAGAAGCCCCCCGGCTGCATGAAGCAGCGATTTATGCTAGGCGGCTGGTAGGCTGGATGCGTGAAGCCGAAGAGCTAATTAGGTAACCTTAGAAACAGCGTTTTAGCCAGCAGTGGACTGCCGTGGTCTGATAGTGATGATGATAATAAATTGATTATAAAAGTACCAAGCTTTAGGGTTTTTTTATAGCATATATAATGTCCACCTGGTGGACACGGGGACTCCCCATTTAACTACACTCCACGTTTGTCCAAGGCGAATTAGCCGAATTTATACATTATTTAATTTATTGTTTTATAATAAATAATCACTTGAGTTCATATATGAAATATAAGGAGGTTATGAAATGTCAAAAATATACAAACATATGATAAAGATCCTGCAGTGTACAATTATTAATAAAATTATTTAATAATTAATGTAGAAATATAAAATGCTGACTGCTTAATATAAAAATTTTGTATAATATAAGTCAATATTATCGTTATATAAGAATTATACAATCGTGCACCCGTAGTATTACGCCGGGAGAAGGCACGGTGGCTTGGCGAGCAATCGACACAGCAATTCCACGGTGCAGGGCCGGCTTTGTGATGCAGATAACCTTAATCCGTGTCTGTCGGCTACGTGTCAACACCAGCCGCAAGCTCCCGCTATCTTAATGTGGATATGGATCACCCCAAGTCAAAATTCAACCACATTCTTTAAATTATTTTGTTTAATTTTTCTTATACCTATATTTTCATTCTGTACTCTTTTTCCAAATAAACTTTCAATCAAAAGTTTTTTTCTTTTTATTTAGATATTTAAATATAGACATTGATTTTGACATTAATCACTGTAGAAACAACTAATGGAAGATGATTTGACTTAATTTGTGGGCGGTACATTAAAGAATTAACCTCGAATACTTTTTAACATTGTCGATAACTAAATAAATATAAAAATCAATTTAACAGAAAATTAATCAAGAAACGGCCATGTGATGTGGCATGATTAATATAGCTATAAGACTATATCTTAGTAATAAATAAATATAATTTTATTAAATGTAGTTTAGATGATGGGTAGAATCGTAGAGAAACAATTATTTATATTGAAAATCAGTGATGCAGATAGATACCGACAATTTATACTGAATGTGCACAATTATCACCATATCATCGGCGTATATTACCATAGTTTCCTTCTTTTTCTTTGTATTATACTTTACAACTTTTGTATTATATTATAGAAGATACAAACATTAATTTAGAACGTTTAAATTAAAGTATAATATAATGTAAAAATTTAAAATAAGTAATTATATAATATATGCTAACTAATAAAAAATGTCGACGACCGATTGGCTCAGTGGCGGGGCCCTCCGCCCGCAGAGTCAATGGTCGCGGGTTCGATTCCCGCATCGAAATAAATATTTATATGGTTTTTTAAATGTTTATTCCGAGTCTGGTAACCCCCCCAATCCGCATTTCCTTTCCTGCCCCTTCCTTTCTTCTCTATCCTTTCCCTTCCTCTCCGCCAATCCACGGTCTGCCGTGCCAATGGATGCGTGGCTAGGGGCGAGCTAGTCGTAAGCGTGCCGATCGTCCCGGGGTCGGGCTCCCCCGGGGACTATGGTGCCTTACCTCAGCATGCAGGGCTCTGCTGGGGCTGACCTCCATCCTTCCTTGCGGCTCGTGGGATTCACTAAAGACGAATTTAATATACCTAATTTGTCGAAAATGACGGCGACGTGGTTCGCCACCCGTCACGTCCTGATTCTCACGAGGGCGAAAAGCGACCAATGACGAGCTGTTTCGCTGCGATGAATGGCAGCGGATGGAGCTCTGTGGTCTCTGCCAACCCCTGCGGGGGATAGGCGTGAATATATATATATATAAAAAATGTCAGCTTCCACAACAAGCGCGCTTTCTTTTTTTTTTTGCTAAAATGTGTGTAATAAAAAGCACACGCATCCATGTTATATCAACGTTTAGCGGGGTACAAGCAACAACGTGAAAGGATTATGAAGGGCTGAGATAGCAATTTGCGGCGTACTTAATTACAAGATAAATTAGTATGTAAATTAATCGTCGTATACACACAGCTCGGTTAGCTGCGAGCCGAGGAATGTCTCCCGTGGCGCTTCGAATGTCTTTATCTGGATATTGATCAAATTACTTCTATTCCTTTCTATGTACACTGAAAGCATGTCGCAATTTACCAACATTTATGATTTTCAGAAATAACCTCATCTACCCACTAAATAGTAGTTTATTTAAGGATTTTTGTTTTATGGGATAGGCAAGTGTGCCACCTGATGGGATTGCAGGGTTTTAATAAATATGTAGGCTTGGTTATTGAAGGTTCCAATATCGTCTCGGTTCGTAAACACCGCTGGAGTTAGCTGGTTCCGCAAAGTAGTGGTGCTCGGAATGACGTTTCGGGAAAAATGCACCGTACACTACTGGATTCGACACTCATCCAGATAATGGGAGATAGAATTTTTCCTTTCGGCGAGTTGTGTGAGAGTAAAGTTCAGCGGTAGGAATTATTTCGAACAATTCCTAAGAGCACTTCCCATGGTTTTAGGTTTTATTTATATTGTTGTATGGTTCTTGGCATAGAATAAGGCCACCACATGTTTTTCGAATAGGATGGCTATGTTATACACAAACAGCATCATCAACCTCAGTAATAAAAGCCAGCCTATGATCCCTAACAGGCTCGGGCCCGCGGGCCCCCGAGCTCGCGGGCCCTGAATACGGTAAAGCTATAAAAGCCTAACAGGCAACCAGCATTAACATCTACGAACGATACTAACAGGCTCGGATTGAAGGCGAGTGGAGCGATTGGCCCAATTGGGCCTATCACTTGAAAGGGTTCTCCGCATTACCACCAATATTAACAAAAAGTTTGATTTTTTTTGAAAATCCATTTATAATGTTCTAATTTTTATCGGAACAACGATATTTCTAAATTTGTATATTGCTCCCGAAATATATTTTAAATTCCAGTGAGTGTTGCTTCTGGAGAAAGATCATATTCAAGCCTAAAACTAATTAAAAACTATCTGAGATCGACAATGACTCAGGATAGAATAAATAGTTCAGTAATTATGTCAATTGAAATTGAAGAAGCAAGGAAATTGGATGTTTAAACTAGTTAAGAAGAATTTATAGAACAAAAACTTAAAAATATATAAATTAATCATCAACAGTCTGCGGCAGTCCACTGCTGGACATAGGCCTCCCCCATGGAGCGTCACGTAATTAATTAAATATTTAATTAAATATAATTTCCTAATTAATTGAATATTTTATTATATTCATATGCAATAATGTAAATTTATATTCAATTAATTGTAATCTTTTTTTTTATTTCGTGCATTTTTAATTTATGTAAAACCTATCTTTTGATCCACGACATTTGGTACCCGCACTTATTGGATCCGGGCCTGATCTCTAATATACATAGAATTACATGTCATTTCAGAATCCATCAGTGGACTATTTTGAGGGTATTGATGAGGATTTGATGATATTTTCCATGTACAAGCATTATATTACTTTACTTGTAACGGTTAACAAAAATTTCGTAATAGTGCAAATCAGTTTTAAACAAGTTTAGACTTAGTTAATGAAAATATATTTTTTTATTTAGATACATAAATAATCATCATTTGTGATTCACTTAAAACGTCTAACTACAAATAAATTTAATTCCTCAAATTTGCCCATCCTCTCTGTGGTTTAATTTATACTTAACATAAAATAATAGGGGTGGAATCGGGGGCAATTACAAAAATTATATTTGCACAATGCCCTGCATAAAGAACAATGTGTTTGCTGATCTAATATTAATATCGAATTGATGCTGCTATCGGCGCCATGTTTGTTTAGCTGTCAGACTTGTGCAACGACGCACGCGCGGCACGTGGCGCCTTGAGAATGTTGCGATTTAATCTAATAGGCCTTATTATAAAAAGTAGCAGCAACGACTAAAAATATTTTTAATAGATAATAAAAACTATCGATATATTTTTTTAACTTCAATATATATATGGTGGAAGTAAATTCGGATTTTTGTTTTTGGATAGGCAATAGGATAGCAAATAGGATTCTTTGATGATATGGAAAGGCAAATGAGAAAGCGTGTCGCCTGAAGGAAAGCAATCAATGATGCTTATAGACACTTGCAGCACCATTGGTTGAAAAAACGCACTATACTAGATCGTAATCACTTAAAAATGGTTAATTTTTATTATTTTTCTTCATTTAAACTTTGGAACCGTAACCCTAAATAACATTTCTAGAATCACAGTAAAAAATAATGATACAATTGCCCCAAGTTTCCTAGAATTAAGACTATTTGTTAAGCTATGAATTTAAAATTTTCAAAATTTGTCGACTTTTAAAGGCCTTTAAAAAAAAGTAGTAGAGTGCCTGGGCAAGTGCCATTAAAAGTTGACGCATTTAATCAGGATTGTAAAATGGTACAAGTATTGTAAGTTTTATAGTAAAAAAAACGAGTAAAAAAATAAAAACCTCAAGTAACCCAATTTTTGCTAACCTGTTTTACTCAGTTAAAATGTTTTTTATTCGCACAAGCTCTTGGTAAGTTCTTAATTTATACGGAAAGGTGCGCAGGAGACCAGCTGGGCTGGGACTAGGGACAGCCTCTGTCTCATTTACCGCGAGGATATGCCCACTTACTAGTTTGGTCCATCTTTCATCCTTAGCGCGGGCTACATGACCCGTCTACTTCCATTTTAAGCGCTGGGCGGTTTGGAAGGCATCAGAACATTAATTTTTTTTTCGAATATTTTTGCACTTTTCTTTGCGGTTAAGCCTAACAAAATATTTAAGCCTGAAAATATTCAAGATACTCCTCTACATTGCACGTTGACACGTTAGATTTTTATAGATTAGATTTTTATTTCAGACCCTAATCTATCTAATTTTACGCAGCTTGTGGTTTTTTTTTTCATATATATATATATTTTAATATACCCAGTATATATAAACAAATACTTTAACATGAAAATTTCCTATACGTCGCTATTTACTGCGCTCACGTGGATTGAGCTTCATTACCCTCTAAAATGCTTTAAACAGGGTTGGCAAGTAGCCTTGTTCATCTACGTTTTTAAATAAACAAAAAGCACTTAAGATATGACTTCTTTACTCCATAAAACATAATTTGTTTAATAGCTCAAAACTATTATATATAAAAAATATTAAAAAGTTTTACTGAATATTGTCAGGGACATCAATATACTCTTTGTAGTGATTTTAAATATGCGTTCTTATACATAATTTTGAAGATTCATAAATATATAAGAATCAGAGAAAAAAACATTAAGTTTAATCTTATTAGACAAATTTGAAGAAATAATTTTTTTATGGATAGAAGGGCTAACGAGCAGACGTGCCACTTTTTTTTTAAAACTTAGATATAAAACTTAATATTCTCTTTAGATATAAATACTGTATCTCATATACATACATATATTGCCCACATAGATTACCCAAAGTAGTTCATATGCTTACCTAAATAAATATAATATAAAATAAAACCTTTAAATATAATTAATTTTGTTCTTAATGCTATCTTCAACATAATCATAACAAACAACTATACTGGTATGTATGTTTATTATATAATTAAATTTATAACAAGATTTGGTGGTATTACTTACCTTTTTAATATCCTTAAACAATACGAAATAGTAACAGATCAATTGCGAAATGATAATGTTGGTAAAAATATTAGACGTCGTGGGGTGATGGGCGACCGATATTAGATATCAAATCACAATTTGAAGCGAGATTGTGCCGACAGATCGGTTGACGATAAGCCCTAACAACCCTTGTTTGTTTGATTAGGTGTTTTTATCACTAAGTCTCCCCTTCACCATCATTATTTGTTACTCGAGGAAATTATATTTAGCAGCCGGGGGAAGAGATTTAAAAGTGACAAGAAACACTAAAAAAAGGACTAACTAGCATTTTCTTTTTCGTTGTTGTTAAACTTTATTTAGACTTATCTACTAAATTTTCATTCAATGCTTGTCTATTGCGATATGTTTACATCGGCTATTAAAGTGAACGAAAAGTAAGGCGTACCTATATAACAATTTTGAAATCTCCTGACTATATTATAAAGTTTCAAATTAACACTAAAAGATCTCAAATTGTGAATTTAATTCTAAACTATCATAAACTAAAGCATACGGTGCTCCTTGGTACACCAAGGTAGATTTTTTAGGTAGTAGTAACTGTTGAGATTCTTGCCGATTCTTCTTAGAATTTACTCTGTTAAATGGTCACATAAGCTTTAATAAACATTATGTAGGTATTTAGGTATATCGAAATTAATTGTTTCATTTTTACGTATACTACGTATGTATGAGTAGCACTGTGGACGCCCTCTGCCCCACCTCGGGGACATAGGACTCGGGGATAAGAAGCATACTACATGGAGTGGAAGTTAAATAAAGCGACAACGTCGAATCTGTAAAAGTCAGATGTTGGAGCTAAAAATCGAACTAGAGCATATCTCAGAGACGAGTAAAGCAATTAATGAATCATATGGTTAGTACTTTTTATTTCGACCTCACGATTGGATCTAGGACTACTACTTACTACGACTACTGTTAATGTAAGTAAATTTAATACAAACTGAAAAAAGACTGGAATAAAATTATTATTCCAATCTAGCAATCTAGCAGCTAATTAAAAGAAAGGTAAGAACTCATTTATCCTAATTAAGGCGGCGCGTAATCCAAAATTGGTAACGCAATTGTTCCCCTAAGTTAATTCAGAAGCAATTCGAACGTTTCGCGCGCTGCGTCCGAACGATAGCTTTGACATTTCTCTTTAAAACATAATGGAATAAAGAAACGGTAAACTGGCAACCCTCGTTTGGGGGAGCACTTCGTTACTGGACGAAAAGTTGAATCGAATAATCTTGATCAGTTTACATTTTATTATATTACATATTAATATATTACGTAATAAGTACTTCGATTATTTTAAAAATATATTAATTATGTTTTTAAACTACAATATGTTTAAACAACAATTTTAGGCGTACCATGTTAGTGGAGTTGTAATCAAGTTCAATTTCAAATTTGAATTTTTTTTTTCATAATGTACCTAACTATTATTATACTAGGTATAGTAATACAATGAAAACACTTTATAACAATATATTTCATAATTTAGAGAAAGATGTAAGTGAAATTTTTTTTACAGCGTCATTGGCTTAAAAATGGTATTGTAAAAACTGAACACTTTATAATAGAAGGTTTTCTTCAAGTTCACTTTAAACTGAAGCCTTTATAATGACAAGTACATATACCTCCTATATCTCTGATTATTTATTGCTTCCAGCCTGACATGACTGAGACTTTTCTGTTATATTTTCCTTACCTGGATAAGGACACTGACGAAACTAATAGCTGGAATAGGTAAAATACAGTTACCACAATACTACGAATTAAAAAAATAACACGCATGAATCTGATTTAGGGTAAGATTTTACTAAAATAAACTTAATCAGTTAGATTAAGTTTATTTTAGTAAAATCTTTCCAATAAATTCAAACAAAAGTCAGTTCTGAATGCTTTTGTATAGAATAAACAAATAAATTATCTAGACGCTAAAGTCCATCTACACCCTGTTATGCCGTAGGTAGCACCATTCAGAGCGAATCACCGTACAAAATGATATTATTTGTAACGTAATCCGCGAACAACTATACGCGAGAGATTGATATTACGCTGGGGTGATATTGACATTAATTTATATGGATACGGTTTAAAAATGTATAATGGGTGGGTCGCCGACGCTAATAAAGTCCCCCGAGACTAGCGTGCTACTGACGCGAATTTTTGGCACGGAATAAATACATATTTTACACCCTGTATACAATTTTCACACACGTTTTTATTAAAACGAGAATAATAAGGATTAAAATTGTATGTAAATTTGGTCGTGATAACTTGTAGTTAATGTTAAAAGGTGGCAGAAGTTATTGTTTTTATTATAAAATTAAACTAATTTTAGTATTTGTTTTACGTTCATATGCATCTATTTTGATTATTGTTTAATTGTATGATATTGATTTATTATTCAATGTTTAATTATTTTGATATGTGCTAACTATCAAAAATATTATCAATACCTTGTATTATTAAATCGAGTTTAAAACCTTTACAACTAAAAGTTATAGTGGTGACTTTTCATTTGTCATTGTCATTGTTTCATATTTTACTACTGGCCAAATGTTGTTCTGCCACAAATACGAAAAAATATATTTAGACTACTTAGAAAAAATATATTAAAAGAAAATTAGAATTACTCGAAAGAAACGTCATCTATCGAGAACAAGTTGAAACGAACCTACTACATCTACTCCAAAAATGTCATTAAAATCGGTTGGACAGTTTCGGAGATTAGCTTGTACGAGCGGGACACGTAATTTTTTATGTATTAAGAAGATTTTAGTAATTAAGAACATAAAATTTTTATGTAAATGTAACGAGAAAAATACAGAATTACAACTTTAAAAAGAAAAAATGTTAGATATAAATTTATAATATTAAAAACCTTTATTTGTTTAGTTATCAGACATTAAATAATTTAGGCGTAAATTATAGAGTCAAACTGCAGATTTATTGGATAAGGTGCGGCAAAAAATACAGTCACATCAAAAATAAGTTTAGTACGTAGTGGGTGAATATTCAATTTATTGCTATTCTTATTGTAGTTTAATTATTTAGTCCATTATTTATCTTTCTTTTATGCCTACCGTATCTATTTATGAACAATTTAAGCATTCGTAATTTTTAATTTTGTTTCTTAAAAATATAATAAAAATTTTAAAAAATAAAATAGCATTTAGTTGTCGGTGAACCTGGATAAGAAAAAGTTTAATAATGGTAGAGAATGGCGTGAATTTAGATTCGTTTATAAGTGATTGATCGCCCAATTGTATAGAATGACACGAGTGGGCGTCCAGTAACATTTGTGTAATTAGAAACTCATTTTTTAGCCGATGCTGTCTGTGGCTTTATTTAGCGCGGGAACTTGGCGTAACTGCGGATTTATTGACGGCTACGCAACAATGATTGATGTTCCCATTTATTTCTTTGATATAAAAGTATTTATAGAATTATATTTATACTTACTATTTATAGATTTATATATATAGTTTTACTGCGTATCAGTTTACTATTTATTTATACGAGAAATACAGACCTTTTATTTATATAAACAGATTAATATTTTTGTTTAAAAAGAAGACAATTGTACATACATTATTAAAATTCTTTTCACCCTATCGCAAGCCACTAATGCTAATTTGAAAAATCATATCAGTTCACGTTTATAGTCTCAAGATAGAGACTAATGTAATAAAACTTTTTCTTTGAATATACAAAAACCTTTTATGTCATATTACTTCTTTTTGAATTCTTAATATTGAAATTTAAAATAAAAAAGAAATAAATTGTTTCATATTAAAAACAAGATGAGTTCGACTGATATCTTTAGATAGACATCTCACCTGTCCGGCATAATAAAATATAAAATGTAAATTTATAAAGTGTGAATAAAGTATGAATAAGATATAAATGTTAAATGAATAGGAAAATAAATTAATTTGATTTGGAAGAATTTCAATTACACCGAAGATGAAAACCCCCTAAAGTTCCCGTGTGTCGCCGTATGCAGAACGGCAGGTACGCTACCGTACCTACGATATCAGATCGTAAACCCAACGTATAAGTTACCAATCTGCTCTATCAATATAATAAAATCACAATTGTAATACTCATTAGCTAGCTATTTGACAAATTTTAATAAATAGAAAAAAGTTGATAAATGTTTAATATATTAATAGTTAATAAAGACATTAATTAAGTACATAGATATATTAGTTAAATTTTTAACAGCCAATTGTCTCCGTGGCGTGGCTACCACTTACGGAGTCAATGGTCGCGGGTTCGATCCCCGCATCGGGATAATTTTTTTCCGTCTGGATATCCCGCTACTCCGCCTTGAACAACCGTGGTGGATTTATGTTCGTTCTTCTAGAAAAAGAGAAAGGGTACACCTGAAGTGGGATATACAATATATAGATAGTGAAAAAAATGGCCTACAAATATTTATTCTTTTTTTTAGGAATAGGGAGGCAAACGAGCAAGCGTATCACTTGATGGAAAGCAATCAACGCCGTCTATAAACATCTGCAACACCGTATTGCAGTTGCGTTGCCGGCCTTTAAGAAATGAGTACGCTTGTTTCTTAAAGGTTACAATGTCGTATCGGTTTGGAAATACCGCCGAAGGCAGTTGGTTCCGTAGCACCGTACCGGATCGTCACTCATCCAGATAGTGGGGATGAAACGTTCCTTTCGGCGTATTCCATCTGGATACCATGTTAATACGCTTTGAACAAGAGTGGTGTATTTATGTCCGTTCCTCCAGAAATGGATAGGCCTGTACCTCCAGAAATGAGGAAGCCAGACATATCAGGGCTGTGAAAAAAGGGGCATATTAAAATTTATATTAATTATAATCTTATCATTCATATTAAAAATATAAATTTACAAGTCACGCTTGATATTGCAGAAATTAGCGTAAATCGTCACAAATTTCAATGAAGGGATTATGTAAATTTACTTAGCTATATTCACGTGTCCGTATACAAATCTATGTTAATATTGGTGTTAAATAGCGTGTTAAATTTAACTTCGCCGCCTTTGTGTGGAGACAAGACAAACGGGTGGGGTAATTTCAAAATTTTACGTCCAGCGCCATACTTCGCCATTTAAAATCAACTGCGTGTTAAATTTATATAAACGATACTAATGTCATTTATAATTTACGTTCAATCCGTACGTCGCGGTTTTGATGTCTTTATTCAGAATTTGTGTAATGAGAAATTAGGTACGCATCAGTGACCGCTTTCATATTTAAATTTCGCAAGTCAACTCTACCGTTAGTGTGTTACGTCAATTCATTTTGTTGACGCTCCGTTTAATTTTATAAATTACTAGCTTACCCGGCAAACTTCAAACCGCCTCAGAATCAATAAATAAAAAAGCTGAACGATAATTGCAGAATGTTTCACCTTTAGTAAAAAATGTGGTCAAAACTTAACAGGAATTATAAGAAATCGTAATCAAAAAAAAAAATGCTCCATATGAATTAGGTTTTATTATTATTTTTATTTACACATGATGTTGCTTGAAAAATTGTTATGTTATTGGTTCTAATTTGAAACTTGCTTAAAATATAAAATAATATATTTATCTCATTTAATACAACACAGATTAAATGTAGTTAATTAAGTTTAATACTTAAAATATTACTTACTAATATATTACTTAAAAATAGTCACGTCACAACTATCAAATATTTGACAGGTAGGAATAGTTTCTAAGGGAAAACAAAATTGTTGCTTTTACTATATTCCTAATATTTTTATCATTTTTCACCTTTTAAACCTTCCCTGGGCTTCCAAAAATAATTCGAGTTTTAGCGAGACTAACGAACAGCAATTGATTTTTTAAAAAAGATTACTATCAAAGCCCATGTTATTTACTTACCTTCTAAAGTTATCCTTGTTATTTCACCGAAGAATTCACCAAATGCACGATAGTAAATAAAATGTACATAATAATACCTTTAATAATTAATTATCTATTACTTTTCCATATATTATATTTATAAGAACTAATAAAGATGTTGTAAGCCGAAGTCTCAATTAGACCTGAGAGGCTCTAATATATTAGTTTTCCATAATTTTATCAGCAAACTTGGTCACCGAATCATTTTTAGTGTGGATATATATTCAATCTACAATTTGCAGGCGTCTTGCTAGAGAATCCTTGGTAATTGTTATATTTATTAATAATATAATACTAATATAACTTTGTATGTTCCTGTAAATCTATAAAATATAACCTCAAACTAATTATCGCTACAGGGTCCAAAAACAAACGCCTAGTTGTCCCATACAGGCAATAAATCAACTAAAGTGAAATACTTCTCCCCTGAGAATGCGTGCCGCCAGTTGACATAATAGGGTCCGTATCGCAGGATCTCGGTAACGAGCCACCGAATTTGCTGATAGTTTTATCTATTATCTGTCCACCTTATGTGAGATGTATGAATTGTATGTATTATATACCTTTATATATAGTGATGATGGTAATACCTTATGTGTCAATTGCTATAATATATTTTTCATTTATTTTAGCATTAGCTAGTTGACTATTAATTAAAAATCATCATTATCAGCCTACGGCAGTCCACTACCAAAGATAGGCTTCTTTCACGGCTCATTACCTAGTCAAATCTTCGGATATACGCATCCATTTCTGCAGCCGCTCTGGATAGATCGTCGTTCCAACTAGCCAGGAGGCGTCCCGCACTGGGTTTAATCAATCAAGTATAAAAAACCTAAATAAAATAATAATAATAATTTAATTTTTATTTCAGAAAATTTTTTTTGATTTTTTTTGATTTGATTTGTTTTAGTAATTATGTAGGTACCTACACCTTAAAAATTATGTAAGTAAATCATTTACATTGAAGCCGATTTAGCTGTATCATAAGGCCCGAGTTTAATCTAGCAACAACGGTTTTCATTATAGAGTTGGATCTATTCCGTATTCTGTGAAGCAACGAGGCTGTTCGTTTTCGCAAAATGGCCCAAAAGCCATATACATAATATGTGATGTTTTAATTTTCATATCAGCCGTATTTTGGTTTTTGTTGCTTTAACAAATGGATATCAATTTACTAAGATTAAAGCCTTGCCAAAATTAGTAATAGTTTTTATATAATATAATAATGTCACAATGCGCCTTACGAGCAATAAAAAATATGCTACAAAGAAAGGACAGCACTGCCAAAGTAAACACGTGGCAGTGCAATTTTCCCCTGCATTGAGCATTCCCATTAAGATTCCCGCAGGATTAGTGGAATCAATAAGGTGCTGTGGCGCAACCAGTACTCGTCCGTTGTCATTCCCCTGATTTGTAGTGTGCTGTATTCTCGTTATGGTAAAAGTATACGACCCATTTTAAGTACAAAAAAACTAAATTTGACTAGTATAATTGAAAGCAAATAGAGTACAATGTTGGTACAATTGCATATTTACATATATATGAAAATAAAAAATATATTATATGAAACACTATATAATTTATTATATGTGCACTATAACTATCTATATATTCTTTGTGAAACTTGAAGGGTGCAGTATATTTCAAGACAAATTAATAGTTAGTAAGTTTTTCATAGTACTATCTATAAACATCCCACTGACGAATCTTTTCAACTTATTAAGAATTAATATGTTTTTCACCAAGTTGCTTTGGATTAGAAAATTCACAAATTTCAGTAAATATTTTTCATCATACAAATGTTGATAAGATCTAGGAATTTGAAAAGGAAGTTTAGTATAAGCGCAATATAATTATATTATTTATAATTTGCATATATATAAATTAATAATAGCAAATTCTAAATAAATTTTAAATTTATTTCGAATTTGCTATTATTTACATTCACTATCTCTAAGCGGGGTAAATTACAAAATATTGATTTATTACAATATACTTTTATTTCTTTTTTTATTATTTACTAATATATTTAGAAATAAGCATCAAATACGATTGCTGTAATGAGTTAATAGTGTGTACCGTACACAGTGCCGACCGCTTGCAATCCCTTTAGCATTGATGTATTGTCAGACCCACCTGTTAGCACTGATTACTAGTAAAACTAATGCGAAAATGATGTAATTAAAATTTAATTTAAATTATTAAAGTGAGAGACTTTTTACTTCCATGTAAATGGCATCTTCACCAATTACAGGCAGTGCGGGTTGTGCATTTTGACAAAGAATTCTTTTTATATATATTTGCGTATTTAGTTATGAATACTATCTCGGTATGATAGCTGGAATTTAGGCCCACCCAAAACCTAACAGATCTTCCACTATAAAGGGTGATTTCTTCAAAACACACGTTATAGCGTTACACACACAGTATAGCGTTCTCCTGGTCTTCGTAATACTCGCCGACGTCGGTTCTCACCATGCAGACAAATTCGAGCCTCATTGAAGAAGAGAATGCTACTCCAGTTACCTAGTATCTAAGATAGGCAATTTCTAGCGAACCTCATTGGAGCAATCCGGTGCTCACGGAGAAACTTGGAGGCCCGTACTGGTCGACTGCGTATATCAGCAGCTAAAAGCCTCCTCCTCACAGTCCATATCATACTTGTGCTCCTCGTGCTTCTTCAAAGTTTCTTTTGCGGTCTATGTAACTGCATTTGTAGTTCCTCAGCGTCTGAGTCACTAAAATGCGGTCATTTCGTAGTTATATGCAACGTTTTCTCCAAGAACCTTGCTTTCTCTGAACGGAACCTGTCTCTTGGTATCGAGTCCAGGTACGTTGGACGATTGAACGACCCAAGTTTAACCACTATGAGACGTAACATTAGCTACACCCCTCTTCCAGGAGCGCTATAATTTTATTAGCTCTATTGCTTTTTCTCCCATTACAATAGACACAATTATTTTTCATACCCAAATTCTTTATTAAGTCCCAGTAACATAGTTTGGCTATTAAAACCTCTTTAGCACTAAATACTTACCAATAATGTAGAAAAATCAAAACCCTCCGTTTTATTTGCAAATGAGTGTGTATATTATAAAAGTGGATGGGCATTTTATATATCTAAAAACGTCTTATGTGTGCTCTTGGAAAATTCTAATTTAATTTAAAATCTTACTAAAAGTTTTATAGCAGTAATTGAATGAAAATGATAACTATTTGATGTCTTATTATATCAATATTCTTTGAGGTCATTTTAGCATCACTTAGGATACTGATTCTTCGATAAAAGTAGGTACCGCATTATGTGGTCGCTGCGGCCACACGGGAAATGAGAACATTGAGTAGAAATCGATTCCGTATTCGAAAAACTATTTGACTCGGACTCGTAGACCAAACTTCGTTAAGTGTTTGTGCAGAAACTAGGGTTCCCATGATTCTTGTTATTTATTAAATATTTTTATGGAGTATTAGTTGTATGAGTTTTACTCTCTTTATACGTAAATCTATCACTAATATATTATTAATATTAAGAAAAACTATACTTTTATTTATTTTTTTAATTTAGTTATGAACAAAATTAATTTATCTGCACATTCAATTGAAGAAAGAAATTTTTAGAATATTTTTATTAATTTCTTATTAAAATTAAAGATTTGAGAATCATTGTGATCCAAAATCTTCAATTTATAGGTATATTAAATATTAATTAACAAACTTATATAACCGCTAAAATCTTTTTATACTTTATTATTATTATATAATTTAAGGTTAGAATCTTTTAATAAACCCCTTACTTAAATATCATTAGGTAATTATTTAGTTAATTTTAATAATATTCATGAGTCCTTAAGTATTTGTCTATTAAAATGAACTTTTTTTAAGTTAAATTACCCGTAAATTAAATATGTAAAAAAATATGGTTACCCTATTAGCCATAGTGCAAGAGTGTAATCGAATGTTAGCACGATCTGATTCGTTGTTAGCATAGGGAAGTAGGTTTTAAACAGTTTCCTATTGTGCCGGTATTTGCGTATAAAAATATGTTAAAAAACGAGTTGATGCTGTTTGGTGCAAGCGATGTGTGTGATGGTGAATATACTTTAAAATTGAAAAAAGATCTTTTAAAGTATAAGGACAAAAATCCGTACGTCGCGGTTTTGATGTCTTTATTCAGAATTTGTGTAATGAGAAATTAGGTGCGCATCTGTGACCTTTTTAAATATAAGGACAAAAATCTTAAATTGAAAGTTAATTATTTTAAAATTTATGTCCGCATGAAAGGTTCACTAATGCGTAATCTACAAAACTATCATTATCATTAGCCAATACATAGTGGACACAGATCTTTCTCCTCTTCTGAGGAGGGTGATGGCTGCCACATGCGTCAAATGCTGCTTGTGGAAGCTAGTCTGGCCTCACTTGTTTTACATTTTGTATTATTATTATTTTCTCTCACACTAGTATCTAGTTATTTTTTTATTTTGCACATTTGAAGGTTTTCCTGGTTGTTTGTGAGACTTATCTATAAGGTATAATTTAAACACACTAGTAAATGGCTTTATATGGCTACCTCTATGTCTATCATCAATATTACACAATATAAGTTGTGGTTTTGTTTGTAAACTAACTTGTCGGGTCCCGCCTGTAGCGGCCCCTTACAGCGTTTCGGGCTTTGCTACAAAGGGGGATATCGGCTAAGATTTTTTTCTCTCTGCTGTGGAACCGCCTTGACATCCATAACCACGAGTTCAAGCTCTTTCCACTTGTCTGCTTTTGTTTTCGCGTGTATAATACGTATATATTATTCACTTACCATTTTGTCTTCTCTGCTACACTAAAAAATATTATTTTATAAGTATTGACTTTCTTTATTTCTAATTTTAAATTTGGCCACGTGATATAATGATCACTAAATAATAAACTAACGAAATACAGGTGTATTTTATTGCTGGTTATATATAAGTTGGTGCCTGTTATCTTTTAGTAAATATTTACATTTTTTTTCCTTTTTTTAAACCTCATTAATAACAACATTGTAATATGTAAAATTAACAAATTGAGTATTGATTTTATTGGATGAGAGCAGCTTGGAAATCCAGCCCAGAACTCCTTTCATTTTACCACAACTGTAAACAGCATCACGAATCGTTTGCGCCCGCTAGATTTTCCATAGGCTTGATCTAATATATATAGCGTTATAGGTGGAGAGTGTGAACCAGATATGAAATATGAATAATAATGAATATACTTGAAGAAATATAAGAACAAATACTTGAACAACTAATTGATCAAATATTTGTTCAAACATTTAAACAAATTTATTTCTCGCCTGTGGGGAGCGCCTTGACATCCCTAAAACTTTTGTTCGAGCCTTATCCACCTTTTTACTTTCGTTATCGAGTGCCGTTGAATAATTTGTTTGTTGTATGGAAGTAAAGAATCATGACGTATAGGATCATGACTTTAAGGGATATAGATTTTCACTTTATATGGCTGCCATCTAGTTTTCCGCCATTTTGGATTTTTTTTCACTTTTTCCAATTGCTACTCCTAACCAACAAATTTTTCATTCATTACCGTTCAAATTCTCGTCGGAATGATGATATTTTTGTAACTTCCGAATTTTTTCTACACTTCCAGATATATAACGCATATAAAATCGTTGGAAAAATTAACGAATCTCGTGCTGCGGGACTGAAATTAAACGAGTTTTTTTCGAGATAGGCCGAACATTTTGCACCCCGTGGTAGGTCCTCAAGTTTCCCAACAGTATTGGTTGAGCTTAAGTTATTTTTATATTATATAAGCTGCTCAACGAAGCCGGTTTTCCTAGATTTATTAGAAATTTCTAAAAACATAAGAAAACAACAATATATTTGGTATTTATTCCTGTACATCCGTTCTTAGAATGCGAACCCTCTCGATGCATCTAGAATAGCCAAGCAGTATTAGATCCGGAGTGCGGAGGGTTGCGAGGCGAGAGGGCGAGAGCGCGGGATGGCTGCCTGTTAAAATGTTAATCGAATCTGAACGTAATGGGATTTCTTTCTTGAGGGGCGCATTGCTAAAGGATTAATTTATATCAATTTAAATGGGACCAACGTTTACAGGGTGATATTTATATGTGCAGTTTTTTTACAACATATGTAGGACCCAATGCTAGGAATGGGGCCTCTCACCACCACGCTTTTCTAAGGAAAACTTACCGCTTTAGCATAAGGGATAAATATAAATGTGTATATTACCTATTAATAGGTTGTGCAGCTCATTAACATAATTTTTGGACTTAAATCTCTCTATTAGTTATTCGATCTTTCTTTGCTTAACTATACTATATATATATATATATATATATATATATATATATATATATATATATATATATATATATATATATTATTTATATATATATATATATATATATATATATATATATATATATATATATATATATATATATATATATATATATATATATATAAGATACACTACACATTTTCATGCAGTATAGCATAGAAATGTCTAGTGTATTGCAAGCGACACAAGAGAGAGACATATTTAGAACGAAAGTGTTATGATTAAAAATGTATAAATGCTTTGTCTAAATATCATGTAATAACAACTCAATTTTAATAATAAATTTTTAACTTTTTAACGTAGTATAATAATAGTGCATTCTAAGTTCAAATGTCCAAAACAACCTATCAATGCAGCGCATTAACGTAACGTTCTTCAAAGTAATTAAGATTTAAGCTCTGCAGAACATTGAACTGTCAGACTTTGCTATTCTTAATACTAGGTTCTTTAAAAGTTTGGTAAAGATAGCCCAAAGCGAGGTTTTCGTTGAATAGTAAGATTTGTGATTAGTTTTTATGTTATGTCATCTGATCAGTTAAATTCACGTTTTTCCTCAGCTGATTATGGCATGACACATAATTATTTATATTTACATATTTTTTATAGTTATATTTACATACACACCTTGACTTTTGAACCGTCAACTTCATCTGCACGTGATGTGTTCTAGCGATAGACGGATCCTCACAATCGACCGACAGTGGTATAACCATCAAGAAACATGGCTACGCTACATATTTAGAGACCAGTAACGGATATCTTGATTACTGATGCAATGTAAGATTGCTATGATTGCGGAGCTCATAATCACCATTTTCTCCTCCCATCCTGACGACCTTGGATAAATCCTCCATATATCGAAGTAGCCTGATGAATAAGTGTAATTCGAACTTAAGAATAACTCGTTTACCTTTCTACACAAAAAAATGTATGCAGTTCAAACGCGATAGAAGTAGGCCATTATACGATAAAACTATAAAAGCCAATAGGCTACCAGCAAAAAGATCTTCGAATCTGATTAGTAGTGAAACTTTAGAAAACTAAGCACCACCCAAAGAGATAAACGATAATAGGAAATACTGTATAATATATTCTGTCTCATTTTCTTGCAGGCTCTATGTTTGTCTCCTTCTAGTTTTTTTTCGTTTCATTGAGTTGCTAGTCACAACGGTGGTAAAGAAATTTTCATTTCAAAAGCTTTCGAACCAAAATAAAAATTTTGGCAAAAATTGTTAACAAAATCTTGACCACTCTGTATATCGATTGCAGACCGCTCTTACGGGACGGACTTATCCGTTGCGTTTGTTTGCGTCGATCGTAATGTATGTGGGAGCGGTCGCACGCGGGCAAATTAAGAATTTGCCACCGGATACAAGATACACAAACAAATAACGATACAAAGATATGAAGTACAGAGAAATTATTTATGTTTGACTTTTCGGAATTTATTATTTTCTCGATACAGCGATTAAAAAATACATTTCATTTATCAAACGGCAGTCCGCCAACAGTCATGCTTTTACCACCATTTCATTATAAAATTCCTCTGGACACAGAAGAAACGGCGAAAGAGACTCCGCTCCTTTTTTGTATATTCTTCGTATTAATATGGCATGCATAGCTGGACTCTGGACAAAATATCTTTAACGTCAACTACCTTAGGTATTTATGAACAGATTAATTAAACATTGAGTTTAATAGCATAACGCATAAACACTTCTTAGTAAACTTAACATCAAATCGAATTTAACAGAAATTCTTAGTAGACAACAGTTAAAATTATTTTGTCTTTGTCTTGCCAAAATCAATTGGTCAAAAAGCCGCGATCGATCGTTTGGCCACTCCAGCTCCAGCATGATGTTAAATCCCTATTTAAAATGTTATATTATATATGTATTTATAAATTTTCAACAATCTTCTTTTTATTTATGTAAAATTTCGTCTCAATAAATGCTATTTCAATATCGTTTCAGTCTCATTCAACTGCACCGGAGCACACGTGTAATCTGCATCCGATATACTTTTTGGTGCCACATTGGTGCGCTTACAAAGCGTCCGATCCGTCTCAACACGGTGTATCCGCGTACTCTTTTTACAGTATTATCGGGCAGCAATGGCAACGACCTCTGCAAAGCTTAATCGTCTCTTTTTCGGAACTAGTTCGTATAGAATTGAAAAGATTTCTTACTGTTTACGTATATATATGTAAAAACATAAACCTACCTATTAAATAAATATAATTTTAATTCTCATCGCTAATTTACTATTATAATAATATTACCTACACTTTGATTCGAAATTAACTCCACAACCTCAAAGCTGGCCTTTCCCACTCCTTTACTTCCCTAATACAAAGAAAAATGAATATTGATCACCTTTTCAATTTTAAAAACATGCTTACACCTATACCACCTACACCTAATCCACCCCTGACACAATATAATATTAAAAATATGCGACTGAACTCGATCAAAACAGATTTAAACTATTAACAAAACTGTAGCTACGACCAATCCTGATTTCGGTTAGGAAAATTATTTATTCCCGTGTTGTAACTGTTTGTTTCAAAACTATAGCGAGTGAATTTAATTTTTTTTCCAAATAACTAGTTTTATTGAGATATTAATTTCATATTGTATAACGACTTTTTTTTAATTACGTGTAGATTTTGTTCTAAAACTCCATAGATACTGACATATCTAGTACTGACAGGTTCAGTACCTAAGGTGATATCACCATTTAAATTAGCCTTTTCTAAATAAAATACGACTTGTTGGTTACAATGATGGCTAAAAGCCAAACATAATAATTTAAGCATATTAAATCCAACAATTGTTTTTAAATGTATTTAATTAAAAAAATATTTCTATTGTAATATAAAACGTTAGTGAAAACATCACTGAAAAGAATGCAGGGGTCTTCATCCATAATCTTATGGGTTCTTTTTTGTATTATTCGAAGTCTACCTTTGAAATTTCATTTAGTATTATAGGTACATGAACTAAAACTAACGTTTTAAATATATCTTTCCGTGACATAAAAAATATATTATAGATATATTTGAAAAAACATAATGTTAATATATTTTCTTTGTTTCCGTTCTAGGTATTCAAAAATATTTGTGGTGTATTTAATTAAATTATATTGTGTTAAAAATGATAGTTAATAAGAGCACCTATGTACAAATAACACATAACAATCGGCCATGACGGTTCGGTCCGCGTTGCGTGGCAACGCGGCTAATTGGCGGGAAATCGGCGAACGGATTAATGTCACGGGTCAGTGATGCGTGAACCGAATGAATTTTACTCATACTCGGATCCGTTAAATAATGCTTTTATTTACTGTGTAAATGGATCTCCGCATACGCAATAATATTAAAATTTGACAAAAAAAAATCAATGTTTTATCTATATAATTGCAAAAGTAATAAAATTCGGTAGCAAGACAGTGCCTCAATAATATGTTTTTAGATGAAATATTTTAAATAATTAAATAATCTTAAAAATATATTTTTGTAGTTCAAAATATATATAAAAAGTAATTTTATTTACGTAGGTAGGTACTATAGCGTGCCTGCCGTATTGCTTACGGCGACACCCGGGATCTTTAGGAGGTTTCTTCAAATAAAATTCTTCAAAACAATATTAATTTATTCTTGCGTCTCATTGTACATTTATATGTTATTCATATATCACTACAGTAGGTACCTAAACAAGTCAACATATAAGATTGCATTACACTCACACGTGTTCATTTTGTCACGTGTCTCGCACTAAATGTCAAATTCTATTTGTCATTTTGTCAATGGATACCATATTCGAGGGTTGCTCGCTTTATATCTATAGCACCTGTAACAGATTATATTCATTCGTGTGAAGTCAGTGAATTATTGTTCGTTATCTTATTCAAAAGGGATTATAAAATGTTGCGCTTTTGATTAAACTTTATTCAATAGAACAAGTAAAAAACATTTAAAATCATCACGAAGAAGTACATACGCATATAAAAAATATTATATAAATTGATAAAAATGTCAAAAGGCTAAACTATTATACAAAAAAGAAAGTTTGAAATTTGCTAATAAAAAAAATAAAATAAATAGTCTGAAAAAGAAATAGCGGTAACTTAGAATATCTAAAGTCTTCTGCATTTGAACTTAGAGTAATCCGGCAAGAAGCTTTTACAGAGTTTTATACAATCAAAATGCTAAATTTAAACTGGCTAATATAACAACAATAAGCGTACAAATTAACTTGTCTATTATAAAGTGCGAGTACGTTATCGGGGCAATTATAATTCACGGCGCAAATGACACCATCATTACAAGCAGCTCATAACCGGCTACTCGGATACCCGGATACCCGGATACAATAGAGTAACGTCAGGTAAAAAATGTATCTACTACTAATATGGTAATAAACTTATTTATATTGTTTATTTACATTTAAAATTCTAATTACTATTTTTCTTGTTCAATTGGATAATTTATTATTAATTAAAATTACAGCCGCAAAAAAGTAAAATTTGAATATGAATAATTATTATAAATAAAAACCTTTGCATTTAAACCACATGCCTCTTCTTTATCACAGTGAGTATGAACAGATTTCAATACTGGACTCTACTTCCGATAGGTAGACGTCAATTGCCGTCAAATAATTTAAAATTTGAGACACCAGGATACTTAGACTAAGTAATGTGCTTGTGTCTTTTGACTCCTATACCGAATAAAGCCGTGGGGTTTTTCATCTTGTAACCTTAACCGGTATCGCATTAACACTGACACGTATCCACAACCCCGATAGCGTTGCCAATATGAACTCATCTCCAAGCGATAGGCTTGCTGAACCTTATTTCTCTCTCTTTCTCTCTGTATTCGCGCTCTCCAACGGACTTAAGAGCACAGGTGCAGCAGGCAGCAAGCAACTCTTGTTCTACGTATAACCTAGTTATATCTAGTTATATCATAGCAAAGCAAAAGTCTGCTTTGCTATGACTCAAAAGTTTGATCCGTATATATATATATATATATATATATATATATATATATATATATATATATATATATATATATATATATATATATATATATATATATATATATATATATATGTCACACTGCTGGGCACGGTTCTTAACCAACCGAGCTTGTCCAAGGCAGACTGGTGGTTTACCTAGACTCGAAATAAATACCTGTATATATTTATTCCAATACGATGACTACTAACTCCATTAACTATAGCTGTTATGATATTTTATTTTTGGAGCATATTAACATATTTTTTATTAGTCTGGGTTTTAGCTAGACTTTCGACTTGTTCTGCGAACGTTGCACAAGTGGGTGGCAACTCGATTCAAACCCACCCTCCCCGTTAAACAAAGGCGTAAGCCAATTATTATTAAATATTCCCAGTTAAATTTATGAGCGGGGCGGCTGTAGGTAATTGCCCGACGGGACAATGAAGCTTTATAATCGACGCTCGCACTTAATTAGGGTAATTAATGTGTTTACAAAATTCGGTAAATGAACACGATAATAATAACACTTAAATGCACGTATTATCAACTTGTAATGGTATTTGGTAACTATACTGAAACTCTAACTGCTTCAAAACTTAACTTTTACACGAGCTACCTAAATCTATTCCATCTACCAACGGTGAATATTATTTGATATTTTTTCTTTTTATTCAATAAAATCATTTTTTTTACCTATTTAAACTTTCTAGTTGATGGTTGTAAGTCACCGTAAGGGGGATGAAATGCAGGAAAGTAAGCGGTCAGATATCTATCCGTCAAAAGAGCTCTGTATAGAAATAAAGCCAGCAGCGAATGCAATAAACTAACCTTAAGCTTCCTCGTGTACGGCCGGCGTATCGATGGTGTCCAAAGCGTATGCGCAAATTCCACAATTCCTTCACAATTCACAATTCAAAGTGATTCAAATTCAAAGTGACAATGGGCTGGTCAGCTTTGTCGTAGATCTGACAATCGTTGGAGCAGACGAGTGCTGAAGTGGAGACCGCATCTTATCAAACGTAACGTGGGAAGCCCGCCGGCTAGATGGTGCGACGATCTGCGCAAGGCGACTGGCAGAAACTGAATGCGTGAAGCCAAATATCGTCGCAGGCTGTTGATGATGATGATGATGACAATACAAACACAACGGGTGACCGCTACCGTGATTGTAGGTGTTTTGGAGGTTTCTTCTTTGGAGAAAGAGAGTGTGAACTAATAGAAGGATTGAAAAAATATCTATATTTGTGCATTCCAAAATATTTTCCAAAATATACTTAATTACGTACTCTTATGTTTAACTGAACGTCGCAAAAAGCTTCCAAAAGCACCCAATTACCTTTATCTCATCACAATAACAATACTTCAACAAACAAACGTAACCCCAATCGTATTCCATTCACAGCCAAAAGTTGCCATATGGGCACGTTGTAAACGCCTGTCATTAAGAATAACTAGCGATGGGGTGTTGCTTCGATGCCTGGTACGGGAAACTCTCCAAGGAATGCTGAAGTGTCATTTTTATGGCGAGTCGTTTATTTTAAATGATGTTAAATTATTGCAAGACATGCCGCGATAACAAACCATTTTTATACGACATACGATACCATAAATATAATGGTGTCTTTGTTTTCTAGAATTCCACACAAAATAACTTTTTTATTTTTAGAAAACTTCAGGACGTCACGTAAAAATGAAATTTTAATTTATTTTATGCAATTGTATCATAAAGCTCCTCTTACATTGCAGTGCAGTTTTTAACTATATATTAACATTTATTATTAAAAAATTTTCATACCACGGTAGCACCTTTAGTTTCATAAGAATTGTTAATTTTTGTGTGACATTAATTTTAATATAATTTAAAATGACATACTGTTGACTTTTTAGATGTTTATATAGTCAAATAATACCTACTTGCGAAAGATAGGCAAGAATTATGCGTTAGTTACTAAATAAAAGGAAAACTTTGGTTTTCAAGAAAACAGAAATGTGATCACTGGTCAGGCAATCTGTAGAGTTCTTATATATTATAAATTAGATCACAATAAGCAGATCGCCGGAATAATGTATAAGAAAAAATTGCACAATAAAATTTTACGTTTAACTTATATATTGTTATAGTTGTAAGCATCAAGTATTGAAATTTGTAATCCGTATTAATGATTTAAAGTAAACATTAATACAACGTGCAGCTTATTAAGAAGATAATCATGATAAATGAACGTAACTTATTTTAAAGCGCTACCATTACGTTTATATCCTTTTTTTTCATTTTTTATTATTCTCTGTGTGTTGGAAGTTATTATTTTACATATAAAATACAAACGCGTCCTAACTTACCAAAATTTAGACATGACATTTTTTGTCTAAATGATAATTTTATTATTATAATCATATTCCCATAAGGGAAACCAATTTAAAATTTATTGGACAAGTTAAAATTACACCCAACTATTTTATTTAAGTCAGGAAGCCTTTTGATAGAAGGAGCGAATATCGACGGGGAACAAATCTAATGGAAACTTTTTTTCTACGTAAAGAATCTGCCTTTTTTATAGAGAACCGACTAAGATCAATCAAATTTACGCAAGGTGGTGTTGATAGATTTAAGATTATTGTTTAATTTTTATCTATTCCACAATAAAATTTTTACTCATTAAGAGTCGTGTAAAAATTGGGAAATTGTAGATACACATATATGTTTTACGGCAAGGCACTTCTTATTAAAAAGTAGTATAGTTTGTACATCGATTCTTTTTCTTTTTTCTATATGAATGATTTTCATATTGTACAGTTGTCATTTGACTCACCCCCTTGAGGCCTAGGGCGCAATGTTTATTTTCGTTATTGCCGGACCTTATTGCAATTTCCTTGCTTGTGTTGGCACAATGCAATCTATACCAGCTTTACCACTTCAAGTCGATTGGAATTGTTTGCTTTCATTCATTTGTAGTTTTATTTCTTTCTGTATTATTGAATCCTAAAAACCCTATGTGTACGTACATACCATGCTCAGTTTCAGTTTTAGCGTTCAGTTTTAACATTGAAACATGGAGATGAAAGTGGATTTAAAAATCGCTGATTTCCGTCGTTAAGTGGAGATTGAGCGGCCTTCTCTTTTTTACGGCATAGGAGGATAAACGAACAACCGTGTCGCCTGATGGAAAGCAAATAACATTGGCCATGGACATGTGCGATACCATATGTATTACGGAAGCGTTGCCGGCCTTTTAGGTATGTTTAGACTTGTTTTCTGAAGGTTCCAATTTCGCATCGGTTCGGCAACACCGCTAAAGTTTTCACAGGGTGGTGGTGCGTGGAAAGAAGTTTCGAGAAAAGTGCATCATACTGGATCGCCACTAATACTGATGGTGGCGATAGTGGAATTCAGCAACAAGAATTTCTACTGTTGTGATGCGGGTTTCATTGAGAGGTTAAAGACTGTGGAGCAGCGTTCGTCACTGAGTTATAGTCCTCATCTTCGTTCTCCCCAGTTCGCAGCTTGCGAATCGCCTGCTTGCGAGTTTATCGCGTATCATATACGAGTAAGTCCCGGCAAAGATTTCTCTTTTATATCGTACACGATCACCAAACATGTGTGGACCTATATCTGAATATCTGTTACACTATTAAAATGACACATTTCATCATTTTTCCTGTCTTCATTCATTCATTTTTGCTTTTTTAAATTACATACTTTTTTACTATCATCAACATGGTACATTATGCTCAATAAAACCTTATACGACCTCTAAACTGGCATATCGCCACTAAAATTAAGAAATAATGCCATATAATGTCTGTACCTGCTAACATTAGACTGCGAATTACCTCACAAATCAAAGCCCGAGAGGCACTCACTCCCTCTCCCTCACTACCTGAAATCGCAGGGGCGACAATGTACTGAACTTACTTTAGAGTTGCCAACACAAACAATACCTTGCATTCACTAAACTACTTGCCAAACGATTCAATACCGTATTTCTACAACATTAGTTTACAAATCGAAATGAGCCACGTAAAATAATTGTAAGACGTTCCCGCCACTTCATTTGCGAAAATGTTGGCACGCCCGGCTTAAGTGTTGCACGCTGTTAAATTAATGAGCCAATCTCAGTCGGCAGGGGTTGCCATCTCCACGTATATTTTACAAGGTGGTAATGTGTTTTGGACTAGTGCTTAACTCGCATTTTGTTAACAAGGCTCCTTGTTCGCCTTTGTAAGGTTAGGCAATTATCTTTCTTTTAATTTTAAACCTCATTTGATGCTGTGATGATATGTTGACATTAACAGAAAAATTATAAATTAAAATTGCAAGTCGTCAAATTTCCTTTGATATTACTAGCTGCAGTTATCGTACTAGCTGGTACTAGATGTACTGATTTTCAAGTTACCCAATTTAAATAAATTAAATTAATTATAAATTGACAACTTATATGACTCAGTAGCGAAGTTACCGTCTTCGGATTCATTAGTCGCAGGGTCAATTCCTGCTTCGAGATAAATATATGTATGTATGGCCTATAGATACCTAATATTCCGAATCTTTCGCCTATCCATCTGGGACAAGCGTGGTGGGTATATGTCCATTTCTCCCATATAATGTGAAACCAGGCAGGAAGAAGGTAGGACATATATAAACTGTAAAATAGTACAATTTTTTGCCATATTATATGTATATGTAAATAAAATACTCCATACGATTACACTGACTATCAAGGCACTGCAACGGTCTAGATAAGTAGGTTAAGAGAAAATTGTCCCAAACGTCCCTTCAAGACAGCGGGTTAGTACACGACCTACAAATGTGGCAATTAGCTCCACTGCTCCTGAATTATGACCACCAGCCCGTGATTAAGACGACCCAGAAGATAACGGTTATACGCCGGAATCCCTATTACGTGTAAAACTAACATATAGAACGGGCTTGTCTAAGCCATTTTATATGTTAGTTTTGTATACCTAAGGGATGGGGAAATCGACTGTAATTCATTATTTATTTTGATTTTACTCCACTATTTCTCCATAGGAAGTTTAACTATGCTAACACTTAATGCTTAAAAATACGTATTAAATTTTATCTGCACATAAAAGAAGAATATACACATCTTTATTATTTTTAAGCTATTTATTATAAGAGTTCTGTTTTAATAATTAGATTCTAACCATTTCTTTTAGCTGTTTGTCTTTGAGGCTTAATTAATAAATCATTTACCTAGCTGTAAAAAGAAATTTATTTTTAAATAATAATTAGCCGAGTGTACTGTGGAAAAACCCGGATTTTCACACAAAGTTTCATTTTGTTTTGGGATCAACCCCTTGCAGGACAACTATATAAATATCTTTTCTTAGTGATCACTTAAGTTATACAAGGTCATGTGCTAAAACCTTGACTAACAGACAATGCAACAACATTCCTAGACAGTGAGGTATATATTTCACGAAGGTAATTTTTTAATTGTTATTACAACACGTAATGGATCAGTGAAAACGGTTTTAGGGGTGCGCATTGGTTGATAAGTAGTACGGTATAGTCTTATTTGTTTTCCTTCCACAACTGTTTGTTTTGCCAACCAGGCCATTAATACAGGCATCGGATAGATTGGCTCATTTAAGAGCTTCACTACAGAAATGCGAAGGTAATTTAGGATAATAAGATTAATTTGTCAGAATTTCCTTGTTTCGAGAAATGATTAATAGAATTACTTGAGTCAATTCTCCTATATAAAATACGGTAAGTTCTTAATAAAATTTTTCACTCTCTACTATTCTGTCAAAGCAGCTACTTTCAAAACTGACACCGGCCAATACGTCGTTGAAAACTTCAAAAAAAAAGTCTGCATATTTCTCATCATCAGTAATGCTTCTGCAATATCTACGCTGAAGCAGATATCTATGGGCGGCGTTGATTTCTTTACATCAGTTGACACGCTTGCTCGTTTGCCTTCCTATCTCATATTAAAAATATTACATTTGGAACCACTCCTTTAGATTGGAAAATACTAAAACCCACCCCATTTTAATATTTCGGATGTTCATGGGCAGCACTGGTTGCTTACCATCAGGTTGTATAACCTGATGGTAAGCAACCAACAACAAATAAAGACAATGAGCAAGCGTATGCTTGCTCGTTGTCTTATTTAACAAAAATAAATAAATAATTGCTTAACTTCTAATAGTTGCAGATGTATGTATCATCTGTATTATATATATTATCATCAATAATATTTTTATCTCAGGTTAACTGCAATAACAAGCGAATGAAACTAACTTCAAATATTATAAGCTCATATACAACCAATTCAATGTCCACGCTATATCCAAAAATTGAACGCGAATCGTTTAAAAACCAAAGCAAACACTAAAAATGGGATCCCATTTAAATATGTCCAAGGGATATCACAGATTCGGACTTAGAAAATCGGTAAACACGTTCTACGTAAACCATAACTTTATTGTTATACATATAAAGTTCAAATTCGAGTGGCTATATTATTTTACAGTAAAATTAAATTGTTGGAGCGGACTCAATCAATTTACAAGTCCTGTTTGGACAGACGAGGGTTCTTTAGCTTACAGAAGTAGTAAACGAGTTAGGGAGTACTTGGAATAAGTATTAATGTCAAATTTTAATTGATTCGCTTATAATATAATAATAATAATATTCAATTTAAGTATAGAGTAATGTGAGATTGTTCTTACGAAGAGAAATAAACCTAGCAGTCTATATATGTATACCTATCTAAACTCACAAAAACGAGATTTAAGACAGTTCTTCACGTCCAGTGGACTTTAAATTTTTTTGCGATGATTTTGTAAGAGTAAAAAGGTATCGCGTTAATCACATATTTTTCCTGTTTTATTGTTCTTAATGATTGTCTATATCTCGTACTATGTGTTATTGTGTATGTGTTGCTGTGTGCAATTGTGTGAGTGTGTGTGTGTGTGTGTGTGTGTGTGTGTATGTGTGTGTGTTTTTATATTTAAGAAAACTATTTCTGTTTTTGTTAGGTCTTCAAAGCTTATGGTAACTTTATGTCCATTATGTTTTCAAATTTTTTATGTTGAAAAGTTATATTTTTATATAGATCAAGTAAATTTTTATTAATTTATTGAAATATCATATTATATTATAATACATACATTTTATAATAATATCGAATTGGAATAAAGTCATTCGAAATTCAAATCTAATATTCAGTAAGCATAGGTAATATAAAACTAAAACGCCACGAGAGAAACTGTATTTGCCAGACATGCGAGGTCCGTGAAATAATTGATGAGTGCATTAGATACACGTGTCGGCCATCTTTTATTCATGCGAGGATTCAAGACGACGAATCGCAAGGCGTTAAATACGACCGACGACGAAAGTAGTTTCAGATACATTACATCGCCTGGACGTAAACTGCAATTTCATTGCGCCTCAAATCTACTCTTACTTTACATATAATCATAGATTATAAATACGTATATTGTAAAAATTTAAAAAAAACAACTAAGTACTGTTCTTTCCTTTCAATAATACATCATATATTATAGATTGAATTCTTCTTTTCTTTCTTTTGCAACAGATTCTTCTATATCATAAATTAGATAAAAATACAATCTTATTATCATTAATATTAGCCTACTGCGTCTAAAAAATCTCAAGCATTATTTGCAAAGTATATTTGAGCTCTTGGATCCCGATATACATATTATAGAATAAGGCCACCTCATTTCTTTCCGTGGGTGTGGTAGAAAGGCGAATATGGGAATAAATACCATAAGATAAACAGCAGCACCTACCCAACGTAGTATTAATAAATTCGCGGTTTTTTAAGTATTCCAATGTCCAGCAGTGGATGTCCAGCAGTTATACGACTGTACTGTTAAAATAATGGTGATGTTTAGGCAGATATATAAATTTAAGCAACTAATAATAAAAACTAACCACTGTACGAACCAAAAGCATGTATGAAGATGAGTGTGAATGATGCAAAGTAAGTGTAGTCGGATCGTAGCAGATGGAGGTCTATGGTATCTGCCTATGTTTACGGGAAACAAGCATGATCGTCTCTAGGTATGTACAAATTAAGCAGTAAAATTGTCTTCAAAATTCATTTTCTTCTTATTTTTAGCATATGAATCCTGACTGTGCTTACTTCCTATTTGTTTCAATCAATATCAGCCTGCGGCAGTCCATTGCTGGACATAAGCCCCAGCCAAGGCGCTACCTATTTGTTTATTATCCAGTTATATTTTAAACATATTTTATTAGCTCTCTGAGCTTTCACAGATGCTAATTCAATGGCTGTAAAATTACTAACATTTTATTTTTCATTACCTACATCGGTTTCGCGTGTAAAGTTAGACCGACTGTAAAAGTCCGAACAGTCAAAACACTCCTAACTCTATCGAGCACTTAGTAATTTCGTCTAATCCGATATACAAGTTTTAATACCCGACCCCACTCAGCCGGCGGCTACGAAAAAAGGGACCGGAGTTAAGTCTCGAAAAACTGCACATTTTCACACGCTACACCCTTGAATTAGAAATGGAAATTCTCTTGTTCGACCGGTGATACATATATCTTTCTCTTTCATGTATATAATAAGTAGGTTACGTAAATTATTTATAAATTCATTTCAAATGTTATACAACTGTGTAAAGAAAATCGGAACGCATCTTAGTTAAAGGGACACGCAAAACGCAGTCAATTAGCAGCGAATTCTTTTCTTTCTTGTTCAGACAAAAGCGCCATATACATATATGTATATAAACTCCTTTGCCAAAAAAATGGCACTTAAGTCGTTGGATTTTTCTAGGGAATATTAATATTTTTAGTATCTCATTTGCTTAGATGACTAGAAGTTTCTTTTTCTTTTTTAGATTTTTTTAGACTTAATTCCTAGAATCGGTGTTTTAGTGAATGTAAACAGAAATCCGTATGAAAAAAGACATTTTAAAGGGTATAGTAAAATTAAGGCTATGAGTATTTTTATGGTACTTAAATAAAAAAAGACATTAAATAAAATAAAAATTAATAACTAGTATCACCTCCCCATTCAGTAATTACGGCATGTAATCGTCTTGGTATGCTTTCCACCACGCTTTTGATGACGTTCTGTGGAATGTTTTCCCACTCAGCCAAGATCACACGTTCAAGCTCCCTGATGTTTTGTGGAGGTGATTGGACACGTCCTACTTGTCTTTTTAGAAGGTCCAAGACGTGCTCAACGGGGCTAAGCGCTGGCCAGTCCAAACGACGAATACCGACCTCTTGCATATAAGCATTTACGTCGCCAGAATGGTGGGACCGAGTATTATTATCCATGTAAATGGCATCTTCACCAATTACAGGCAGTGCGGGTTATTTCTTTTTTAGCAAAGGAGTGTATATTTTGATATTTTCATACACAATACAAATCATTTGAATTTCACTATCAAAGTATACAAAGCAGTTTTGAACAAACTCCCCAACTTTAGCAAGTCTGCAAAATTGTCGACAGTTAACAATGTCATTTTTCGCCTAGCATAAACCGCCACCGCAGCCAACAAAAGAAACAAGTCTAAACTTGAAGCAGGCTCCCCGACCGTTCAATACAAAGGGGGTTCGGAGCTCGTTACCATTCATAATTCACAGGGAAAACTCATCGTACGTTTTTCCATTAGAAATTTTATAAGGTTTTTATTGCGAATAGGGATGTTGTGGTTGTACATTTCGATTTTAAAATGTTTTTTCTGCGTTTTAATAATTTGAATATGGAAAATATAAAGGTCTAAAATCATAGATATCTCAATAAATAATCATTCGCCATTATACGCTTTCGAGATACGAAATGACGAGAACATGGAGCCTTTATTAATGCTATTGTTAACACTCATTGCGATTTAATATATCTACCATTTTCAGAAATCTTTTTTTGGCTATACTGTATTATTTTGTTTGTATTATCTTAAATGATAAATCATATTATTTGTTATAAAATATTTCTTCCCATGCTCTTTAGATAATTTTTTCGCATTTTTTATAGCCAAGTGCAGTTTAAATTTTGCCATAGAGATATAGAGGATGTTAGCGGGTAACATTTAAAATTTTAAAAACTTTTCAAAAATATTATAGTAGTTATGAACAATTTACGATAAGAAAATATGATATAAACATCATATTCAACTTGTGGAGATTCATTAGAATTATATACATATTGTGTCTTTACATTATTATAAATTCAAAATAAAAGTTAAAAAGTTATTGATATTATTTTTTACATTTATAATTAAAAAGTATGTAATAGTATTGCATTCTAACCTTACATTATCGGTCATAATGCGCATAATATCAGAAAAGTATCTATACTTTATCGATACTTTCGTTACTGTCCTCCCTCCTGCTAAAAGTTCAAACGGTGTATTATTTGACAGTTCACGAGAGCGGGAAAACGAAACAAGTTTACGTGAAAATCGCTTTGCTTTTTAATTATTAATATAAAACATTATTGTTTTATATATTTCATTCTTTCCTTTCTGAATGTCCCGCAAATCTGCCTTTAACGAGTATGGAGCGTTAATGGGCATTCTTTCTAAAATGGGGAGGTCCCGTGTCCAACATTGGGATAGTAAACGGAATGTAAAAATGTATTTTAATTTATTGTTTCTTCATGTTAGTATTGATCATGCAATTCATTTTTCCGTAAACTAACCTTGAAATATATATTGAAATTGCATGTAACGGAGTGTTGACAATCATTGGAGTAGTTATTTCACATACCTACCTATTCCAATGATTGTCAACTATAATATATGTATAGATATATAGAGTGGAGGCCGTCTTTACAAACGCAGTGTGGACACCACAAGGATATCCTTTGTCTAGCAGTGGACTGCCTGCGGTATATTAATTTTGTAGTATAATTAATTCAATTTATATTAAGATAACAATAATATTAATATGCTAAAATCCAATCATTTGAGTCGATGAAATGAAATTTTTTGAATTTTTCTCGAAAATTAAAGCACTTCACAGTGCTATTCTGAAGAAACAAATTTGATGGAAAATGAAAATGGCACGTCCTTTGCGGCCGGAAAGTTAATTTGTGCTTTGGAACGCATCCCCAAAGAGTAAGTAGGTACACGATATTTTATTTAAATGGATTTTTGCAATTTACCTAACAGACTCCTTGAGGAAAGCTTTAACAAAAAGAATGATGATTAAAGTACATTTCATCGCCAGAGAGTAGACGAGAGTATTAAAAACATATGTCACTTTGCTTGTGGTACGTATGTAGGCTACCTATTGATTCACATATATTTATTAATAAGAAAAAATGTAATTATAAGTTTAAACAAAATAAATTCAGGTTAAATACCATTTTTCTGTCAAACGAATTTTTATTAAATACGTTTCACTGTATGAGTAGAGGAATACACACTAACCCACCATGTTTGGAAAAAAGCGGATTGAAGGGACATTTTATAGGCCATACATATCGCAATGCGGGAATTGAACCCGTAACCAATGACTCCGAAAGCGATAACTCCGAAAGTGGGACATACATGGGCTCTGGAAATAAATATTTATTTAGGTGCAAAAACCATTTGATACCTATGATTAAATACAAACTCAGACATGAAATATCTTAGGCTAGTTTATATATTTTACATGTTACTTTTTTTTTGGAGATAGTCAAGACAATCAGATCAGTGTAAATTCTTCTTCTACATATGCCATCTCCATTCCGGAGGTCGGTGACGGTTTTTCTATATTCATTCATATCCCCAGTCATGAGAATCAACTTTTCTGTGCTTTCCACCTTCAACCAGTCTTCAACCAGTCAAATTAAACTATACCCACTATAATAAATAAATAAAAATATGTATTTATTCAACATCGCATCTGTTTTTATATCGACATTCTTTGGCCACTTTCGGGTAGTTAATGTGACAACGAAGAAACTTTCCCGGCTTGATTACATTAAATTTTGGTGAAATCAGTCTCCAGAAATTTCCACAGGAATAAACTTTGAAAGACTTTGTATCAAAGTTTACACCAAATGACATTTGTTAACAGATTACAAAATTATTTAAGAATATTGATCTAAAAACCCTAATTTGCGCCGCGATTATTTAATTATATAATCATCATAGTAAGAAATTGAAACTTTTGATAATCAGAGATAAACTGCTTGTAAAAATACTATATCTTCATCAATTTTATTTACCAATAATGCTCATATTCATACACACACGTCATATTTTAATGAAGGTATATAACTCATATATTATTATGTATACAAATTATTATGAGTTATACATATACATTAAAATTCACCTTCAGGTTCACATGTTAAAATTTTTAACTCCCATTAAGCACCTCCTTGAAATGCAGCACGGCAAATAAAATAATATCTAATTAAAAATTTTTAATTATACGACCATTCATTTAATATAAGAATCAGCTTTGAATAATTAACTATTTATGTTCTTATTAAATTAATCCATTTTTATTCAATTGTATCACATACCTAATTTGCAAATCTTATAGGTAATAATAATAAAAATATTCGCTTATAGACCAAGGGAGTTGTTCATGAATGAAAAAAAATTCTGTATGTACATTATCTGTATTATCTGTATAGGTATTTGTCGTAATTATTGCTTAAAGTGGTACTGGACTGGCCATGTAGTAGGCGCTCAAGATGGCAGATGGACCTGACTGAAGTTAGTAAACAAATGAACAAGTCCGAGTGGCAAACGAGGGAGAGGTTGTTCCAGGAAAAGGTAGGCCAATGAAATAAGTAACTTAGCTGGGGAAAACTGGATGAGGCAGAGGTCAAACAAAAATAATTGGAAAGATATTTGGCCACAACATCTTTAATTTATTTGTATTTTTTAATTTACTTAAATAATATTCAAATAGTTTAAAGAATTAAAAAGCTTATTTTTAGTAGCTTAGTAGTAGTGGCAGTAGTAGTAGTAATAACAGGAGCAGCAGCATTAATAGTAATAGAAGCGAAATTATTTAACAAAAACAATGCGCTCCAACCCTAATGACAAGAACGAACACTATTAATTAAATCGCTGTGTAAACCGAGCTTTATCGGCGGCGGCCGCGGCACCCAATTAGAGCGCTCGTACTCAACCGGCTTCGCGCCAAAAATTATGCGGCTTAACGTTCCCAGTAATTTTGACAAACGGCCGTTCGGAAATTCCGGACAATGGAGTGTGATCGATTACTCCATTATGAATATACGTTACTTTGATAGTATCTCGTTTTAATTGTAATTGAACTGATTTTTTTTTCTAAAATAGTATTTCACATTATTTATCGTTTTAAAAATTAAAAAAAGCAATTATCGCAACTTAACAACAACTTAACCCAAAAGCATTTTATTGAATCTGATGTAATTATTACAAATTCTGTATGGATAGTCGATGATAAATGGAGTCAGGCGTTACTTTGCGGAAATCCATTACTATGTGGACAGTCAGAATTTTTTCTTAGCTAAGATAGCGACAAGCAAACAAAATAGAAAAATAATAATGTGTGTTTCTTACTAGAAGGATTTACGGGGAACTTAAACCAAATCTTACCAAAAAATTGGGCGTCAGCAACCCTCCACTTCCCAACCACTATCCACAACACCAACATCAAACATACACCATCACTCCTCCACAATGTACACGATACGCGCTTCGCCTCAACTTGAAGCATCATCAGGTATAGTAGACTTACGGAAGACAACCGCTAAATCTTCACGGTCTTAACGATTGCCTTCTGTAGAGTGTAAGATAATGTGTAAGATAAGTAAAAATTCTGACTGTCCACATGGATATTCGAATAAATCGTTCGACTATACAAAGAATTATATATACAAATAAACTATTTCAGACGTATTATTTATAGTTTGTTTCAGAATACTTCAATTCATTTAATTCATGTATACCTAATAAACGCAAGTAAATTATTATTTAACGTTTGGTATATTATGTCAGAGCATTCCATTCATAACTTGAAGCATCGCTAAATACCGGCGGCCGCTAGAGATAACCGCGCAGTAAACCGGCAACAATGCCCGACCTCACACTCAATAAAAGATGATAACACATGAAATATGAACTGCTGACACCCCTCTAACAAATTACCAAAAGAAAAGTGAAAATGTACCCTCTATATTGAACATAAGGCGTGAAACCATTTAACAAAGACATGAAGTTAAGATTTTAGTATACTAAAATAGCTCTTACGATAATAAACGAGAACCAACGAAAACAAACCGCACTACGATTGTGAATACAACCAAATTTGCCAACGAAAATACACAAGTTACAACGTTTTGGACTGCAACACTCACGGCGCGAAACAAAAGCGCGGGAGCTAACGCCATTGGCGGAAGAGAAAGGCGGACGCCCGCATAATATGGCGGAAATATTACCAGCCGAGGAGGTATTCAAGGTGTACTGGGAGGAATAGGAATGGGGGGAAATGGAGGCTCCCTCTGAGAGGTTAATTACCCACCGGCCGATAAGGCAGCGGCTCGCTAATTACGTACTTATAGCAGACTGAAATTAAGTTATCGTTGGCGGGAAAGCGACGCTCACTTTGTTTGCGTACCGTTTTACGGATAATATGTAGTCTACGGTGCTCGAGAGTAATGGAACAAAATTGGCGGCCATTCAGTTTTATCTTTAATGTCTTCGAGCTACCGTTGCGTCGTTTTAAGATAATGGAATCATTGTTCAAGCATACTCAACTCTCGGGACTCCTTTTTAATCGTTTACTTAATTTTTGCTTTGTTTGTTATTCAAAAGAACTCGTTTGAAAATGGGCTGTAAATTGTCTTTTACTTTTGCGATAAAAGAGCTATTCAAATACAAGATAGGTAAGTTATAAGAATTAGAATTTTTGAAATATGTAAAAGATATCTACGCATACGGGAGGCGCACAAAAGATATTTCTACACCCACAAACAACACGGCTGGCAGCTGAGCTTTCAAATAAAACGCGATAAAATAAAAAGAATTCGGCGACAAAACGTAGATACTTACACACATACAAATTTGTACTGGAGTCAAATTGTATTTCGCGGAGTAAACTGAGCCAGAAAATAAGGTTTGAATTTGAATGTGAGATTGTTTCTGTAAAGAAAGATAGTAACGTGGTAGCTTTATACATATTTACCACAAAAGCGGCTCAGCGAGAGATCGCGCGATCCATTCTCCAGTTTTATTTTTCCAAGCTCTAAATGGAGTCGGTGGAGCATTTAAATAAGCTTCGCCGCCTGAAGTATGGTAATGTTAGTAATACGCGGAAAGAAACCGCACCGATGTCACTTCAACTTTCGGCCATTTTGAATTATTTGTGTACGTATGTACTTATTTTGTTATTTTTCAACGAGTAGGTAATCGTTGGATAAAGAACGTATGAGTAAATGTATGGTACTGCGATTTAATAAAAAAAATGTTTTTCAATATTATATTAGTGCTCAAAGTTAAAGTTAGCACTGTCAGTAGACATTAGTTGTATATAGATAATTATTTGCCTATTATTATTGCATATTATTTGCCTATTTTGTTACCTGAATAAGATAAATTGAGACCCAGAATAAATATTTATTTATGAAATAAAAGTAAATAGCGAATAAGAACAAACAGTGAATGCAACCAAAGCTTTTTTAGTATTATCATATTAGAAACGTCTAATCTTTTTTCAGCAATATGATGTCATGAATTTCCATAGACAGGGCCGTAAGAGTACTAACATACCTACTAACTTATAATATTTATTACATTTTTATTGACTAATTTAAAAGATCTCTGAAGTTAGCAGGACATAAAAGCTTATATTGAATTTAAAAAACCGTCATTTACTTTAACTACTAAATTAATAGTTGAAAAATGACAATTTTTTTATTTTTAAAAAGGATAATTAATAAAAGATGATAGATAAAAGTAAAGCATCTGCGTCGGCATAGGAAGAAGCCAACATTTTTTGTCCCCTAATGAGTTACAAATTATAGAAAAAAAAAAAACTAAGCGATGGTATGCCGCGAAGATCCCTTTATTAGAGAAGCGGCGTGAAGTATTGTCACGGATGACCTCGCGGAACGATTTCTCTGCCTTTGAGAGTAGGTATTAGAAAATTACTTACGCTTTATTTCTTTTGAAATATTTAACGGAGCCTACATTACTTAATCGGAAATGCACATTCAAAGAAAATATTTTAAGTTGAATATAATTCAACAGGAAATCTTAAATTATTCTACAGTAAAAGTAAATTAGGTATCAAATATACCTAAGTCAATGATTTCACTAATTCGAGGCGTATTATATCCGTAATTTTAAATCTTTTTTCTTGTACCTACTAGTGGTCATTAGAATTTTTCTACTCGATGAACCATACCGTGGTCGACCATACAGTAGGTAATGACTATAAACACAAATTGAAAAATAATTCAATAGCTGCCCAACTGTATAATTTAAAAAAGATACCTATAAATTTTGAAAAGTTTTCTATTTAACCTAAACGTAAATTTACTTGTTCTAATCCAATCTAAAGTTTATAATATTTTAAATGCTAATTTGAAGTTTTACGATCAACGTATTTAAAATATTATAAATATTTTAAATTTTTATATTTAAAAAAGTACCGCGTTCTTAGGTATATACTAAGGAACACCATAACATTAAAAATTGACGACCCGCTTAGCCGAGTCGCGGTATCAGTAGCCCGTGAAAAACCGCGTTCCGTTCCTCCCACTCCCACTTAATTAGCTTCCGTAAGCTGTAAATCTAACGCACGGCGCGCCGACGTCAACGCAGCGCGCTTTGATCACACGTCAACTGAAACGGAACGCAAGCGAACGAACAAATGAAGCGCGTGGTTTTTGAACGCGGTGTTTAATGTCAAATGTGGCGGGAATCCAGTCGCTAACATTAATTACTTCATCATGCCAGACTTAAGTGATAAAAATGCGCTAAGTTAAAATTGTCTCTTTTTATTGTGGGTGTTTAAGATGTCTACAGGAAATATCCGAAAAAATCGATCTCTTTAGCACAGTAGAATGGCTCAGCGATGATTGCTCTAAACCTTTTATTTCGTTGTAACCATGGAATATTCGTTATGAAAGTTAAGGCTACTTAAGCCTATACGATCAAGTACATAAAACGATGCTCGTAGATACAAACTTTACAACTTACTGTAAATGTATTCAATGGACATTATAATAGTTGGAACTACCGAACTTTAATGATCGCATCATCCAACCTCCGTGAAATTGCAAATTCTAATGATGGAGTATTCGAATGAACTAAACAACGATCCCCACTGCGACCTTAACTTGCCGAGCGTCAAACAACACTTTAAAACACTCTCTAAGAAACATTTTGAGAGATCCGAATCCCATCCGAATCCACTGGTGGTACAATCGGTAAACTATTCACCCGATTTAAACGCGCGCCCGAAAAGACGACGCCCGCGTAACGTGTTACACGATCCGGACGACGAAACAGCGTCGTTCGGATCCACTCACGACACCAACACTCACACGCACCCCGGCTCTAGCCGAGCACGTAGAGTAGGGAACACTTCTACACCGGCCGCTTACACGAGATTCTCTCACGTACCCGGTCGGTTCTCACCCCCTAGACCTTAGGGTCTATGGGACTAATAGGGACTATAGTTACTAAAGTTCAATCCTCCCCTACATGTTTAACGTAGAATCATGACAAGTTTAAAATCAGCACACACACATATGTGTACCTCCGACACGGCGTCAGGCCGATGGAGTCTGCGATTTGCGCAGATTCCCAATTATATTTTACTTACGGGCCCTGAATACGATAAAGCTGTTAAAGCCAATAGGCTACCAGCATTAACATCTTCGAATCCTATCTAAACAACGATCCATAACTACAAAATAACTTAGATTTATTTATCGCACGTAAATTTATTATACCTATAAATAGCTTAAACTTTGGTAAATCACAGTATACAAACATTATATACTTGATTGTACAAATATGTAATTATATTGTAATATTATTATTAAAAAGTTTAAAAAAATTATATGTTTAAAATTATCAAATGAAATAAACATAATTCTTGTTTTATATTAATATGTTATTCTTCAATAATTAAATTTTCCGTCCTAGGTTATCGAGGCAAAAAAAATCTAGTTTTTATTTAATAATATCTTCAGTTTTCAATGGAAAGAAGAAAATTATTATATAAACAAGACTGAAAACGTTTCTTATGAAATTTGACGGCAGCGTTCTGTATGCAACCGAAATCGTTGATTTACGTAACTATGTTAATACAAAAAATAAAATGATTAATAAAATTATATAACAATAGTGCATTATGTGGACAGTCAGATATTTAACTTAGCTAAGATCCGCGACAATCAAACAAAAACAGCAATATAACAATGTGTGTTATACAGTAGAGTCTACTATACCTGATGATGCCTCGTGTTGAGGCCAAACACGTGTGGTGTGCAGTGTGGAGAAGTGGTAGTGAGTGTTTGGTGTTGTTGACAGGGTTGGGTGGGAGGTAAAGAGTTGCTGACGGCCGTTTTTTCGGTAAAATTAAGTTTAAGTTCCCCGTAAACCACTTTTTCCAGTAGAAAACACACATTATTATTTTTCTGTTTTTGTTTGCTTGTCGCGGATCTTAGCTAAGTAAAATTTCTTACTGACCACATAGTTATGGGTTTTCGCAAAGCATTAACCCCGGATTCCATTAATCAACAATAGTGCAAGTAAATATTGTAAAATTAAGGAGGAACAAACTGAAATGAAACAAAAAATAGAAGAACGAAAAATGCAATAATCTATAGTTTTTGTCAGCGTTAGCGCAATAAGATCTAGGCACATATATGACTTCTACTTTACAAATATAAGCCATAATATAAGTATTTGTATCTAGTTTGTTATTTAGCACTCATAAAAGTATCTGGCGTCACTAATTAGCTCGCATATCGCACGCTACACGCTTCCGTTCTCCCGCCAGTAATCGTTCTATCATATCAATCAGTCGGCCAGAAACAATCAATTAGAAAGCGATCCCCTTTCAATTATTCGCCGTATCGGTACGTAATTACCTCGCCTGTTTCAAGGGGCGGGCTTTGAACACCTATTACGTGTTGTGATGTCTTAATAGCAATTTTAACTTAGTTTCAAAGAGACCATCTTTAAATTTCAGCTTATCAATTTTTCTGGTTGTGAAAAACCAATTGTTTTAGTTGTACTTTCATGTTTTTTCTAAGCGTATTTTAGCCTACTGCTAAATAGGAAGGAGATATAGACTTATCTTAAGCTGGGAGGGTTCGCAGAGGTAATTCTCACCATTAACGATGTGGTTTGTAATATTTTTTGGCCTAGCATCATTAAGCAGCCATTGGGGCCGCATATTTCAATTACTAGGATTACCCAGGTATAGGTGAGATTGCGGTAACAGGATCTCTTCTTTGGTAACTTTTCAGCCAATTAATTTCAGTTATCTCAAATATTATATATTAATTAATCTTTGACTTTATCTTACGCTCTGCTAGGGTTTAATTGCTAACGTTTTTTTTATAATTCACATTTTTTTGTTATATATACATATATTTTTTTACTAAACTTCTAACAATTTGAGTCTGTCCTGTTAAATTTTGTTTGTGGCCATAAAAAGAAATAAATAATTAATATAGACATTACGAGAAAATACAAAAAATGTGGCAAAAATTAATAACGGGAAGAGCCAATTATCCACCGTCATCGCATTTCTATAGGTCCTAAAACAACACATCGCCAAATTCTTAAAACCTATAATATGATGGTCAAAACTAGGTGTCCGTTTTATTAAGTACATAATTATTTGCGTTTGCTATAATACAGCTTAATTTAATTTTAACAGCTAAAGTGTCGTGTACGCTTAAGAATGTGGTACATATTAAGCAAAGCTTTATAAGACCAGATTTGCAAATAATTTTTTCCTAGATTTTTTATTTTCATTTGCTTGAATTTGGTTAGTGAAAAACTTAAGCAGCATAAACCAGCCTCAAGTATAGGATATTTTGTTACATACCTATCATATGTATTTTTCAGTAGTGTACAGACTATTGAAATTAATCTGGATGATTAACGACGCAAAACGGTGCGTTTTTCTCGAAACTTCTTTTTCTTTCCATCAGATTCTTTCCATCATACATTCTTGCCCGTTTTTCCTTCCTATCCTATATAAAACGTAACCTGTATTTTGTAAGTTACATTTGTAATTACAAACCATGCAATTGTTTTTGTTCTTTCCTACTTTCTAGTTACAATAAATGATTTTTACAAATAACAGTTAAATAAAATGCAACTTAAAAAAAAACGAAAACGGTAAATTGACTAAGTGATCATCATTGAAAGACATTAATATACGTAGTTGAAGCCATCACGTCTCGACACCTGAGCCGTCGACAGCGCCTGATGGATGGCACTCCCATTGTCACTGGACGACCGAATCTCGTATACGATTCGTATCCTTGGGGCATCGTGTCGGAATAAACGAGGGTTACCAGATAATTATAGATAGATTACAAAAATTTTTGCATACATATATATTATAGATTTTTTTTATACATTCACGCCTATCCCCCGCAGGGTTTGGCAGAGACCACAGAGCGCCATCCGCTACGATCCCGGCACACCCTCCCCACCTCCTCCAAACTCATCCATTCTTCCTCTCACATTCATCGCAGCGAAACGGCTCTCCATAAGTCGCTTTTCGCCCTCGTGGGAATCAGGACGTGACGGGTGGCAAACAACGTTGCGTCATATTATAGATCCAAGGAAATAAATGTAAATTACCAGGAATTTCAAAAAATTGACATTCTTATCTATTGGTTATCTTAATACTGATAGGAGCTATACATAAATGGCCTGGCCAGACTGGGAAAGTACCACATCCTCATGAAATTTCGACAGAAAGGTATCAATTTTCTGTGTAACCGAGTTTCGTACAATGAGCGTAAAAATCAAGAGGCCCAGCTCGTTTATCCTTCCCTTACTTCCTGCTCGTAGTACTCTGGATTTTATGGAATGAAAAATGAGAAGTAGATAGATTGCAAAAAGAATATGTATGTATGTTTCACTGCTGGGCACCGGCCTCGCTATTTCTGAAGAAAGGATATTAACCCACCACGTTTATCCAAGGCAAGTAAGCAAAGCATTTTCTTACTTGCCTTGGATAAACGTGTTTTCGAATAAATAATTATAAACTAAACATTAATTTATCCCGATGCGGGTATCAAACTCGAAACTTTCGGAGTGGTCGTATATTCACTTATTTTTAAAGCAACCTATTTTGTATATCTTATCACGAAACTATTTTTTAAGGATTAGTAAAAGAAACGGCAATTGTCATTCCAAATCTAAATAATGCTGTCTCAGTGACAATGCCATATTTTTATTTAACAGTGTGAAAATTAACCTTCAAAATGCAATCTTGCAATTGGATGATACGATGATATACACCATCAGGTGGGATCATGAACATTACAGCCATTACAACCATCAGTTTAGTTCTAATAGCGTTGCTCCTTTACGCCAGATTTAAATGGAAGCAAAAGGTTGGTTCACTTATATTACAAGAAACACTTAAAACCACAAGAAAACTCTTAAGCGATAAAGCGGTATATCAAATTTAACTATTTAGAATCCACAACGCAAATAGTGTTCTATAAATATTTGATGAAAACCGAAAAAAGTAAACAGTTAACTTCCATAGCATAGAGTTCATGTTTAAAAGGCAATAGAAAAAAATAATATTTCTCAACACATTTTAATACATGAATTAAATTTTTGTAGCCCTTTCTAAGCACATTGCATGCGCGGAGAATGTAATATTTAGGGTAGTTAAAGTTCATGTGGAGAAGGAACATAGAAAGATAAAATAAATAAAAAATTTAATGAATTACGGTCGTATTTCGACCACGACGTTTAGTGAAAAGAGAAGAGACATACACTCATAACTTTCAATAACAAAAATAATTAGTGCAGTAACACGTGCGCAGGATTAGATATATAGATCTATATATATATAGAAAACGATACTAAGGCTAGTATAGAAGGTATGTAGCTAACGTCATGGTAGGTCGTGTTCGCAAATCAATGACAGACATTCTACATAGATGGTAGTGTCATTTCTAGTACCTTTTCAATGTCGTTATCAAAATCAGCCCACGGTAGTCCACCGCTGGACATAGGCCTCATTCAATCTCTGCCAGCCGCCTTGCGCAGATCGTCACTACGTTTGTCAAGACGCGATTTCCATTCCAGCACTCGTCTACGACAACGGTATTACCTTTCAGATTTCTATAATTCAAATCATGCTTTACATCCTTATCCAATCCTAAAACAATTACTTAACATCAAGTCCACAGCTTTACACTGGCCTCGTTTGAGGGGTGTTGCCGTAATCCCAAAGCTTGGCGGGTGGACTGAAGACCGCAGCGGAGCTTTTGTTTCGCAGATACGGTCGGTCGACGGACGGACGGTTCTGCCAATAATAATAGTATTTACTCAAACAGTCAGCTCAAAAGATATTCATACAGTATAAATAATGCTTCTTTTATATTTACATAAAATAATAATCTCAATACGGGAAATAATGCAGTTTTTATAATTATATAATTCCATGATTTCACGTTTCAAGGTTTTATAAACTAAAAGATATACATATTTGTATATATTTTAATAGATAAACATATTTGAAATGTTATGTACAAATACGTTATTGCATTATATAATATTATAGTTACGATGACGGGTATATTTTCAAAGGGTGTTTATACATAGTGGGTATGTTAATTTAGTTTGTTCTTTGCAGTCGAAAATTCTCTGTCCAAAAAGCTCTTCGGTACATATGGTGCATCGTCTGTGTCCACATCATAATGTGGTGCAGCGATTCGTGGTTGAACGGAAAGATAGCCTTGACGAGCACCTAGATGCTCTCACGAAGAAGCTAGCGGAGAAGGTTAGTATCTCATTATTATTTAGCCTTAGCAATTATTTATTTAAAAAAAAGAATAAAAAATAGGCAACGACCATAGTTTTTTTCAATTCCTACTATTAGTTCACACTCTCCCTATATATATTTATATATCTTCAAATTTTCAATCGTTAATAAACTACTTTATATTCATATACAGTTTTTTAAACTTGTAATGGATGACACTTGATGTTAATACAGTTTTCTCAAATATTAAAGTAGGGCAAACGAGTAAGTATGTATGTAAATCATCGCCTACCATGGACATACAATATTAAGAGTACCTACTGTAGATGCATTACCAACCTTACGGTAAAAATATGAATATTAGGAGGAGAAGAAAGAAATAAAAGAAGGAGAAAGGAATTGGCTTTCTGGATCCCTGCACTAACAATAAGAAATGCAATAACAATAAATGGCTCAACGCCGGTATTCTGTGAGGGAATCTGGTACTTTCTTGGTCGAGCCAAGCCGATCATGACATACCTACTATAGCTCTATTACTGTTACAGTCAGACTTTTAACGAATAACACTTTACATGCTAGCTTAGCAAGAAATGTTAAGTTTTAAATACCATACACTTCGTTGAGACCTTTCTCAACATTGTAAGTCTGGTAAATTTAGGATGATTATTCTTCTACCTTTTAAAATAGTGATATATCTGACTTTCAAATTTTCCCAATGGCTTATGCAGGAAGGAAGGCTGCGCATCTCAAAGTCAAAGATCCGTGAGACGCAAAATGAGATTGATAATCTGCACGCCATAGACTATGATGTACGCACGAAATACAATGAAATAATGGAGTCCTTGCGTACAGACCTGCTTTCAAACGAGAACGAATGTAAGCGACTACAAGACCAAATAGAGTGGGTGTCACGAAGGCGTGCCGAACTTCGAGACGAGGTAGTAAAATATATGTTTTCATCTTAACAATAACATGACTAGAAGGTACAAGAAGTAGAAAATCAGCGCTGTGACTTTACCATAGCAATATTAAAAGCTCTAGATCTACCAGTAATTGAACATAACTAATCTTAGATGTCACTGTAGCAAAATATTGTAGATTATTTTTGGTTTTCTAACTTAAGTAATATAGACGTAACAGTCCACTGTTGGGCATAGGCCTCTATCAAATGAGGATTGTTGTTATAATTCCACAACAGTTGAGCGGTTTCATGACTAAACAGGTTCGTATAGATACCTGGCATGAATAGTGGTCTAACTTTAATGTCTAACTTCGTTCCAATTAGTAAGTGATGTTATGAGATTTCCATTATTACATTTCGTATCAATACCTAGGGCTACTAGAATAAAGGATGGATAAAATCAATTGATGATGGATTTATTCTGGTAGACCGAGTAATGGATTCCGATTTTTCAACCTAGTGTATATAAATATAAATATTTCCATTTTTTATTGAAAATATTAATTCGTCAATAAAAAATTCCATAATTTTATAAACATTACTACATGAAAACACGCTGCTTCCCAATAAAACCATATAAAGGTAACATATGGATATTGAAATGATTAATAATTAAAGGTTCTTAAAATGAAATTGCAGGTCCGCCGCGGGCAAAAATTATACGGCGAAGCGGCTGTTGAATTGGCCAGTAATTTAGCTGAACTGCAACGCGGACGGGATTCCAGAATAACGGACAAGCCTCAGCAGCAAGAGTCTATCAACTCCCTCCGAATAAGAAAAGAACCGCTGCTGCCGCGAGCTTCGCCGGCTTGTTCAATGAGTAAAGCTTCACCGACCGAGGGTTCCGGATCGCTCTCATATTTTACATCGAGTCGTTAAATTCAAGATATATTAATACTACAAGTAAATGGAACATATTTATGATTTATTTATGGAATATTTTTTCTAAACTTTTTTACATTACTAAAATATATAAAATAAATACATATATTTTAATTAAAAAATATGAAGACCTGTATTACTTGACTGGAAATAAGTTTATACATTCTAAAACCTTTTTTTTCCTTTCTTTGATGGCAATTAGTTATAACTATTATGCCACTTTCAAGTAAAATACAATAATAATCTCTTGAAATGTGACAAGTCAGCTTATCAGGTTACGTCTGATTAAATGGTGGCTATTTTACCAAAACCTATGGATTTTTTCAGTCAACTTAAAAAGTTACGATACAGGCATTTATTTCATAACACTTCACTAATACACATTAATCGAACTATATTGTATAATACGCTACCACAATTAGTCAATATAACTGATAATAATATAAGATTATGAAACTGAAATATAAAACACTACGCCACACAACTACTGTAAGTTGGCGGGACAAGTCCCTAAAACCTTTTATTATTGACCGAAGAATTTAAAAAAGTTATTGATATCAGATAAAATAATTTAATGAAGTTTGTTTACCTGAAGCATAACTAAATTGATAATGTGCTCTTTAGAGCCGTTGGAGTACCGAAAAACGCCTGGAGTATATGAATGCTGGGGAGGAGATCGCGTCTTGTCAAACGTGGTGTGGGTCGCTCCCTGACGACTGACAGAAATTAAATACATGCACTGATCTAGTTGCGCGTCTTGGGTAGGTCTATATCCAGCAGTACACTGCCGCAGGCTGTTGATGATGACAATAACGATGATTGGTAAAGTTTTAATAAATAGTGAAGTGAGAATAATAGTGTGAAGAATTTTTAGTCAAAACGGTATATTATAAAACTTAAAACACTACCAAAAACAAAAGGTTAATAAATTTGCCAACACGTTAATATCCCCAACGTATCCAAAGAGAGAAAACAACCGCAGCGCAGTCCCTACCCCCCTTTTATATCTCGTTAATTCCCAGGGTTAAAATCCCTGAAAAAGTGAGCACTTGCCTTGTTTACAAGGTTTTAGATTTTAATTTAGATTGGGGTCGTTGTACGTTAACGCGAAATGACGTAAACGTCATCGAGAGTGGCGGGGAAATTGGATTCTTTTACCAGAGCAATTGGATTGCCAGATACTTTACGAGGGGTGCGTTAGCCGTGGCCATTAAGATCGCATTCGTATGTGATCACCTAATACAATATCATCAAGTCCGCGCCGGGGGCGCTTTGTGAATAATTTCGCGGCAATCTGCTTGCGTTAGTGACGCATTTGTATAAGTTTAATTTCATAATTATTGGTTGTCGAGTAATCGATCGTCGAGTCATGACGTTTTCATAGTTTTTGAAAAATTGATTAGATATTGCATAGTGTGTACCTAATAGATGCTACATGGATACTTTATTATTTCAAAAAGTTTATGACTCTAATGAACCCGTCTGTGAAAATCACGTTACCTATTAAAATTGTATCATTAATACAAAGTCAATGTGATTTTACTTAAAATATATTTATTCACTATAAAGCAAACAGTCACCCAAATAGTATATCGTTTATTGTTGTTTAAATTTATAAAATATACTTTAATCATTTTTTCATGTTGTTAGCGTTCAGTGTCAGCTTCAACAAGCTTATTTTGAAAAAAATACAGAAATTCGTTACGGTTCGTATACTAGCGCACTCTACTAACAATTATGTACATACATATGTAGTCTTTGCTTCTCCTTTTTTAATCTTGTGTTTAATCTTCACTTTTACTCTCATATACCTAACGTTGTATTTATCTCTGGATAATGGTGTGGGTGTCACAATAATTATTTGTTTATATTTGTTATTGTATATATTTCATTTCCATGATATTATATTATTATCAGTTATATTGTTTAATTGCGGTGGTATATTATACAATATAGTTCGATTAAGGTGTATAAGTGAAGTGATATGAAATAAATGTATCGTAACTTTTTAAGTTGACTGAAAAAGTCCATAGAAGGTTTTGGTAAAATGGCCACCATTTTATCAAGACGTAAAGTAAATACGATAAATTGAATAGTTATATTTCAAGAGATTTGATGATAACATATTTTACTTGACACTGGCATAATAGTTGTAACTAGTAGCCATTAAAGAAAAGAAGAAGAAGAATTATTTTATTGTAACTTATTTATTTACTTATTTAAATAAAGAGACATATATATATATATATATATATATATATATATATATATATATATATATATATTTATTCCGATGCGGAAATTGAACCCGCGACCATTGACTCCGTGGGCGGAGGGCCACGCCATTGAGCCAATCGGTCGTCAATCGATGTTTTAAAGATTTATATTAAATACCTATCGAGTCAGCACTATACATACTAGACTAATGAGTCAGATTGTGGATCACAGATTAGTTTCATTATTTAAGTCGACGCTGTTGCCTGTTTGGACTGGTATTTGTTTCCATAGTCGCCTCGTACTTGTCACGAGAAATAGGATGGCTTTTAACATGCCAGAAACCGAAAGCAAAACTCTTCAACATACTGTATTATAATCGGTTATATATAATATTATTAAAAAGTTAGGTTTAACATGTATATTTACTCTGCTGACTCAACGACTCAAAGTGTATCTTTGCCTACAATATGAAAGCACGCCACTGAACACTGTCTTGTGCAATTCCCCGCCAGTTGTGGAGTTAAAGCTCGTTCAAATCGGCGACCAGGCGAAAGTCTATCTACCTATGCCCTTTTGGCAGTAAGATTTTCTTCCAACCTCTCTAAGTATGCGAATTTTACAGGTAATATATTATTTATCTATTCTTAATTAAAATTAAAATACAGAGACGTTTTGAAAGTTTTCTTATTTTTTTAAAGCCTAATAAGTATATTTATTTAGTAAGATATAGTTTTTAGCCGCAGCCGATGGATTGACCTGTCATTAAATTTGTCAACAGTGTCGTCATGCGGTCACATCTGTGCTCTTTAAACAAATTAAACCGAGTTTTGTCTGCCTGTTTGTTTTCTGGCATTTGTTTTGCTGGGGGCTGTGAGCTTATTCAATTGGTTGGGCAAACATCCTTGTGTGTCAATAGGATGAGGGATCGCCACGCTAATTGATTAGTTATAAAGCACTTTTTGTTCTTTTGTGCCATGTTTTGTGTATATGTCTATTTACGAATTTCAGTTTTTCTGCGCAAAAAATTAAGAAAAAGCTAGACTAATTAAAATATATTTTTAACATTAGTATAATTTTTCCGATCAAACTGAGATAAAATTAATAATAAATTACCTTATTTCTTCCTTAAGTGCTATACGAAGCAGTTAAGAAAAATACTCATGGATTGGCAGTACCCCCAATCGGTCTGCCAAGCGTAGGAATAAGCAAGTCATTTTTTGTGTGATTTGTATGAAAAAAACGTAAATAGCGAGATAACATTGACCACCCATTTTTGGATTAAAGTTTAATCTTTTTTTAATTTTTGAAACTGACGTCTTATTAACTTTATTAAGCCGTTAATTTAAATGAATGATTGAATGAACTTTATTGAGTTTTGAAGCTGACGTCAGCTTTACTTAACATCCTATAAGTGAATCTTACCTCACTCATAGGATTTTCTTTACCAGAATTATATCCTTTATGGACCTATATTTGCGCCAAAAATCAACGTGGAAAAAGTTGGCTTAAAGTTCACATACTTTTGCCCACCATCAAAAACGACCAAATTTGATATAATTTTGTTCATATACAATGACTTTAATATAAAAAACGCATACTTATGACCATATAGCTAAAGCAAATAAAAAATATATAGATACATGTCCCCAAGACAAAAACATGAAAAATATCGGATAAACTTGCTATGATATGATAATGTTTTATGGTACCTACTATTACCGCTGTATTAAGGATGATGAAGATCCATTCAATTATTGTAAATTTAGGTGAAATAACTTGTCGTTATGTCCGTTACAATAATATAAAGTATAATCAAAAATAAAGTGGGCTTTAGAAATGTCCCTCAACGAATATAAGGCGAAAACAAGAAAAGTTTTTATACATAAAATAAAGAGTGTCGTATGCTAGGGAGAGAATATCCGGTATTCTTTTAATGGCAACAAAACGTCAATGTAAACTGGAAGGGTAACTTTTTATTTTTTACTCAGAGTGGGTGTACTGTAGAATTAAGATTCGTTTTGAAATAGAAAATAATTTTAAACTTTTAATAATTTTTTTTTTGTATATTGCTTTTATAGAAGGTAATTTTTAAATCAATTTTATTCAAAAACAAAAATTTTCTTTATTATTTTTAAAAAATATTATATAAAAGTAAAAATGAATAATCCTTGATGATAGTCTAAGTAGGTAGGTATGTCATTTTAAAAATAGCGAATGAGTGTTAGCACGGTTAAAGGATAAACTTCACGATTTATATACATAATATGAAAAAGAATATAACTAAAAACGGTGAAACATAAACTCGGTTCGAGAGCGCGGCGTCAGTGAGATGTAAGTAAATAAAATAAAAATGTAAATAACACCCAACGCCGCGCTCCAGTTACGCCATGTTGCACGAGTAACGATCACGACACCAATTCTCAAAGTTAGACGAGACGGGGAATGTAAAGGGACTCAACCACATGTTAGCGCCTCAACTATTAACCTCTGAAAGTGCATAGTGATATAATAGTACAATCACTAAATTAATATTAACACGTTCGCTACCGACGCTTGAGAAGAAAATCTTATACCACAGCCCATAGAATTTTGTCTTATAATATGACTTTAAATAGCATTGAATTTTTTAACATTATATATAATTTGTTAGAAACTGAAAATGTAGACACGCCGCTCATTTGCGGAGGCGGACAAGAACTGATACGAAGCATATATGCGGCGCTGGTAGCGAACGTGTTAAGAATAATTTATATTCCTTTTTTATATTTATTTCATTAACTCCAATTATTTTGACTGTATAATTACAAGGTATGTAAAAAACATACATTAGCTGCTATAATTAAAATGGAAGGGTATTTAATTTTAATTACACACACACACACACACACATATATATATATATATATATATATATATATATATATATATATATATATATATATATATATATATATATATATATATATATATATATATATATATATATATATATATATATATATATATCCGTAGTTGCAAATGCAAATGGAGAAAGCGTTATCGGTAAAACTTTTCATTTATGAAATAATTCCATTACTCGATTTTATTTTTAAACAACTTCTCCAACTGCACTTATTGGAGTACATCAACGTTTCAACGTTTGCTAGCATTGCTACAAAGTTTGCCAGTTAGCACTCATAATAAAATGCGCGCCGTTTTCAAAACTTTGAGAACCGCACAAAATTTCCCCGCTCGTAATAAGCGCATTAAGGGTAGAAAAATTTAAATTCGCCGCGTCCTGAAACTTTTCGAGTTTTCTTTTCACATTAAGGACAAAAATAAAAAAGAAACGTCTACTTAGAAGGGTGGTTCAACTTTTAATTTTCCCGTACTGCAAGTGGCCATAGTGGAATAAAAAACAACCTTTATTTTTAAGAAAGTAAAGTATATATTTGTTTAGTAACAATTATAAGGAAAATAAAAACAAAATGTATATATTTTTATACAGTATACCTATATACGAGAAGCTTAACGTTTTAAAAAGTGATGGAACTAATTCGTAAGGGAATTTTTATGCTTGAATGTACTGTGTTTTTTAACAAATTTTATAGCAAGATATTATTGACACATTATTTATTTATTTATTTATTAGTCACAAAAACAAGTTACATTCTTAAAGAATTATATTTAATATAAACTTAATAACGTCCGGAAAATAACTCTTTAATTTACGCACAGCATGGCTACATTTATACAATAGGGTTATATAATAATGAAATACAATATAATTAAACAGATACAATTAAAGAAAAAAATTGATAATATTAAATGTAAAGAAAGTTGAATTTCGCGATCTATCGGCAGCCAAAGAATCATATCACGGAGTGTTCGTTTTAATTGGTGCATTTTGATATCGAAAGTACCGTTGTCAATCAATATATTATTGTATAAGCGACGAATGCGTATCATGGGACTATAATGAGATATATTATTTGGATAAGATCTGAAGAATCTAATTTGGAAGATTTCGTGTTCTGATGCAGATGTTAAAATTTAAAAGAGAGAGCAGTTTTTGAGAGTCAATATGCGAGTGGATTATTGATATAAGTAAATTAAATAATGGCAATCACGACGCGATTTTAATGACTACATATTATATTTTCGTAATCTGTATTCGTATGATCTAATTGTACGATTTTCATGATTTCTAAACCTGAACGTAATGAGCAGTTTCTTTTGAATACCAATGATTTTGAAAATGGAGACCAGATATTTGAGTTATATTCCAGAGTGAGCCTTATAAGTGTGTAATACAAATGTACAAGTACCCGATGACTACGAAATACTTTGGTATTTCGAAATATAAAACCAAGGAGCTTGTTACATCTATTAATTACATCATCGTAGTGATGCTCAAAACTTAATTTATCATCAAAATATACTCAAGTCTTTAATAACATTTTTTCGATGAAGTGTAGAGCTACAGAGTGAGTAATTGTAAATATATTTTTTATCAGTGAAAGGTACAACAAATCATTTATCAATATTTAGTGTTTTAGATATTTAGAATTTGTTTACTACACACCACGTGGTAACTGTGCATAGATCACGTTGGAGCAATACACTATCCTCAGTACTTTTAATAATTCGAAAAATTTTAAGATCAACTGCATATAATAAGCATGGACTAGAAAGTTGTTTCACCAGGTCATGGATAAAGAGTACAAAGAGCAATGGGCCCCAATGAGATCCCTGTGGTACACCAGATGGAATTGTCACAGGTCGAGATAGATATCCTATAATAGCTACAAGTTGACTTCTCTTATTTGAATATTTCACCCATCGTAATAAGTTTCCATATGCCCCGTAAGTCGCAAGTTTCTGACACAAAATATAGTGATTCACTTTGTCGAAAGGCTTAGAAAAGTCAGTATAAATTGAATCAACTTGTTCTCTTTTAGCAAATGTGCAGCAAAGAATGTGTTAGAGACAAATCCATGCTGTTGGGAAAATATTATTGGTATAAGGAAAGAATATAATATATTATACAGAAGAGACTCAAATAATTTTGCAAAAGTAGACAATATACTGATTGGCCTATAATTGTTGCAATATGATACCTCCTCCATAATTATATAAGCGTTTTCCATACGTCTGGAAATACTTCAGTGTCAGGGGATATGTTGTATAAAATACAGGGTGACGTCGTCAACTCGTCGCCACACATTTTAATAAAAACGGGAGGAATGCCATCAGGACCCGCACCCTTATGGGAATCCAATTACTTTATCTTTTCAAATATATCCCTATCAGTATTTGTAATATTAGAAAGACATGAATTGTGATCTTTAAGAGGAAGACTAAGATCAGATACCTCAGATGAATTTTCAAAAACTGAACTGAAATAATTGGAAAACAGTTCGTTAACTGCTTCGGCATTTGAATACTCAACATTATTATATTTCCTAACTATTAAAGGAATCGCCGATACGTCTTTTTACTTCTAACGTATCGCCTAAAGTCTTTTGTGTTTTGCGTCAGTGATTCTTCCATAGATGAAATATAAGTTTTGTAGCAACTTTTCATTAAACGTCGACATCTAATTCGCAGTAAGTTAAAAGTATCATAATCACGTGGGTTTCTAAATTTTTTAAAGTTATTGTGGGCCTTTAATCTTTCTTTCAGAGCACTTATTAAAGATCAACTAAACCAATTTGGATACTTATTATTTTTGTTTCATTTATAAGGTGTATGAGTACTGATTGTATCATTTAGCAATTCATAGAATTCTAGAGTGACCTCGTTGACATTTAGGGGACTTAGAATGGTTTCCCAATTAGTACAGTGGAGCTCGGTCTACGATTTTTCATAATTACATCCATGTGGATGATGTTCATCTACAATAGAGCAATTGGTTCATGAATAATCAGTGAATTATATGTTGAAAGAATAGGATCAAGAAAACGATTGTTTTTATTTATTTGGAATATTATTGAACTATGTGAGATTACAGATTGACAGAGTCTCCAGAAATAATTAAGATTTAAGATCATAAGAAGAACTGGTAATATTTCTTTTGAGTGATAAGATTTTTTCCAATTTAGTTTTGAATACTGACTGTACAAATAATGTTATTGGATTTGATAATTTCTAAAATTATTCTTTGGTAGTTCGCATGGAACACCCACTAACTTTTACTATCTAAGTCAGGTGCAGATAACAAAGACAAATGTTTATACAAACATTAGACAATGAAGTCGGGTAAACACTTAACCAAATATCCTCAAGTGAACTCTCCCAAAAATAGTGGCGAACGACCATAAACTTTTTAACGGCTATAACGATGCCACCATTTTCTTTATTAATATTTGTAGTGTGTCAATTTCTACGAAATACATTATAACGATATTATCAACGACTTCCGAATCAAATACACCGGGGTTGAAGCTCGTTTCAGTTAAAAGATATGAATGAACTCATTCCCGCATCTTTCCCCCATCCATAATTTTTAGTTGTTTAATGTTCATATGAGACATTTATATCTACTTTATATTCTATTTCGTGCATATAAGCATTCGATCGAGTTCAAGGAAATGTACATTGCATATATATGCTGTGCTGGAGTGGAAATCGCGTCTTAGAAAAAATGTATTGTGTATCACCCCACTCTTCTCCCCCAGATAAAGCGATGATTTTTGCAGGTCGGCTTGTAGAAATTTGATGAGTGGAACTGAAAATCCTGTGATCACATCTAGTTGTGGATTGCGGGTGGATCGCGATCATTGTTTTCTGTTATACTGTAAACCCTCCGGATCGCGGAACCAATCTACCGTGTTAAAGGAAAACACATTATACAACGGATCACAGTATGTATAATCAATGTTCCTAAAACTCAAAAACTAGGAACAAAAAATTAATAAAATAATTTAATTTTATAACAATAAGGTGTGCAACCGAAATCCCCGCATTATACGAGGGACATGAGATCGCGTTATAAGAGTACTAAGTTATAGGAGGGTTTACTGTATTCTCTAATGACTAAAGAACAAGACTAACGACCGGTACATATATTCGAAAAGAATCATATGACATACACTGATCAGATCACACCAAAAGAAAATTATCCCCACGACCTGGGTCCAGTGTGGTGAGTTTTTCGTTAAACTTCTTTTCACCCACCACCATTCTGTGGATCTAGCTATCATCAACTTTATTTCCAAACCGATACTCCATTGGGACCATCAAAAAGCCTGTATAAATCTTCAAAACTGGCAATACTTCTATAATATCTGTTGTGTTGCGCATATTTATAATTAAGTTGTGTCGATCAGGAGAATTTTCGGCATAATATTTGAAGTAAAGCGTCTACCTTCTCTTCCAGCGAGAGGATAAGCGTAATTCGTCCATAATTGGGAGAAATCTGTTTTCAGCAGTGGGTCGTTTAAGGCTTTTAATATAATAATGAAGGTATATTTAACATTATTTAAACAAAAAAAATCATGTCGACGTTTATTTCAATAAAAATAAAACCTAAAAATTAACATTTAGAAACCACCACAGAGCCATATATGCCTTATCCGCATAATTCATGTTTTTGTTTTGACCACATCATTTAATAAAAATATATAATACATATTTCAGACGAGCTTGTAAACTCCAAATCAATATTAACCCTTTGCACTAGAGGCCTTTTTCGCTTGCACAAACCAGCAAACACTAGCAGCAGAGACGATTTCGGCTAAATTAGGTAAACATTTTACAGGTACTTCAAAAACATTTATAAACCAACAAGCGTATACAAATAATAAAATTTACCAGTTTATTCATTTATATATCGAAAAGAACAAACTATGATAAATATTACACTTTGTAATTAGTTTGGATGTGATATTTAGTGAAACAACAGCCAAGATACATCCTAGGGTTTATCAGGACACGTATCTGAACTGAGCTGAGCTCAATGTAAGCTGAGCTTAATCCAAGAAAGTATTTCAGAGAAAAATATCTTATCGCACATCGTAAATAAAGAGATCGAGTTACAAAAGACGCCGTAGCAACGTCGCTCAATTTAAAACTGCAAATCACTCGGGTGCTCGAGTGCAAAAGGCTAATGATGAAGGATTATTTGAATATAATTTCTGGTGAAATTATGTTTTATATTTTCCTGAACCTTCCGAAATTACTGTCCCAAGAATTGCTACAATTTTTTCTTTAACACTTGTTCTAATTTCATCAATCCCAAGAGCAATCAATAAAACTTTTTCTCGAAGACTTGTTCTAACTAAAACCTATAAATCGATGATCTTCGCGGCTATTAGTATTAATACTAACTTATAAAATCTGTACAGGAACCTGGTTTAATTGTGTAATTTATTTACATATAGCCATTTTGATATAAGCTGTAAGAATCCGTTCATAAAATATGTTCGCATATGAGTGGGGATCTAAGGAATCGTGACGTTAAATGTTCCACATGGTATCAAGTACAAGGATAGGGATGGTGAGTTATATCTTTCGTGACAAGATATTTATGGGGGTCGCAAAAAGTGAAAAGGGGGAGGGTCCAAAAAGGAGAAAATTCCCCTTATATAAACTTTATGAATTCTCAAATATAATAAGTAAGAATCAGCTTTCCCACATAAATTTCTGATTTAATTGAATAATCATTGTCACTTCGATAGCTGTATAAAAGATTTGTTTTATTTACAATATTTATTGAAAAAAAAAAGAGAATGATTTTTACATAAAAAACTTTGACGATATCATTTCTACCTATATAGAAATAGTATCGTCATTATATCTACATTATAGTTTCAAAAATTCTGTACAGTCGGTTTTCAAGCGTGGCAGGGTTCGTACTAATAACTTTATAGAAAATCAAAGAGTATAGCGGAAAGGACTGAACGAATAGAAATAAGTAGTTAAAAATGAGCTCATTTCTCTTATTTTTAAAATTTTATTGATCAATTAATATATTAGTTTTATATTTAATTCGAGGTAAATATTTTCTGATTTATTTCATTTGACCTAATTGAACTCCATTTGCTTAGATATAAATCATTACTCTTTCGCAATGGAAACCCGGCTTTACATCTACATAACCTTTATATCAAAAACTATCATTTAACATTTAGTTCATTTACAGAGGACGTGTATCAAAATTGAATTTTAATTTTTTAACATATTAGTTTTATTATTTCTTAAGTTAAACTCATCAATCGAAGTCTAACACCGCATACCACATACATCTTTTAAGACATAATTAATATATTTTTCATGTACAATAGTAATTTTGACAGGCACTTTTTCATATTTATCTTTAAGCAATATAAATGAAAAATACAAATTGGTGTAAGTTATCAGTAAATACAATCAGACATCAGAGAATCAAACATTTGGAACCTATAATTTAAATTTTGATGTTGAAATTGTCTTGTTAGATTTGAAAACGAAACTTGGAGTTAAATGTGCACTTGAATCCATTCGTCTCCCATATATTAATTTATCTACTGTGGCTTATTATCTTCGTCTATAGAAAACTCAGAGTCTAGTACAACCTGCAACAAAATGGAACATATTTTAAATTAAAAAAAAAAACAAGAATAAAAATGCTATTTTCATTACCTGATTTAAATAAACCATCAGAGCTGGGCAGAAATACGTTAATTTACAACTAACCTACTGCTTGACGATTTATCATTTAAGTTAAACTAAAAATATAGTAACGGTTTCTTAACTTTTGTTAAATTGCAAGATATTATACCTGGTACAGGAACACAAAAAGAGGTGTTAATGGAATAAAAAACGCATCTTTTGACGCATATTTTCTATTGTACCTGTAAAAGTATAATAACAGCAAGCTGTTAAAAGTCAAGACTCTCATGGAAGCAAAAATTAAAGGAACTCTGAATAAAAAAAATTCATTATTACTTCTTAGTTCGAAGAAAGGGGAAGTTCAAAACCCCGGAAAAATAAAGTTCAGAATTTGATCAGAACTTGGCTGGCCTCAAAATCAAATAATTCTATTACAGATGTTTTATTTCCAGGTGAATCAATATGAGGCCACTATGGCAGCAAATGGAGTTGGGCTTCCTGAGACATAAAGACATCTGCGATCCCCAATCGGCCCACCAAGCGTTGGGGTTACGGCAACATCCCTCAACTTTTAAGGAGATCAACATCCAGAAGTAGACCCGAGGGGCGCCACTGGGCGTCTTAGGTACCGCTGGAGCGATGTCATGAAGAGAGACTTGAAAGAGCTCCAAATCGAGAACTGGCAGACGGTGGAGCAAGATCAGTGCAAGTGGCGACTCTTGTTGGTGGAGACCAAGACTCATATTGGATCATTGCGCCCGCCTAAGTACTAAAAAATGTAAAAGAATACATTTGCCAAATAACACAGTATTGATAACTTAAATGCGCTCTTACCGCTTGCATCTCCGCGACCGCGCGACTAGTCTCTTTATCCTCACTGTCAACTTGATCCTGCTCATCTACAACTTCCATTTGTGTCTCGTGTTCACCATCTTTAAAAAAATTACACACTGTAATTTGACACTCTTCTCTTTCAAATTGTGTGGCGGAAAACTACAACGCAGTGTAAAGTACTGAATTCAGGAGAAAAAGTTGAGCAAGTGAATGAGTTTATATAAAATAATTTTAGTGTAATTTTAGAGTTTGATTGTTTCCAAGAGATGGAAAATATGAAGGTGACATTGAAAGGACACTCCTTTATGAATAAACATGACTTTCAGGGTTTATCAGAGATTGCTCGTTCCGATTCTGATGTACGGTACTGAAAGTTAGGTTTGGCAGAAGAGTCATGAAAGCAGACTGAATGGGGTGGAAATGAGAACATTAAGAAGTATGTCGAGGGTAACTTTGAATGTTAGAATAAGGAATAGAAGATATAAGAGAACAATGTGGAGTAAAAGAGGGTGTCGCGACAAAAGTTGCATGACAAAGACATCTAAGAAAGAGATGCTTAGATGGTTTGGGCCCCGAATAGTTAGTTTAATATCGAAACTATGTGCGGCAACTATATTCGTTATCTTAACCAATTCAGATACGACAGTTTTTCTTAGAAATCGCAGAATTCTTAACTGCGGGTATTTATACTTTAACGTGCATTAAGTGAGAGCGACACAGAACACATTTTCTATCACAAATCCTACTTCACATATAAATACTAAATAACTAATGAAAATCTTCTCCTCCTTTTTAAGCACATTGCATGCACTGAAGAATACGAGATTTCGCATAATTAAAGTTCAAATCTAAAAAACAGAAAAAAAAGGAAAAAAAAAATTAAATGAGTTATGGTTGAATATTAACAATAATAAATTTTAAATAATATAAATTACCTTCAGACGTAGTCTGTATAAGTTGTAATGTGCCATCAACAATCTGTCCAGAGATGACTCCGGACAGATTGTTGACATTGAGTTGCTGTCTTATCTTCTTGGCCTCCTGCTCCAACTGTTGCTGAACGTAGAGCTCTTTATGATGCACCTTGTTGTGGTACTTCAAGTGATGTGCTTTTGTGAATTTCTTGTTGCAAGGGCCACAACTAAAAAGACATATAAATAAAAACTATTATTTGATAGTAGCTACAGACGTAAAATAGTTTCAAATAAATCTTACTATATTTTGCAGAGGATTAAGGAACTGTATAATACACCTTTAAGATTTATATGTATATTTATATTGAATTCAAAATATAGTTTACAGAGTCCTAGACTCGGAAAATATAAACGAAAAAAAACCACCATTTTCTCGTTCATTCCAAAGTTCAAATCGTTGTATACTGTGATCGTATCGTTGTATAATGTGATATAACCGAGCATTAATTTTCTTTTTGTGTCAATATTATAGTAAACAACTTACGAATATTTCTTCTCTCCTGTATGCGTCAGCATATGATTGGCCAGCACGTAAGAGTATGTGAAAGCCTTGCCACAGAGTGAGCATTGGTACGGTCGCAAACCCATATGTAACCTGTAAGTTATTATTTGTTAGTTGATATAGTAACCTGTTACATACATACATATCGCCACGCCTAGCTCCCGTAGGGGTTGGCAGAGACCACAGATCTCCATCCGCTACGATCCCGGCACACCCTCCCTGCTTCCTCCACACTCATCCATCTTTTCATCCATCCGTTAGTGGCCCTTCGCCCTCGTGCAAATCAGGACGTGACGGGTGGCGAACCACGCCGCCGTCATTTTTAAAAAATTCTAATAAACCTATTATTAGAATTCGTCATAGTGAATCCCACGAGCCGTAACTTATTTATTATTTGTGCTAAAGAAATACTAGTACATCAAAATTTTTATAATTCTTACTCATAGAATGATTTTCTCATACATTTACTTGGCTTTTTTATATTTTTTATCTTTTAGGTATACACTAATTAAAAAACTACATTAGTTAAAAAAGAGTTAATTATTAAGCGTAGAGCAATTTAAAACCTTGATAAAAACAAATTAAAACTGCTCACTCAGTCGTTACTTATACAAATGGAATTAGAATGGGATATGGGTAAAAATGTTAAATTTGCATAAAATTGATCCATCGTTTATACTTGAATCGATAAAAAAAACATTAGCTCTGTAAAAGGAAATTGCATTAACATCATCCTTTCCTTCTTCAGCAATTTATTAGCTTATATAAATAAAGTGCGAACATAGCGCCTACTATTGTATAACTATTTCCGGCAACACGTTCGTCATTGTTGATTCGGACGGTAAAACTCGTTAAACATCAGATCTTTCAGTAACACCTACTGATGTATGCGAAACTGTTATGTACTAGTATCAGGAACATTGGTTGTCGTGAATATGTGGCTTAATGCTATAAATAAATAATTACTGACATTTGTACGCTCTAAGTGGCAATGTGATGGAGCTTTTAAACGTCTTTTTACATCTTATTTGTTTTTTTTTATGGTATAGGAAGCAGGCGCGTTACTTGATAGAAAGCAATCAACGCCGCCCATAGACATCCGCAGCGCCATAGGCAGTGCAGAAGCGTTGCCGACCTTTAAGGAAAGTGTCATTATGGGAGTGGGAATGGGAGGGAGGTAAAGGGAGGGGGGAGGATGTTGGGCCTCCGGAACTCGGCCGCTCATCGTACGAAGCGCGGTAGCTAAGCTACCACTCAGACGCCGGCTTTCTTGTTAACCCTCACATTATTCAAATAAAGACTCCTTATTATCATTTAAAGCACACGATGCACGCTTTCTCCGTTTAGATCTATTAAAACTAAAAATATAGCCAAAACCTTTCATGCTTCTGTCTGGAACCATAGTCGGCGAATCGCCTGTCACAGACGCGGCATTTGTAGGGTCGTTCGCCGGTATGCCGCAACATGTGCCGTTTGAGCGCGACGTTTGCAACGCACGAATATCCACAAACGCTAAGGGGTGCATCACACATACCAACAATAAAGGAGAAAACAATAAGAGACTTAAACGTTGATAACGAGATTGAGATGGATCTGAACTGATGGACAAAATTTGCTATTAATTCTCAACAAAAATTGTCAACATAATATCTCATAATTTGAAAACTTTATTATAATTAATACCGTTAAACATTTTCAATTCTTGTGAATGAAAAATTTGAAAATAATGTTAATTTATTTGAAAGATGTAATATTTGAAGATTCGCTGTAATGGACACCAAAGTAAAATAGTGAATAGAATAATACATTTTATATATTTTTATATATTAAATAATTGAATTCCATCACATTCAAATACCAACTCAACTCATTTTAACCCTTTTTTCACCGCTCGGCTGTCCTAAACATACACTGTTTATGAGTAAATGAAATGACGTATTCCGTTGAGACCATCAAGGGTTGTATTTATTTACCTAAGCGTCAATAATAAATGTCTAGTATTAACAAAATCTTAACTTCACTAATAATACTTGATGGTCTCGCTAGAACGAAAACTATAGTGAGAAACTCGCCTCTCGTGTTTCTGTCGACTGCCAAAGTCCCCGAAGCGTCGATCACAAACTCGACACTTGTAAGGACGAACACCCGTGTGTCGCATCATATGGCGACGTAACTCCATATTGAGAACGCACGCGTACCCGCAAACGCTGGAGGAAACGGTGTACAGAACAGTTTAGTTCCAACGACCAGTGAAGTCGATTACAATTAAAGATTGCAAAAATAAATACATCTCAAAAAATATATAAAATAATGAATATTAAAGAGCTAAGAAAAGTATTTTTCCAATTTATAAAATTACCAGTTTGTTATTTTTTGCTATTGTTTATACAATTGTAATGTTTCATTTTGTGTAAATTTAGTACAAAAATTCTTACTTAAGGCAATTAAAATTAAAAGGAAACAATAAAATACACAAAAATATTATAAAATACGATAACTATAATTGAAACATATATGAAAATAGTACAACAAATCATACACGTAAAAAGTTTTATTTTAATATATTATTAGTGTTGATTTTTTAATTTTATTTATATAGTACGAATTTTTTATTTATTATTCACAAATCTCCATTAAATACGATTGTTACCATACTGTGCACTGTGTTTTACAAATACAATATATGCACGTTCTTTTAAAATAAAGCTTTTTTTATTATAAATTTACTTTGTAATCTGTTGTAATTGGCGAATAAATGAAAATAATTTATTTGTAAAGTTTCTTTGTGAAATATTATATTTTATTATAAACGTATTCTGCCAATTGTTTTTATTGTAAAAACCTTAATATATAACGGGTGCGGGTGCGTTCATCAATAAGTGTATAGTTACATTCAGCGGTTATGAGCCTTTGGGCGCAGGTGTAGATTTTGATTCTTAGAACAACAGATGTTATAGTAGTGTTAAAGTACATGTTATTTATGTTGTAAAAAATATAACAACCCCACCCGCACCCATGTCATATAGAAAAATAGGGTTAATTATCCCGCTGTATTTATAATACAATTAAAACTAAAAAGTATTTTTTATTATATGATTGAAGTTATTCAATTATGGTGATAGGCATTTGCTGAAAATATATCGGAATGGAAATGATTGCTTTTTTGCAAATTTCACGTATACTTTATTTACTTTTAGTACTTCCTTTTACATTGCAAATTAAAAGAATTTAAAAAAAATGAATTATAAAAAATATTGAATTACGCATTGTATCACAAAAAAACCTAGATTTGATTATATATTTTGTGTATTAACTTTTTCTTACTTTACAAACAATACAATATATCCATTAAATAATAAATCCCAAGGAAGTAAAAGTTTGTCATGCCATTGAAAATTGAACTAAAAAATGGACTATCATTTCCATTCTCCATTAGCATACTCAGGTTTTATTTAAAATTAAAACTAGTCAGCGAAAATTTCATAAGACTTGATATGTGTTTGTTCTACCCAAAGGTAAGCTTTAGTCCTCATATAGTAAAGTTGACATGTCACATGCTTAAGTACTGATATCATAGAACCTCTTTTACTAAAACATAAAAAAACTAATAATTCAAACGTACCTGCAAACAAATGGTTTAATGCCCAAATGCCTCCGTATGTGTGCTTGCAGGGAAGCATTGGATGTAAATGAAGTGCCACATGTTTCACATGTGTGCCTAAAACAAGGAACATTCATTTCAATAAAGTGATTATTCTGATCAGGGGTTGCACTTACAATCTAACATCATAGGCTTGATTCTATATATAGTGGATGACAGTAGCCTACTTAAAAATTCGCAGAATTTTTCTGTCCAATACAGCCAAGTGATCAAGATATTTATTTGGTAAATATCATGTGATTCAATGTAGTTGTGTATTATCTATGGATTTTGCAAGTCATGTGATGATATGAAACACTTATCAAATTAAATTTAATAAAGGCAACACATATGTTCTTACGTTTTTTCATACACATATTTCTTCTTTGTTTGATTTGGTCTCTTCTTTTTGGGTTTTGGATTAAGGATATGTTCCGGAATGGGCTCAGAGAATGCTAAAATAGTTTCTTTCAAAAGTACGTCTTCACTGTCATCAATTTTAGTCTTGTAGGTGTTTATACGAGGCTTGGCTGGTCGACCACGTCTTTTTGGTATGTGTTCCTGAAATTTCAACTTTTTATGTTGATTGCATGGATGGTTTTTAGATTTATCCCATTTCGTGTGTAACATATAAGTTTCAATGCATTTGCATTGAATTTTATGCATATAAAATTAAAATATACTAACATTTATGAATGTAATTATATCATATAAAAAAGAATGTTATGTATAAAAAAGAATGTAGTTTACAAACTATTATTCTATTAATTAGTTCTGTATGCTGGTTCATAAACACAATACTATTGATTTTTACAGATCTTATAAAAATGTGTTTTCAATTTTCATCTCTAGACCATAGTTACACACAGATAAAATACAAAAACTTAAAATCAGGCAATATATTAAAAATAAGATAGTCACCTCTTCCTTAATCTCCGATTCAGATTCTGGATCATCAGCTCCAGGCACAAAGTCAGGATCGTCATTATCATATGCTAGAAGAAAGATTATGATTTAATGTGAATTTATCAACATAGGACTAAATTAAGTCATATAACTTGTCACAAGTTTAAAATCTATTAAAAATTTAAAAATTACTAAAACACAAACTACACTGGTTGCATGTATACATACAGATTTCAGAATTACATATTTTATTAATATAATTATGTTATACATACTATCTTCATTAAATGCCTCTTCTTCTTCAAGTGGTTCTTCTTTCAGCTCCAGTGCCTCAGATGCCAATAATGAAGTAAGACTTTCTGGTTCTTTGTGGGTATCTTTTGGCTTCTTCCGCTGATATGGTGAGACATCTAAAAAAATATATGTTTCTAGTCTAATTCTTACTTTTAATATGTAGCAACCTAAGAAGAATTAATCCTTTCATATAAATCAATTACAACTACATACACAATTTCTTTTAAATTTAACAATAGTAATACTAGAATTATGAATGGCTGCAGCATTTGCTCCAAAAAAGTTAATTTTCTTAAATTAATTTACTAAAACTAATTTTACAATGTATTAATTAATTTAAATATTGCATAAAGTTGAAATCTAATCCAAATGATGATGTTCAGAGACTGAACTAGAGTGCCTGAAATCTTGTAACTGATGCCCATTAAGGGTTCCCAAGTTAGTGGAAATGAAGCTGCATACCACGGTGTCAGAACATTCTGATTATGCCACCCAGAAGCTTTATTGTTAGATGGTTACATAACACTAGTCTTAGGCAAGAAAACAATTTAAAAAATTCAAGCTAAAAGGGGTGGGGAAGATAATTTACATTAGTTACAGCTATGTCCTTAATAATTTTACTTACATAATAGAGTGGTCACATTGAAATAAACTTTTTTCAATAATGAATATATGTGCAAGAATAATTATTATCATGTCATCCAAGCACAATTCAAGGAGGTTAGCAATCGCAGTACCATAAATAGTAAACTGGTAATGTCACTACTCTTAATTTTATCCTAGGATACAAAAAAATACCATTTGTCATTGTCATAGTACAAGCACCAGCAAGATGTACGTTATGCAGATGAGATTAAGTGATAATATGGTAACAATACCTTCATCACTCTTATGAAAAAAATGCACAAATATTTCTTAATCAACATATCTTTCTTTTATTCTATTATTTCAAATGTTTACCAATTTGTCCTTGTTCATTGGGATATTTCCTTGGTCTTCCTCTTTTTCTTGGACCAGGAGCTTTTGTGACCACAGCAGTAGTTGGTGTTTTTGTTACAGTTCTTGTCCAGAGTCCTTGTGGGTCATGTTCTACGGGAAGTTCGTACTGAAGGAGCAAGCCATTCTCTTGTTTTATTGTTATAGTTTCTGTCTCACCAGCTAAAACAAATATTCTATATATGTAATATTATAATAAATTAAAAAATATAAAACTAACACAAGGTTTTGTTTTTTTTTTCTACAGTAATACTTTCATATAAGTGAAGCCCCAACTTCTTTCCACTTGCCTCTCCCCAATATAATCCTAAGGTAGACTACATATCTGCAGTGCACACACCTCCAATTGGAGATGTCCATGAGCAGCACTAATTACTTACCTTTAGATAATCAACCCGGTAATTTGCTTACTTATAAAAAAATATATTGTCCAAAATCATATTGGTTAAAAAATTGTTATATGTATATTTAAGTCTACTAGATAAAATACAATCAATCAAACTGTTTTGATAAATTGAATAATTCTTGATTTAATACCATCAATCAATAAGTACAACGTTAAAATTGCGAAAATGAATTACTTATAATATTAAACTAATTTACATGCGGTTTCGACCAATTGACGCTACGATTTCGAACTTACATTCTATCTTGGGCCCTGAAACTGCTTCCTGGCTTTTCATGAATTCGTCCAGACATTCTTTTAAAGTTTCCGTGGAAGAAATACATTGTTGTTTGAATTGATAAGCAAACGTTAAGCGATCCACACAATTCAAACATATTAGCGTCGGCAATGCGTCATCTTTCGTAACCTGCAATATAAATGAGAATTTTTTTATTTTAAAAATTAATCACAAATCCAAAACTTAAAACCTGGGATGTCAGCAAAAAATCATCAAAACTCTACAAATAAACCAATATAGCAACATTATTGTACGAAAAAATTATAGGGTGGCCATCGCAACCATTTTGTGTGGCAATTTTTCCTTACCTCAATACCACTACAGTAAGTGTATTTATCCCCAAGTTGTTCATTATTTTCATCCCAATCAAATAGAGAAACCACATCTCCAGTTTCCAAACATACTCGGCATGTTAATTGCCAATCCATGATAATTAAAACAATTCTATATTACGGGGAATTGTTAACAAATTTGCAAAAATAAATATATTATTCGTGCCGGAAATAAAGCCAGAGTATCGTACTACCAACCTCAGAGACTTAATCAAGGTTTTGAGTTACGTTCCTTTGTAAGCAGTTAGTTGAAAACAATAATCTAATGTAAATCTTTCAATTTATGTATCAATGATACGAAAATGATTATAACACAAAACATAAGAATAAATATTAATTAATTTAACAAATATTGTTAAAAAAATTATCTAAAGTCTATTTTCATTATTTTATAAACTTATATTTAATAATAATTTTATAAGCTATATTGTATCTGTCAACAATTATTAAATAAAAAATAAATAAACTTTTGATTTTTTTAATGATATTTTGATATAATTGTATAAACGAAACATTAATATGACGTTAGCCATTAATGCCAACATTCTAAAAGCCTCTGTCGATGCCTTCCCAATTCGATTGAAAACGTCAAATCTCAATACAATTATCATAACAATGAATACAATAAAATAATAATCAAAATATGTGGATGTGAAGTAAATTGAAAGAAAGATGGAATTGTTTAGATCGGAACTATTTTATATCTTTGTAAGAAACGAATCAAGTTTATGGTGGAATAGAGTGACGGGTGCTTTTTCAGTACGGTCAGGTAAATTATTTCAAATTTGTATTTAAATAAGTATAAAATTGTTGTCAAAAATAAAGGCATAATAAAATTATTTATAGTATATCTTTGTAATGTATGCTTACTTTATTAACATATATATATACCTTTGACACTTCTAAGAAAACTGATTAATTACCTTTTTTAGCTTGGGATCTCTCGGATATCGAAGATATAGAATGTTTAGGTATAACTGAAGGTATCATAGGCAAAGTAGAACATTCAAACATTTATGAACCACGTCTAATGATAATTAAAGGAAGTGTTCCAGTTGGTCAAATTTACTTCCATCATACAATATATAAAATTAAATCAATATGCTTCCTAAATATGGGTATGACAAACCAAGATGTGGATCTATGCCCATGTACAAAGCACAACTCATCAAGTTCTATGATAAATTCAAATAAAAAAATGGGGACTCGTTTATTTGAAAACTCTGCCTTTTTAAATAAAACAGTTGGTGCTGTTAAGAATGTTAGTAATACTATCAAGACTACAACTCAACATGCAGCTACTCAGGTAATGTATGTGATGTAACATACAATTCATATTGATGCATAATACTTGTTTAAATTTTTGTTGTTAAATTAAAAATAATTATAAAATGGACTGTCAAGACTTACCTTGTTAATAAAATTATTCTTGGGTCACTATAATAAATCAGGCCTAGTATCTGTGCACAATGAACTAGACATATGTTGATTTGAGATGCAATATTTATAATTTTTAAGCGTCTTTTATTAGCATAATTTTTGACCAAGAACAAATAATATAGCAAAATAAAACATTATGAAACAAATCTATCAAATAATTTTTACTCATTACACTATAACATTATAAATATGTATTAAAATTAAATATTTAACTGGCTGAAAATTATTTTATTGTTCTTTCTTTTCATCATCTTGATGGTGGACCTTCAATATGTGATTCAGTTGCTATTTCATATTCATATTCTATCATGATCTCTGCAACTCAGGATCAAATAATTAAAACATTTGGTATGCAGAAATGAGTGTGTCAATTCAAGAGTGGTAATATATTAGTAATGGCTCTGGTATTGATGATGTCTATGGGTGGTATTGATCATTTTCCATCAGGTGACTTGTATGCTCATGCTAAGGAGATATATTGATAGCAGTGTAATGTGAATATAATTTTTACACATGCAAAATAGGCACTTGATCATGTTGAGTTGTCGTAACCAGCCCGTTACACCTTGTACCAATGTGAATATAAAGTTTTGACCCACTAATGTTCTAAAAATTATAAATAAAAATTTTTATGGAATATTTAATGCTAAAATGTCTTTATTTTATATGTCCGATAAAATATTTGATACCCTATTATATTTTAAATTCTATCTTATATAAAATTTTAGTTCACTTACACAGGTTAAGCATACAGTAAAAAAACAACGAGATCCAAAACTGGCTGAGAGATTTGAAAAACGTCTGACAGATGAACTGCATAAAATATTTGATGATGCTGAAAGTTTTTACTACTCACGTACTTTGGACCTTACTAACAGCTTACAACGGCAGTATGAAATCGAGAAAATTCTAGAAACTGAAGATGGTGGTGGAAAGACGATTACAGATACAACACGTTGGTGGAAACACGTCGATGATAGGTTCTTTTGGAACAAACATATGTTACAGGATATAATTTCTTTAGGCGTGAGTATTGTTTAAACATAAATTAATAAATGATAATTTTTCCTTAACTCAAAATCATTTCAGTAAGTTTAATTTTCTTATTGCTCTACAAACCACTAAGCTAATTGGGTCTTACAGAGCCCTGACTGTGATGAATGGATTCTACCTGTGATTCAAGGATATGTTCAATTATCACAAATAGCAGTTGATCCGGACACAAACTTGCTTAATGTAGAGATGCTGGCAAACACCAACACATGCGATGAGACCTTTACTTTGGGTCTCATATCTAGACGGTCTAGGTACCAAGCTGGCACTAGGTTAGTATTCGCCTTTCATATATAAAACCCTAGCTCCTTTTCATCTCCATCATCTGGATAAGTGACATTCCACCACTGTGTAGTCACACCTCTGCCATCATCCCTGGTGTTCCCAAAAAAATGCAACAACGTGCGTATGTGTCTACGAAATGCCAGCAAACGCATTTGTGACGACTCCGGCTTTGCAGATGTCTGTGGGTGACGGTGATCACTTATCACCAGGTGACCCGCATGCTCGTTTGCCTGCTTTGCTTTTGCAATAAAAAAATTTTTTAGCAAAATATATAATGAAAGGAATTTAGGACATTTGCAAATATGGTTCACCATATTTTTTATTTAAAAAAAAAAAGATATATATTTTACATGATACATGATTATTAGTACACTTATTGAAAAAAATAAAAAATGTTCAAAAGTAAGTTACATCGCAAGGTTTTGTTCTAGACAAATAAAATCTACCCATTGCAAAGTAACTGAATTAAAAACATTGTTTTTTATATACGGGATATTTTATTGCCTTATAGTAATGTATTAAAACCTTATTATTTCATTTTGTTCAAGGTACAATCGACGGGGAATCGAGCCCGGAGGAAAAGTAGCCAATTATGTCGAAACGGAGCAAATCGTGTCGATCATATGCTCCGATAGCATTCACAGGGCTTCCTTTGTACAGGTCAGTTGTTTTTGATGACACATGTCTTGTTTGTAAATACATTTGTATTTTTATAATGAAGTACGAGGGAAGTTAACTTTACAATTTTTAATCCATATTCCTAACGTGACAACTATGGATGAAGAATAGAGAAGAAGATAGAAGAAATTGGATGAAGGTCCAAAATTTAGGACTTTGCTAGTCTGTTCTTCGTTGACGGTTATTGATATATCATCGACTTTTAATATTATAGGATATAATATTAACAACCGATATAAATAGCACCTTAATTTCATTAATAATGATTAAACTATATGCCATATGATATCCAATTGTATGTTATATGATATCCAATTATATGTCTTTCTAGTATATAATTGAAAATAAAATTACAATGTTATTTATTGCAGGTCTCGATATATTTTATAGCTAGCTGTTCCTGGAGATTTTTTAAAGCGATCTCTACAATCTCGCATTTTGCATCATTTAATTAAGTCGCAAATATTTCATATGTGCTTCAACACAACTATGCAATTTTCCATCAAAATTGAGCCAACCAAATCAAAAATCCCCATTGAAAAATAGTACTACACCAAACATAAATACTTACCTTATCTATTAACAAAAGAACATAACTGTTTTAAAAATATAGTTATTATGCTGAGTTAAATTTAACATCAAATTTACATTTCTCAGATACATAGACATACGAAAGGTGACTCGCTTTTTGGCAGTTATTACTGCCCATTTAAAACTTGGCAAATCACACATCTTAGAAATAATTTAAATTCCAAACTCCTTAAACCATTATTCAAAAGATTTTTAACCTTGTTTTCCTATCAATGTTACTTCAGGTTCGTGGATCGGTGCCAATATTCTGGAGCCAACCTGAGTATAAATTCAGGCCGCCACCTCGTCTCGACAGAGGTACTACAAATTTATATTTTTTATTATAACTAGTTAAGAATAAGGTGATTAGTTCTATTATATACTATATTTATCTTTATGTTTTATTTACCTCCCTCCTCTTCTTTTACGTAGCTGTAGCTTAACCTTAGAGCTACCGTGACTACCAAAACTTAACCAACTGTTATGTCTCATTTGTCAGTTCTTGAGCTCATAAGGTTCTGTTTTTAACTTACTGGCGATAGCCTAGACCTTTCATGCCTTTCAACATTTTAGGTCTAATTGTAATAAATAAAGAGACACTGTCTTATGTCTTAAAATGATAATAGTTATTAATATTACTTAATTAATAAAAAAAAGAAAAAAGTTAATTCCATCACCATTAGCATAAAGCAGTTGATTATTGAACTCCACTGACTATCACGCATTGAACATATAACCTTCTCCCTAATAAAGATTTGCCCTTATAAAAGTCAGTCCAACTGCACCTTGAAAAGTATAAACATGTTCTATGGATGCATATGTATAAGGTTATCCTATAGAAAATATTTCAGTATTTTGTGTATATACTTCTTGCTATATGATTCCTTGTATAAAATGCGGCCTTACCGTTTGTTCCCGTGGGTGTGTCGAATATTATACTAGGCTAAGATTCAACAACAAAACGAAGAAACAATAAGCATACAAAAGCAGAAAAATAATAAATAATGTGTTTTTTTTACAGGAGAAAGTGGATTTACATAGAACTTAGTCTTCCGTTTAGTTTTTTATTTGCTCGTTGCGGATATTAGTTAACCCATTGACTGCCAGACATATTTAGAGCGTCTTGCCCTGGGTGCCAAGGTTTTATTTTGAAGAATACATGAAAGTTTACAAAATATGATTATATTAAGTTACTGATATAATATTGTAATAGCATTTAAAGTAATTTTTATTGAAAAAAATAACTGGTAAAAACGTAGGTGGTGTCACTAAATAAAATTCCTGTGCAGGTTGCCACTACGAGATATCTCGTAGCTGGCAGTTTTGATACACACGCTTAATACGAGATATCTCGTAGCTGGCAGTCAATGGGTTAATGGATTTCCGCAAAGTATGCCTAACTCTATTAATCATAACAGCAATTACCTAAATTATAATCTCCTAATACTTTTCTCAAATGTGGAGACAACCCACCATTAGGGGTATTTGCTTGTGAGGGATGCCAATTTCCAGGAGTATTGTATTGATTGATTCTATATATCTTCGATCTGTCATAATTGGATATGCATATTCATTGTTTAGGTGAAGAGGAGTCACATGCAGCCTTCACAAAACATTTCGAGGAGGAATTAAAAATCTACAAACAAGTGTGCATAGTGAATTTGGTGGAGCAACAAGGTCGAGAGCGTATCATATGGGAGACTTATGGTAATCACGTGCTCAAGTACAATAGTCCAAATATCATTTATGCAACTTTCGACTTTCACGAATACTGGTGAGTCCCTTCTTTATTTTGTTAACCCTTTACTTGTAGACGATGAAATAGTGTAGGTGTCAAGTAATGTCTATCTCGGAAGTGTCGAGTAGAAATCTGGAGGGACAGTCAAACCACCTCTCCTGTAGAGTAAACTTCTAAATATTTATAACTGATATTAAAAAGGTACTCCTGTATGAATATAAGACAGTTAATGTCTAAAAATAAATAACACAATAATTTATACCAAATTTTAGGATTTTCTGACCAAACACTATTACTTATATACATAGAACTCTAGAAGGAGTTCTACGAAGGTCCTGTAGGTTTGCATAAATGCCTGTGGAGCTGCTTAGGAACACATTCCAAAGAAAGCCCTGCATTAAAACCCACAGGCACATGTTTAGCCACTATAAGCATACTTGTTGGTGCTCTATTAAAGTAAAATGAAAGGCCCAAGACAGAAACCAATGAAGTTACCATATAAAGTTAAAGTATACACCCTCTGCCGTACATGGGTACTTATATACATACATATTGTAACACTCATTTCCCGTAGGTGTAGGCAGAGACTACAGATCTTCATCTGCTAAGACCTCAGCATACTTTCTTTGCTTCCTCCACACTCATCACTCTCCTCATGCAAGCCTGCCAGTTAAAGGTACTTTTGACCTGGCCTTTTCTAAGAACTTCGGTAATTTGGTCAAGGTGTGTTTTCCTTAGTTTTCGCCTACCAACCCTTCCATCCACATCCACAACGTTAATTTCTTTTGCCAGTCGTCTTTCATCCATTCTCTCTATGTGCCCAAACCATCCCTTTCTCAACTTTTGCCACGACACCTTTTACTCCACATTACTCTCTTATATCTTCATTCCTTTTTCTATCATTCAAGGGTATCGCACACATGCGTCTTAATGCTCCCATTTTCACCGCATTCAGTCTGCCATCAGTTTGTTGGCTACTCAGGATAAGATAAAGGCATTGCCAAGTTGTGAGCAATGGAGACAATCTCATATTAGTTTCAATACTATTTGTGTTGTTTCTCTTGATTTTAATCATCATTAAATGTGGCGCCCGTTTATTTCAGTCGGGGCATGCATTATGAAAACGTGAGCATATTAATCAATGCGATAGCCGACATCATAGGGGAGATGCGCTTCTGTTGGAGGGATGACCGTGGCCTCATTTGTAGTCAGAATGGAGTTTTTCGTGTCAATTGTATCGACTGCCTTGATCGCACTAATGTAGTACAGGTAAGTGATGAAACTTTAAGCATTATTCACAACCCTGCACCTTTGTACAAAATATAATGTCCGTGTCCTCGGTAATCTAATACATTACTACCAATTTTTAAGATATATTTGATATAGTTATCCTACCCTTTGCTCATAATTTATTCCTTTGTTAATATTTGTTTCATCATCATCATCATCATCCTGACGATAATGTATCACTAAATTATCTTGTTAATACTGTGTACATCCAATGGTTATCTGGAAGAAATCGCTATTAGCTATAAGACATTAATTTTGGTGTACAATAAAGAATATATCTATCTAATTTTATTTTCAACACTGAACTACTATGGCCTGGAGATTATGATAAAGTACTCAAAAATGTGTACTTTACATACCCTTACTGGTCTTGATTTTCAAATTTAGTTTCTCTTAGACATATGACTTTTGACATAACAAGATTTTACTTTATGTACAGACAGCCATAGCAAAGTATGTGCTTGAACTTCAACTATGCAGACTGGGGTTAGGTACCCCTGGGTGTGGTCTACCCCCCCTTCTAAGAACCGCATTCCTTACAATGTGGGCCGACAATGGAGATGTGATTTCGAGACAGTATGCTGGGACCAAAGCCCTTAAGGTATTACACTGATAAAGAGAATTTTATTTATTAATTAATCAGCAAATTTAAAATATAATTTTAATGCACAATTTCATACTAATAGTTATGTATTACAGGGAGATTACACAAGAACTGGTGAAAGAAAATTCACAGGCATGATGAAAGATGGTGTTGCATCTGCAAACAGGTAATCTATAAGATATGAGTAATAAAAATATATATGTTTTTATTATAATAATATTTAATAGTTATAAATTTTATCAGAAAAATTATTATGGAGTCCTTTATCCTGTATAAGCGTACTAAATATTAAAAAATAGAATATTTATGTCGCATATAAATCATTCTCATCACAACAGATTTATCATCCGCCATTTTAATGATGCCATGACACAACTGGCCATAGATATAGCGCTTGGGCAACCTATCAATGAATCTACCATAGACGAACTAGACGATCTATGGCGAGATATAAAAACTGCATCACTGATGTTGTTCGAAAACTTGGATACAGATAGGCCGAAATTAAAAATGATGCCATCGTATTTCGGACATCAATTGACAAGTGAATTTGCTTCCGCTGAGGTCGCATATGGATTGGGAAGGTCAGTTTGTTGGCTGATTATTTTGAATAACAAAAGTTTTATTTGCCTAACTTAATCATCTGACAACTTGCAGTATGATCATTAACATTATTTGTTAAATACGAGGTATGCTTTATATTAGTATCCCTAATAGCTAAAAAAATGTATTTATTATGCTTAGTCAATTTACGTCATATTAACCAAACTCTCTTGCCTGTCTAATATATCCATTTGGATTATTATTTATTATTTAATAATGTTAAATATTTCAGTGTTAAATGAAAGTAAAATAATTACAATAAAATTGCGAAAACTTCATTAGATTCAAAAAACTGGACATAGATATATAGGTTAACATTTATATATTTTGTCGTCTGCTTTGTACCGTAATTAATTGACTTTTATCATCAGCTTGCGGCAGTCCATTATGGGACATAAGACTTCCCCAAAGCGCGCTCCCCAGCACATTCTTCGGCTTTGTAAAAAATCTCTAAGACATGGGCCTTGTTAATAGGATAATCTCTTTACTTGTTTATCAGTTCTTGACTGTCGTTTTTTAAATTGTTACAGATATTACCTGTCAACGTTTAAGGACGCTTTACGTCAAGTAGCTATAGACGTGATGACCGGAGAATCACGTATGATACCGGAACAACTTATTGTGCCCGATCCTACACCATCAACTTCTGTGAAGGTACTCACATATTGAATGTATAAAGAAAAATCATAACTAACTAATAGAACTCGCTTGGAAGCACTTACACATATCGCGATTAAGTCATAAATAACTGTTTCAAATAAATAACACCTCTACTATATTTCTAGTATAAGTTAATTTCATCAAATGTAAATGGTAAAGGAGTCCCTTTGCCTAGCCGCTTGTCCAGTATTTATGGTATTGGTACGCGACCCCACCCTCCCGAACTACTTCCGTATCACTCCTCGTCTTCCGTTGCGGAAGTATCATATCCCTATCATTCTGTCTAAATCCATCTTTTCTTCCCCCTGAATTTTCGTTTCTTTTCTATCCTTTTCCCTTCCTCTCCGCCAATGTACGGTCTGCCGTGCCAAAGGATGCGTGGCTAGGGGCGAGCTTAGTCTTAAGCGTGCCGACCGTCCCGGGATCGAGCTCCCCCGGGTACTATAGTGGCTTATCTCAGCATACGAGGCTCTGCTGAGGCTGACCTCCATCCTCCCTTGCGGCTCGTGGCTCTATGACTATGACGAATCTTAATATACCTTCTTTGTACCTATCTTAATTCGTTAAAAAATGATGGTGACGTGGTTCGCCACCCGTTACGTCCTGATTTCCACGAAGGCAAGAAGCAATGAAGGAGAACCGTTTCGCTACGATGAATGTGAAAGGAAGGATGGATGAAAATATGGATAAGTGTGAAGGAAGCAAAGAAGGTGTATCGGGATCATAGCGGATGAAGATCTGTGGTCTCTGCCTAACCCTACAGGGAGACAGGCGTGACTATATGTATGTAAATGTAAATCCATAATTGGCTTCAGAAGTTTTCTAAATTTGTATAAGTATTAGCATAAGTTATGATGTGGATTTTGTGGTATATGAATAAATAAAAGTAGTGTTATGATGATATAGTAATTTTAAAGCATTGCTAGGCTTTTTGTAAAAAAACTTACATATTTGATAGCAGGATCAAACTGAACCAGATACGGTAGCGATGGCGCAACACGTCAAATCGCTCATCGACGATTGCAAGAAATTGCTCGTCGATACTGAACCAGTGCTGGGTTCGTGGGGACTTATTGATGCCGATCCACAGTAAGTACCCTCATAATTTTATTATTTAATCATATGAACACAAATACAATCACAGCTTTACGACTCCTTATTTTACACATTAATATACGAAGAGTACGTATGAATCATTGATCAGATTTTCGATCCATTTTTAGCAAGTTAAACTGTGTCAGTAAGCGTTATTTTTTCCGTTATATTTAAAAAAATATCGTGCTTTAATTCAAAATAGTTACAGACATATCTTTAGAATAATATTATTTCGCAAAGGTAACCAGTCCACTAGAAAATTAAATCATAGCCAAATAATTATAAATATTTCGTGAGTATTGTGCGCTACTATATATCGTTTAATGCATAATTATAAAATGATTGTATTATTTATATATGAAACACGATATAGATCATGATATTCGTACAACGTATAGCAGTCATTCTAACTGTTAATTATTACAAATTTAATAGTTTCTTAAGTAATTACTACACCTATATAATAATTACCGTTTTAAAATGATAAAAATATGTGTTTAAACTCAATCATAATCACTTAATAAATTCTATGATAATGAAATTTCACTAAAATAATGCTTGTATATCTGTGAAAAGCGACAGGCGAAAAGGAAATGATGTTCCGGCTCTCATAATATTTACAATAACGTTTTTTTAACACAGTACGGGTGATCCACAAGAGACGGAGATGGATAGTGTCATGGTGTTGACAAGCGAAGCATATTACGTCACTGATTACGACGAGACCTCAGACCGGTTGTTATCCGTTCAGCGGGTACCTCTAGTTGACGTAACTTCCGTCGAGTTGGGCACGCTGGAAACTAATAGTACGGTAAGAAATATTTTTACTATTAATAATAATACAAACCTTTTATTTTGAAATTTTAGAGAAAACCTCTTATCTCAATGTGCTTTTTGGCATAGGTCTCCTCCAACTCCTTCCATTGCTTCCTATCTTCTGCTACTCTTGTCCAGCATGCTCCTACCCTTAGTTTGAGGTCATCCTCCCATTTCCTCACTGGGCGATCTCCTTTCCTCTGGCTATCGCTTAGATAACATACTGCGACCTTTTGGTTCCATTCCTCTAATTGATATCATATAGTGTGTCCGGCCCACCTCCATTTCAGTGCGTCTATACGTGTACGAATGTCTATAACTCTAGTTTTTGGACCTTATGTCGGAGCTGTGAATTTTATCTTTCAGTTTGACACTTAACATGCGCTGTTCCATTGCTTGCTGACATTTTGCCAACTTCTACCATTGGTTTTTGTTTAGAGACCAAGTTTTCCGTAGATTAGACAGTGGAGGGCACAAACATCGAAGGAAAAAAGAAATATTTGCAGTATATTAAATTATATTGTTTTTGGCGAACAATGATAAAAAAAAACAAATCACCGGAAATGTTTGTGGTACCATATAACTTGAAAACAGCTCGAATATTTCATAGTCTTAAGGCTTACCTACCTACTTTTACGGCAAAACAACAGTCATTTTGAGCGTACTTACCACGAAATATCAAAATAAATATTAACATAATTTATAGATTTGTACAATCGCTCACCGCTGCTTTATTTCATTTGTGTTTCAGATTTTCAGCGTAGGTCGCAAAAGCAACAGCGAGCCGGTGTTCTGCATTCGAATCCACTATAAATTAAACGGCGAGCCCGGTTATTTCCACATGTTCCGGTCGACTTCACTCCGGTTCTTCAATAACATGGCTGTCGTGATTAAAACCCGCGACGAAATGATCGGTCAGTAATAACATTATATATACTCACTATCACATACATACATTCTAATACAGGGATTCCCAAAGTGTTCGAAATTGGTTTCTCAGGGGTCGAAAAGAATAAGAAAATAGTTGTAGGTACGTGTACATCGAAAAAGACCTGTTTTTGAAACTCTTGCTAGTTTGTTTATAATGAGATATATTTATAATCTTGTCTATGTTTAACGTACGTTTTACGTACTTATTTTTTTTATTATTTCTTACAGAATCTCTACATTCGATCTGCGAATCACTGCTAGTAGCACGGGATGTGGCCAAGTTACCACCTGTATCTTTCCATGATGGGGTAAAGTTAGAGAGAAAGAAATCTAAGGTACGTTTAAATCTACACTATTGTAGTATAGAATTCTTAAAAATGAACTATATAGTGAACACATTGTTTTTTTACATGTAAGGTCCAAGGCAGTGCTTCTGGAGGAATGGGAGGAGCACGCGCAGCGCTTTACTTAGACGTATCACGGCTTCCCGCTCTCACACGTAACGTTAGTGAAACCCAACTAGTTGCCGATATACGAAGCGTTGGTACGTATTACTTCACAAAAAATGTGGGTATTTCTTTCAACTATATAATTAACATTTATATAATCCATATATTTTTAATTTTCTATATAAATACAGTTGCAGCTGCGATAAAGAACTTGGTTTATAAAATACATTTTAAAACATTTATTAAGATACATTTTAAACTCAATCTTTTGTAACCCTGAGATCAAAGTGGATAGCTATTTATTTGGCTATCTATTTTTAACGCGGCGTAATTTTTTTAATAGGAAGTTGCATCATTTGTAAGATACTAAAAAGTGTTCATTTAACATCCGCTTCAGATCCTAGTAACGCATTGTTAGAATTTTTTATTTCCTATTTTTATTAAATAATAAATGTATTCTGGTGAGTCATATAATTATAAAACGCAGCTTGATATTGTGAATGTTTTAATATTTGTGCTTTTCTGCCTAGTATTAGTGTAATTTATTTCGTCTAGTTAGGGCGCCGAAATAAAATTCTAAAACTGTACGGGCGCCGCGGATCGAAAAAGTTGGGAAAATCCAGAGGGGATTAAGGTGTTTTAAAATTAAGTAAAACAAAAAACAGGATATGACGTTCACATCATACTATAGTATTAATATTTAATTAATACATTTAAGCCGTTGCTTCCAAAATATTTCTCACCACCCTACCCCAATTATAGGTTAAGAGCAGGCAACGCATATGCAGTCGCTGGTGTTGCAGGTGTACATAAATTAAGGTGGTTACTTACCAACAGGTATTGAATCATTTGCTTACCTCTTCTATACAAAAACATAAAAAGTTGATTCCATAAGAAACATCTATACTGTACGTTTCCAACTGGGGCGATACTACCGCCTAGTGGGTGCTGAAGCTTTTCATTGTGACGGTACCAGGTCCAAAGGCAAATGGGAGACTTTATGAAATACCTCTATTTTCATAAAAAAAAAAAACATTTATTTAGCCGTTAAAATTGATATATTATTATAATTTCTATTATATAAAAGCAGGCGTAGGACGTTTTTTTCTTATAAAGGGTCGTCCAAAAAAGGTTGGGAACCTATGATCTATACATTTTTTTTTACTTTGATTCAGGATCCAAAGCTCTAAACAACATGACGGAACAGTTTAATAAACTCAATAAATTAAGTCATTCATTGAATGCGAAAGCGAGACCTAGCCTGCAATTAAAGTTTGACCAAGGCACTTCCACTACTAAGAAAATATTCACGATTGGTCAAAATAAAAACGATAACAAAAAGAAGGGAAGTCTTTCTGACGGTATGAGTTCAGACTATTCTTCGGATGATGAAACTCGAACTAACATCTTTGAGCCAACATTGGACAATTTTGAAAATACTCAACATTATATAGGAAATGTCGCACAGAAGAAAGAGACAGATAACGATTGCGAACTTATACAGAATCCGTTATATTCTTCTAAAATTGAACCACACGATACGGAATACACTACAGATGTCGCCGAAACAATCGAGAAAAATACTCTTAAAACTCCCAACAATATCCCTAAACGAAACCCTTTCAATTCAGACATGGAGTTGAAAACACCGGAAATTCAAGTTGACACCGGCGCTAAACCGATTCCACCAAGTACGTTGTTACTTTCACAGAAATTGTCGCACAGTTCTAACGATGTAAATTACGAAGATATTCCAAATTCACCATCGGAAGGAGTGAATTATCACATCCGCTCCAATTCTCAACATGAAATTACATTGAATATTGCACAATCGCATAGCGAGTCGGCGCTTAAACAATTGAAAAATATTGCGAGTCCTGTCTCAACTGCGACTAGAGACATGGTGCTATCTCCACTATCGAAATTGGCTAAAGGTGTACAGAATTTGGGAGCTAACTTGGATCCGCGGAAAATAAAAGTACGTATACATCACATATATACCGTGACTTTTTAATTACCCGAGAAAACTAAAATTCGCGTTTGTAAAAATATCTATGTCAGTAAGCAACATTCAAATATTATAGCGTTCATACTTTCATATTGTTTTATGGGACTTCAAAGAAATCCTGTAAATGCATCAAATACTTGTACGCCATCTTGGTAGTATTTGTTTACTACTATGCATGAGACGCATGTATTCATAAGTATGGCAACAGCGCGTGTGAAAGAGAAAAAACGTCTTTTGTCGGCAGGTTGCGCAAATTGTTTTCTTTGATAGTTGTCCCTTCCGTACGTAAATATTACGCGACCAAATTAGGTTGATTTGTCACACGTCAAAGTTATTTATGCGTGTTAAAAAATTAATTGTGGTAGTATTACTTTTATTATCTTGTTGTCTTCGGATGTGATCACTTCAATTAAATTCATTTCCAGGGCTCGAGTACCGTGAAACACATACCCGAACAACAGTATGAAGAGCACAAAAAATTACAAGAAAAATGGTATGGTTGCAACACTCGCCTAATTGCTTTGTAACTGACATATATTAGAAGTGCAGGGGTATTGCTTCGACATATGTTGCCTTATGAGAAAACTCGAATCATTTATCGCTATGATTTTCTAGTTTGCCTTAAGTTCTTTACACGACACGGGCGACATTTGGAATTTTATTTTTGAAAATCTTAGTTAATTGTTAGATATAATACAAACTGACATCTGAAAGTACTAGAAATTAATTTATGACATTTATTTGTATTATAATGTGCATTAACTCAAATTAATTAGTGTGAAATATTTAAAATCACTGTTGCAATCCATTTCTTCCACAACTTCGAATTGTATATCTTTTAGAAAAAATCCAACTCAAGTATTTATATGCTAACGATTCAATTGCTACCAAAAAGTAATAAACGTACCAAATACAATGTTACATTAAAAATATGCTAGATAATTTCTATCCCTAAAATTGGTTTTAAAACAAACCAAACCGTTTTAAACATTGTCGAAACGTTACTTTTTGTTTAGAAAGCTTTCCATTAAGTCACATCTCAGCGTGTTTGTGACGAAGAGACTAGCTTGCAGGGTTTTCGAGTAGATATAAAGATTACTTATAAGTATTTTAAGATATTTAAATTTGTCCAAATGTATTTAACATTCCTTGCAATGCTGCATATTAAAGAGTATATATTTCTGTAATTGAAATTATAAAGAATCCACAAAAAATATAATAGCTATCAGTCACTATTATTATATAACGGGGGTTATTAGATTTCCAGCTACTCCTTACTTTTCTCAATAGCGCCGATTAATCTCTTTCTCGCCTTTTCCATCCTATGTGACATTGGCGAAATCATCCGTGCTATTTTGGCAATATTGAAAGCCATTAATTAAAAATGAATACTAGGTTTCCGCATATATATGTTTTCTTGAGGATTTTTAGCATTAGTTTGTACTTTTTGTGGTATAAAATTTCGGCATCATAAGAATGAAATTGTTGTAGAGCGTTTTCCGAAGCCGAAAATCGACCGAACGTTTTACTCAGCATACAATTGACACATCATATTAGCTAGAAATAAATTTACTGACTTATTATGCAAGGAAAAAATCTTTTCAAGGCACGCCCGATTTTATTTAATAGCAAATAGCTGCCAATCGAATTTCAAAAATAGTCTTGGAGCAGCAGATACTCTTCTATCCGTTCAAAAAACGGTGACCTTCCCCCAAAATTTTGAGCATTATGCTCAAAATATCTGAAATCAGAGCAGCTTTTCTCTAGTAACCCTCTTAATTACTACAATAAATTAACAATCTTTACGTCTATTTTCATGTTTGCTACTTAAATATAGAATTATTATATTTCGAATTCTCGGCAACGATATATAAAAATTTTGACAAAAAATTTAATGCCTTGTTAAATCAACAGAAATATTTTTACTCCTAACAAACGATACAGTATTATATTTAAAAATTAAGTGTCAAAGACATTTATACTACAAATGGTAAATAAACAATAACAATTTTTACTATAAATACGTATTAAAATTGTTCATATTTAAAGATCAAATCTTAGTTAATAGTAATAATTCTATGCCAATATACACTTAAATATTGTATATACATATATCGTATATACACATATCTTGCTTGCTTCAACATATATAACGTAGATGTGACCCGCCAAAATAAGTATACCTTAAAAAGAGTATTTTATGAAATGCAGAATATCTTTCTTATTAATGCAGTTGATTGTTTCAATTTTTTTTATTTACATATTAATCATTTTTATTTATAACGAAAAAAAGTAAATATGTACCAAATTACCCCCATTTAGCAGAATAATATTGAAGCAAACTATAACAGTTTTTTTTAACAGTTATTTAGACGTATTATAACAAGCAGCGACAGCCTCATTTTAAACTAATATAATTAAAATTATTTTAAGTAATATATAGCTAATGCGGCCCCACTAGATTGTACAAAAATCCAGAGTTACCAAAACGATTAGACGTAATTGAAATTTTTCGTTTTTGTAATCGTCGTTTCTAATGCCGGGTTTCCACTGCGCAAAATATTGAGCCAGTAAGCTGAGGGGAACGGAATTCAACTATCAAACGTAATAATTCGGATAATATATAATAATAAGTTGGAAATATTTTAAATAATCGATAATAATTAAAAATGAAATATATAATAATAAGCGGAAGGAATACGTTTTTATATTGTATTTTTATTCGCTCAGTCCCTTCCCCTGTACCTTATGTTGATTGAAGCGCTACATTAAAGTTTTACTTTAGCGATTCAAATGATATGCATACCGACCCAATGCCGCTCATAGTGGAAATCCGACTTTAATAATGTATTTTCTAATTATAAGTATGTTGATGTAATGTAATTAGCAATTAGAATATTAAATTAGTGTTATTTTAGAATAATGTTGACATAGCAATTTGTTATTTAATTAGGGCGCCATTCAAGAGATAAACGTATGTTTCCACAAAAGACCAGTAACGCATCTGAGGGGCTTTTGGCGTTGCTGATGTCTTTGGGCGGCGGTGATCTCTTACAACAAGGTGACCCGCACGCTAGTTTGCCCGCCCTGCTTTTAAAAAAATGAAAGTTGAGACAAAAAGTGGTTTGTTTTGGATAAGTGTTCATATGGTTCCCATATTTTTTATATCCTGAACATTATTTAATATATGAACCTCTATTCAGTTTAAATGATGACCCATTGCATAAACGAATAATCTTGCTTTAAAATGTTCCGTGTATCTATGCTCAGTTGTATTGCCTACTAACGAGTCGTTATGTAAAGAGGACATTAATAATAAACAAAACGTTTATACATTAAGATTAAGCGCCATAGAATATAACCATTAAATCGTTGTTGATGTGACGGTTATTTCGAAAAATCGATGAAAACATTATTTCTGATATAGCCATTTTTACGTAAAACTGCATTGTTTTTTTTCTTATTTTATTTACAAAAAACAAGAAAATACAAATTTAATGATATATATGCTCGAGTAAATTTGCGTAATAAAATATGTGTTTATAGTCGAAACATGTGTGAAAATTTTTTAGGCTACTTTTTACACTAACATTTTGACAAAAATTTACTCCTTTTTACCGCTTAGTGGATTTTTGAAACCTCTCTGTATTTTAAAATGTTAACTTTCTAAAAATCACCAGTAATTAAAATATACAAAATGCACACAAATCTCAAAAACATAGTATTATATAGTAGGTATTCTATGATAAATGCGTAATACACTCCCTGTTGATTATTGATGCATATTATATATGAGCATATTTTTTAAGTTTTGCAAAGCAACAAAGTATTTTAAAGTGATAATTATTCATATAATATAGTAGAAAGCTAAAGCTTGAATCCAATACCGTTTATACTATACTACGGTAAATATAACACCTCGCGATTAGGAAAGCGACTTGTCTTTAGTCTGCTAGTAAAGCGTTGTCTTTGTTTCACTCATTATGTCAAAGACGATAGTGGTAGAGCCACGCTACAACACAATAGGGCTGGATTAAGTGGTAAAATACCAAACACTCTTACAAAATATGGGCGTTATATAAGTAATCGCGTTTCGTAAGGTTAGTGCGAGGATCTGGAAAAATCATTTTTTTCACATTCATATACTACTTCCTTTTTCGTCCATGAAATTGTTTCCCTCCCATTATTTACCAAAGACATTTAATATCTATAGTCCGCTGCGGCTACTTACACTTAGATGGTCCTTACGCTAGTTTGCTCATCCCTTCTGTTAATTAAACTATTGTATAAACTTAAATAAATAAATTATATATTACGATCATTAAAGCTTGCCTATTATTGAAGAAGTTTTATTATAAGACACATGTGTGGTATTTACGTTAAAGTTTTATAATTGGTACATTATTAGTCCGAATTAGCTGTTTTTTTTTTCTAATATTTTTCAATGACGGTGACGTGGTTCGCCACCCGTCACGTCCTGATTCTCACGAGAACGAGAAGCGACCAATGGAGAGCAATTTCGCTGCGATGAATGGTAGCGGATGGAGCTCTGTGGTCTCTGCCAACCCCTGCGGGGGATAGGCGTGAATATATAAATAAATAAAAAAAATTTTCAATTCCTTTAGAACTCGAACCTATATTGAGGATTATAACTTAAAGACAACAATATGAAAGCTCGTGTTGGAGGGATGTCCTTCAAAAAGAATATATTCGCGAAAACCACTAAAGTGGCGCATCGTGCCTAAGAGGTTAATATTGGTTATAAAGATGAACAAATAAATTCATTTCAAGTACAAGAGATCTCAGTTGTATAGATTGTTTAGTTATAATCTGATTGATTACTTTGAAACGAATAACTACCTTTAGGTTACTGCAGCATTAAGTAAGAATACATCGATTGAATGTTTAAATTTATAGTAAGGTGTTAGGTATATGTGTAGAAATGTAATCGAAAAATAGAGTGAATGCTTCGAAAAAGTCGAATTTTAGGTGATTTTACGTAGATTATTTATTAAAAAATACGTAAAAACACGTACTGGAGACATGATTTTAACTCAATTATCTAAACTTTATATTTCAATAACATCCTTAAGCACTTCAAATTATTAATTTCCATTAAATACTAAATTTATAGTTAATTCATAGATGTTCATAACTGTGTTATCTTTTGGTTTATTGTCAACAAATACTTTGAGTAGTGATCACGAATTAATTAATTCCCCTTATTGCGCATATGAAACTATGATAATAAATAGAATATAAAAAGGTTTCACAAAGTTTCTTAATAGAATTTTACAATATTATAATAACATTTTATAACGGTTAAAAACAGATAAAACGCTCTTAATTTTTTGGTCCATTCACAATTCTTATTTGTATAATTGAACCACTAACATGTCAATTATACTTGTTGAATTTTTTACAATATTTTCATAGCTAAAAAAGCAATTGAGTATTATCTGTTTTCAATTTAAAATTATTTATTATTGACGTAAATGTAAATTATTTTTACAAAGTTTGTAATTTTTGAAAATAGATAAATTAGCAGTTATATTTAATTATGAATTATATATTTATGTATTATAATTTCAGCTAATGTTTTCAATTCATAGGTAAAATATGTTCCTGTTACAAGACAGAAAACAAAACGTGTATATTATTTTGTAATCCAGGATATGTTTGTTATTTATTATTTAAGAGATGCCTTGTCAAACAAGGTGATATACATTTTTATAGTTAAAATTATAATTTGAATAGTAATTTATTTTAATCACGATTATCTTTCCAGTTTATTATCTGTGATTGCATTGTTTTTAAACATAAAGTATTATTTATTATTAATTTAATAATAAAATGCTTTGATGATAGTAAAAAACGCAGTTTTATTTAGAAACGTTGAATGCCGATGCTATCAAATTAGCGTTAAACTTATATTGGAAATATATTAAATAAAAACATATTATGGAAACATGTTGCAGAGTAATGTGTACTGCACACAAATTCATTTGCAATTGTATCAAAAATACAATCCACCTGGGACAACATGGTTAATGTTTAATGATCTCTAGTCAGCAGTGGGGCATAAATGAGCTTCAACGCCAAAGGCAATCAACACCACCCATAGACATCCATAGTACAAAAGCGTTGCCAGCCTTTAAGAAAAGTGTCATTATGGGAGGGGGGAGTGCAGTGCAGTGTGGTTCTATCACTACAACTCGTTCATATTTTATTATTTTCCATTTAAATTTTGTTTACTTGATAAATAAGTAAAACTTGAGCAACTTTTAAAAATCGTTTTAATTAGCTCAACCCCACACATATGTTTGTTACAAATTTTGTGAATAATTTTTTAATTACTACTGAACAGATTCTTATAAAACTTTTCTTATGAGTCCTATACATTTTATATGTAGTAATAAAAAATAAACTATAAACTAGAAAATTTAAATATAAACATGATGTGCATAAGAATCTGTTTAATGACTATATAATTAATTCAGATTGTTAAGTTTTTTTTTACATATTTTTTTAATAAATAAACTAATATGAAATTCCTATGTGATTGTATAAATTTCATAGTATCTCTAATGTCTGATTATTATTTAACAGCAAGATGTCCATTTTTGACATGACATGACACTATAGATTAATATCTATTCCTCCAGTAATGAAACCATTGGCCTAGCATTCCATCATATTGACAAAGATACCACTTATCTTTGTTAATATGATGGAAATGATTATAAAATTAACTTATATTTTTCTGAAATAAAATGCTCAGGCAATCAACCCACATTTTGGTGTTTTTGTTCTGCTTCTAAATATGATGGCATACGACCAAAGAGAAACTTCTCTCTTTTATGCACATGCCTTTGGTGCTTCATCATTGCATTCCTATAACCAAATGCTTTCCCGCACAAATTACAGACATGATTCTTTATCCCTAGATGATCAGCCTCATAATGTCTTCGTAACATTAAATTTGTATGAAATGCTCGTTTACATGCATCACATTTAAATTGTGGCTCTTTATGTTTTAGCGTATGACTGTTCAGATTGCTCTTGAATAAAAATCTTGCAGGACATTCAGTGCACATGTATCTATAGTCTCCAGTATGTGTACGCATATGAGTTTTTAGCAATTCAGCATATCGTCCTCTATATGGACATAACTGGCATTTATAAGGAAAGTCACTTCTGTGTCTCAAACTATGGTTATGATAAGCACAACGCAGTCTGAATGATTTACCACAAACATCACAAACATATTTTTGGTGGTTTGGATCATGCATTGTAAGATGCTCCTTGTAATATGATCTATTTATGACTTTATTACAAATATGACAAGTTACTTTAGTAGTTAGTTTTAGTTTCTCTTTCTTCACAGCTTTTATGCCATTGAAATTATCACTTGACCAGTCTTCGAGGTTTCCTTTACTCTGAAAGTTCTCTGTGTAGTCATCATCTTGAGAATGTTCAAATAAATTTTCTTCTTTTACCGGACGACGCATAATTTCGTCAGATTTCTTGGCAATCTCCCTAAATAAACTCGCTCCTTGAAGAAATTTGTAGCATACCTTACATACATGTTTTGGATAATCATCACCTTCTCTAACTTCAATGTCTGCAAAAATATTTAAAGCCCTCGATAAATCTAACGTGTCTTGGTTACCGTAAATTGGTATAAACCCCTCTTTTAAACACACTCTGCAAACTTTGTCATTGAAATATTTATTTTTCATAAAAATTAATTCTTTATCGTCGCTATAGTATTCATTTAAATCCAATTTCTTGGGTTTTGCCAATTTCATCATGTAGTAAGATGTGACCATGATGACCGAATATTTTTTTTGTTTATATCACAATATTTTATACCTTATTTTATAGACATGTACACAAAAGTATATTCAATCATGATTTTAACAGAATTTTTTTCTTTCTTTGTATTCTTTGATGGCAATTAATTATTACGATTATGCCAGTGTCAAGTAAAATATTTTCAGTCAAATAGTTACGATACATGCATTTATTTCAAATCACTTCATTTATAAACCTTAATCGATCTATGTTGTATAATACGCCACCACAATGAAACAATATAACTGATAATAATATAAACTTATGAAAATGAAATAAAATCACGTCACTGATGTAAGTTAGCGGGAAAAGTTGACACTATACTAACACAACAAGTCACATGCAGTATTTCAATATTACAAAATATTATTATAAATTTTCTTATGGGCTTGGAAGGCAAATGAGCTTGCGTGTTACCTGATGAAAAGCAACCAACGCAACGCTCCATTCAGCAATGAATAAATATTTTGTTTAACACTACCGATTATCTATCCGATATATGATAAACGTCTCATCAGGTTTTTTAGGTTTGGCGCCGACGGTATTTAAGGTTTATGAGACATCATAAATCGTCAAGTTTTACTTATCTCGTTGACAGTTCACATGCGTTTTCAATCCTGACCCTGTTTTCATGAAATTCCGAGAATTGGTGTAAACAAATGTAACATTTATTTATATTATATATTTATTTATTTACGTGTTTTCTTTGGTACTTAATATGGGCCCATATAAATGAGTCTTCGCCCGTGCGGTACAGGGCTGCGTTGGATCGATGATAGAATGCGCCTACCACCCGGGACAGGGCCGTCTTAAGTATTTTTCGCGCCGGGGTGCGGGTAATCAGCCCGCGCCCCTGCATTTGACATTTAATGAGTTTAGAGGTCAATAAAATTTCCAATTTCTAGCATTCAGCGCTCTCTAGGACCCTGCGCCCGGGTGCGGCTGCACCCCTTGAACCCCCGGGTAAACACGGCCTTGGCCCGGAATATGTTCTAGGTCAACATAGTGTTAATATTGAGACAGTAAATGTAACACTAGTCCTTTGCTATACAATACATTATGCATACACCTATGAAAAATAAGTTTAATCAATAAGCATTAACTAAATAGGGGAATAAATAAAACACAATAAAGAATAATGATTTTAATTTAATATTTGATTTATATTTTTTTAAATAACATTATAAGACTAGAAAGTGTAATACTTTGGTTAAAATCTTATCCTTACACAGTAACAATGTGTTTTTGTTATACATACTTGTACATAATAAAATATTGTTTGTTTACACTACGTTTATATAATGGCTAATATAACGCCTTATACATTTATGCAATAAAAACAGGTGTAAAGTCCTAGTGTCAAGTTTTCTAATTCACAATGGAAGAATTTTGATCTAATTTTATGTTTTCTACACAAAGGCCACAATATCACGTGTTACTTTAACCATAGGATCAATTAAATATTTTCTATATGAAAAAAATATCTATACTACATGTCACCTCTAACATATGTACATGCATATATTTATAGAAAATAATTACATATCAATATTGTTGCTTGAACTTCCAAATTGTCAAATTTGTATATGTCATAAATTAAATAAATATGGTTTAATAAAATGGAGATTCAGATCAATGGTTGTTTTTTTAAAATTTCAAGCTTAAATTATGCCCATAAACATTTTTGGTTGAAATTGGGCTCACTAGACACTCAAAGGCAAACATTTTTGAATATATTTCTTAAATTATACTTAAAATATCATTAAATAAGCAGCAACTTGTGTTGTTACCACGGATTTTGCATATGCCACATACAATAAAAACAGAAATATAATATTTATTAATTTATAAATAAAATTCAATAACTGATATAACAAGAATTAGAAATAATACCTAATTTTTAATAAAATATTTAATTAGCATACCTGTGGTAATTTTTAATAAAAGATGCATTTATCTGGGTTTGTATATAGAATGGGTAAATTTAAGATTCTGTGTATTTAATTCAAGTGACTTGCAATACTGGCAAACACTGCTAATTATAAATTAATGGAGGTTCTGTGATACTTTGTAAACAAGTAAACAAGTATCCAACTAAATGGGCATAAATAGTATGGATATTTGGGAACTTGTATCCCCTTCCACTAAGGCATCTCCCCTTTTTGAAAAGTCTTTTTTATTAATGTATGTTTACCAGCTATGGATATATACATGATGCATCTATGTAAAAAAACATCTACAAATATATGTAATATATTTCCCAAGAAAACTAGGCTTAATGATAATACTGTCTTAAAAAAGTATAATGTAGCCTGTTAGAATACCTTACAAATATACATAACTAATTTCTTTTTAAATACCACAATTTTAAATAAACTTTGTTGCAAAATTTAAATAGCCTATTTGGCGGCAAATATATAAATCTACCACTGCTCAAAACACTATAAAACGCATTTAAACCTGATCCTAGCCCACATCAAGACAATTTCATAGTTATTAGTTATTAGTCATATGATGGACCCCTACACATAGTAACTATAAACATGGACGCAAATATAAACTCCAAGACCTGTATGGTCAACATTAGAGTACACCAAATATACTCTATTCGTAGTACCACCACTTGCCAGATGAGTAAATATAGTACTCCAACTATTGAAGGTACAGTAAGTATAACTGAGAACATAACAGGTATATCTGAAAAATGAAATACATATGTTTAATTATAAAAAAAAATTAGTATTTGCTCATTTAAGCAAGGAAATTATTAATTTAGTTATTCATATAAGAATATGTTACCCTACCTATAAGAAAACCTGTATGTCAGTTTAATTCTACAATTTTGCAATAAATTTATTACTGTGAAGGAACTTATGAAAAACACTAGGTGTTAAATTATCTATTTATACATTAAACAACATACTGTGATGGGGATTACACTTTGCAAATAACAGCAACTTATTTTTACATTAACCTATATTACCTAGTAACAGTGCTTATATTAGAATACTTACCTTTTTCAATAAGACTACCCTTTCGCCCAAGTATAAGTCTTGCTCCTTCAATTATAAAAAGCCCCATTAATACACCATAATCTTGGCCAACCGTCGTCCAGTAACTATCGCTATTGTGTTTGTTGCCTATTAATATGGATTTCAAAATTAATGTGCCTAATTCACAGGTGGCGAAGAGCCCAAAATAAAATGAATTTATATATAGAAGAATTTCATATGCCAAACTTGAATTAACCATAGTATTTTAATAAACTAGGTAAAATGGTGTTAAAAAGCTGGAAAACAATTTTTGAAATTTATTCTATTCTTGTTATCTATTTTTAATTTTTTCGTTTCAAACGCAAACTATAAAGCAAAATTTTATAAATAGATTTAGTCAAGTAAAACATAAAAAGAAACAGCAGAACCGCAAATAGGGTTGCCCAGTTACCATTACTATGCGATCATTAAAATTAAATGTAGCGATTACTTGCTGTGTGATGATAACTTTTAAATCAAACTAAGTAAAAATTTTTGGATATAGAAATATCAAACTATGTATCTGATATCACAAAAAATGTATATAGAAGGAAAATGATAGCCAGCAGCTAAGAATGCGGTTACCGTGCAACGAAATATATTTGTTATTATTTACATATATAAATATTTAATTAGCTAAGGTAAAAACCCTATACAATTAAATGTTCCGTCAGACAGATATTTTCTAAAAAAACTTTTTTTTAGAAAATATCTGTTTAACGAAATAAAATAAATTTCTTTGAAAGTTCAGAATTTGTCGTGAAAGGTCAGAATTTATTCATAAATTTAACATTTGAGTGCGTTTTGCAAGAAATCGAATAATCGGAGTTCAGGTAATAAATCGAGTAAGAACACCACTAGTTGCAAGTTACTGTGCTGTAAATGCTACTTCCGAGTTTATTTGTACCTATATCTAATATAGAATAGACCTTTATAACTATACTGTATTCTAGTACTCGTTCATAATCCGAATAGTAATAGTAATTTAGTAGCGCGTAACGAATGAGGAGGGTGATTGTGTGCACGTGTGTTTAACCCTATAATAATGCAAATACCATAAACTATTATATGTTTTTCTTAATGATAAAATTTATATGAAAGTTTAGTGCATTTTAAGTTATTGTGGTTACAGATAATATGATATGGTAAGTGACAAGTTATATCAAGGTGTTAAGATCCACGCGCTTATAAAACACGTTTTGAATCATGTACTGTAACGCCACTTTATTCCTATCTTAAAAATCAAAAATGTATTTCGAAATAAAAATAAATTAATATTGACAAGAAATGTTATGTTTTAAAGTCACGAACAAAATTTGCTACCCGTTGCTACCCATTTTTGTCTTTTGCTATAGTATTAATGGTCGTTATTTGTATATACTCTATTTTAATTTATTTTATGATTCGTTTTAATGATAAAACAAACAAACCTATTTGAATACATTGAGAATTTTTAAATGAAGGCAAGCTGACCTATATTTTACTCTAAAAAATGACAATTATTAACTCATATAAATTATTACTATTTATTTAATAAATAATTAGATATCACTTCCAGATAATAGTTACACGTTATTGATTTTTATTTATTTATTTTGACAATTTGCAGTTTGATACTAGTGATTGAAAGTTCTCCCTAGTCATAATATGGATTATAATATTTAAAATTGGCATTATACTATCTTGTTATTTATCATATATATCGATATTATGATACTAAATTAAAAAATAATTTGACCTAGTACATAAAAATAAAAATTAATTATCCATTGAAAAAATGTGCCAAAGCCAAATTTGCATAATATATTGTCAATCAGATTTTGTTCATAACTTTAAACTGCAGTTGTTATAAAAATGAAATTTAATTATCGTTTCTAAATAACAAATGAAGTCTGGTTAAAATTACTAACAATTTTTACATGGTGTATTTTAACCATAAAGTTATGTTTTATGAGATTGTGCAAATTCACTTTTTATTTATTATATTATCATATAATAAATAAAAAGTTTTATATTTTATAATTTACTTCCTTTATTTTAATGCAAAACTATATTGCCTTCAAATTAATACATCTATAATTTCTTTCTGATATATCATTAGTTACTGGTAAAACATTTTGCTGGCATTCTGAACAGCATAGGATTTATCCTTTGTGTATAATAAAATCAGCAAAAACCTAATTTAGAAAATAGAATATTTAATTATTTTTTGACACTCTTAATTTTAAAAGGAGCTATAGTAATTAATTGGTTCTTCCTTCTACTGCCCTCTTTTCTCATTGGTGAAAAATATGTCTATTATAATGTATGATATGATTAATCTGTTGAAGTAGTTTGATGTCTGTTGTGTTCAATTATTTGTGTTGTAATATGACTACGGTATTGTTTGTCAGTGTTATAATTATAGCAAATATATTATTGTGAGTGAGAGAAAAATAAACTAAACAAAACTAAAAGAAAATTAAAGAAAATATTTCTTCGATTTTCTTCTTTATTTTCCCAGCACCTGTGTCACCCCTTTTACATCTGTAACAGGTCTTTTAAATTCGAGTTTTCTGAATTAATATTGATATAGTGTGAAATTTAATAAAGTTCCATTGTATGGAATGTATCATTATTTACTTTTCTATTAATACTTAGAATTGCTTAATATGACTGCCCGTTTACTGTGTAAACAGAACCTTTCTATGGATTTTCATAAGAGCCATAACATGAATTTCGCAATGTGGATGTATTACAGTGACTAAAACGGTGTGAACTGTTTTTTGCTTAAGCTTCAGTTTTATTCATTCTTTGATTGTAACATATGTAAAAATTATTTATAGAACTGTGTATCTGTTTAAATTCATTTTGTACTAGCTTTTATCTGCAACTCTGAACCCCAAATGAATGTTTCTAAGAATAGTATTATTGAGAATAGTGTTATTCTCTAGTCATTAGAGCCTTGATATGTCTACATTTTCTTATGATAGAAGCAATTGAACTCAGCAATCAGGTCACCAACAGGTAAACATTCAATGTTGCCCGTGGACATCTGCAATACCAAAGGTACTGCAGATGATGTGAATAATGGGAGGGCAGTGTACAAAAATTGCAACAGGATCGTGCTCAATAAAAGAGGCAAGGAATTTGGCAAAGTTTTTTTTTAGATATTTCTATGTTGGTGATACATTTTGATTAATATTCATAAATATAGAAATAGCCGAAAGCGAAAATCTCTTTCTCAAGGTCATGTAATTCAAGATCATTTTTAATTTAGGTAGAAGGAGTTAGAAAAGGTATTGAAACTTTAAACTAAAAAAACTTAAAATCGACATCAAGTACTGTCTACCTGTTGTAGTACAATCCCGCATACTTGCTATCTTCAGCCATGTATCAACATACGACAGCTAGTCCATTGAATGTCTTGTTATCCAGGGCAGGGTAGAAAGCACTAGAACTCGCAGTAATTTACTCATGCAATAGACTGACTGTGTTATGTCTAATATTGTCAGTTCGGTTCATGAGTGCACGCGAATGACGTCCAACTGAGACATGGCGAGGCATTGTAAGGCATACAACATCTGTTACTACCGGCAACACTACCTCATAACGACCACGACCGCTCTATCAAGAGTGAAGTGACTAAGAAGAAGAATACTTTCCCATTTTAATATTTAATTTTAATATAGATAAAGAGGGATATCAACATTAATGGAACTACTAAACAGAACATGTGATTCCTGGCATCCTCTTTATTTTTGTGTCTTGGATCCCTGAAGAGTGCTACAAATCATCTGATAGAGTTGTAACAAATTGGTACTTAATGCATTAAATTTTGATAGCTGAATAGATACGAAATGAATTCAATATATAATACATAGCTCAAATAGATCGATACAATCGAATTAGGCACATTCCGCAATCCATACAATGTTAGGTCAGTTGTCAATTGACGATTCAATTGCAATTGTATAATGAGGAGATGATTTTATTATGCATTGTGTTCGCGATGTCATACTTGGAGAAATTCGTACCGATTAATCTCCTTCGTGTCTTCTCCATTCTACGTGACATTGACGAAATTATCCGTGCTATTTTGGCACTATTGAAAACCAGTATCATTCATTTGAAATGAATGAATAAGTACTTGGAGAAATGTTTCCGTTATTTATGACTATCTAATATTCATATTTACAATAAATCTAGTTTGAAAGCTTTTATTTTTATGTGCATGGAGATTGTATTTTTAAACAAATTTTAGTAATTATGTAATACCACCCATGATATAGGAGAATAAAAGAATAGAAGTATATATGGGGGTGTTGTTTTAAGATAAATTGTATGCGTTAGCACTTCAAATCTCAGTGTCCGTATCTCTGAAATTATCATTTATCGTGTGTTCTGCGGTGAACGAAAATACTTATGTATAAAGATCGTGCAAAGATTCAAAGGTAGGCATGAAAAGTTTGTCATAGTGATTAGAGCTCCATGGCGGCCTATGCTCCATCCAATCATATGGCAAAAAAGAAAAATCCTGCCTCTGATAGGCTGATAGATAGCCTGCCTCTCTTACATTCAATAAAAAAAAAGTTATAATTTTCCTTTTTTAATTGATAATATTCGAAAAATGTATGTTACATGTTTTACGTCACTATTAATTTAATAGATTATTGCTGTATTTTAATTAATAGTGACGAAAAACACGTAATTTACGCCACTATTTCTTTCCTATTAGGAACATTTCCTATTATGGATATTTTTAGGTATTATATGAAATTGACTTATTACGACTCATTCAATATATTCTTGTATCTTTTAAACACGTTCCGTTTTTCGTACGAAAAATATATTATTGAGCGTTTCTTCTTCACAAGGTCACTGATAAAACAATTGTATAATAAAATATTCGTTGCTACTTCAGATAACTGCCACGTTAACCCAAACATTGCTATCGCATATACAATCCGAAAACACGTCGACAATGTATAAATATTTGTATTTGAGTTTAAATTACTAATGATTCCTCTCGCTTACGTCCGCAGAACTTATCTTTTTCGGGAAAAAAATATTACTATTTTCTCAAGATTGCTTTTTGGTTTCCAAAATTCCTACTTGTTGGAATTTCGCCACATTTTTTATAACTTGTACCTTCAAGAATATATATTTCTTTCCCACAGATTCCATTGACAAACGACGGCTTGGACACACAAATGTCTATATCGAAGTTATGATATTAGCAGAGCAGGTGTGAGTAGCCGAAATGGAGATGTCTCACCAGGGTGCGGAAGTGGAAAGTCTTCTTCGACCTGATCAGAGAAACGCCGTCGTTATGCCGATGCCGCAGGGAACTCGTGGGGGAAGTAAGTTCATGTCAATATTATACCTCAAGGAAACCTTAAAAATATGCTGAATTTGTATGTTCTAACATGTTGTCCTGAGTATTATAACACCTCGCCATTAAATTCATTAGCAAATTCAATTTCAATTATACTTCATATAAAAGTTGCTTAAAATAATAATAATTTTTTGTGTCCTTTTGCATATGCAATGATTCGATTTAAACTCGGTTGTCCATTTTATAAAAAGTTTTATGCGAAGTTTACGAACTAGATAAAAGATTTGAGTTTACAATTCAAGAAGTAAATCCAGAAAACACAATTCAAAGTTTAAAAACGTTCTATAGAAACAGTGTATATTCTAATTATTATACGCCATTAAAGTCATTTTTGTGTTTGTAATGCCACCCCAATTCGCCAATCCGCCTTGTATAAGTGTGGTGGGCTAAAGTCCATTCCGAAAAAAAGTAGGTACATTAATTTACCACGCTTGTCTTGTACGAGGCCCGTGTTCAGCAGTGGGATGCATATGGGCTGTTAAAAAATAAATAATATACACAACTAAGGATATCTTAGTGTACATTAGGGCATTATTAATTAAACTAGTATGAAAACTCTACTATCGAATAAGGTCAGACTTACTGCGAGTAATTCATTTAGCATAGATAAGTAAATTAAATCGGCATAGCAAGGTTATGAAACCGATTACAATGCCGAGATATAGCGATAACTTCTGTTTGTGTATCTTTGGTGTCTAGTTAACCTATTTGTCATTTAATAAATGAGATCGTACATATATATATATTAAAAGAAGACTTGCTATTATCAACAGAAATATTAGAATTTTAAGTCAAGCTCTTACTGCTAGAAAACTGTTTAAGTCACTCATTCAGGAATTAAATCTACTACCGCTATTCCTTATTAAATATACTATAGATCAAATAAACAGAGTATCACCACACATGTCAAGAAACCACAGATTTCCATTTGCTAAGATCTCGGCATACTTTCCTTGCTTCCTCGACATTCATCACTATTCTCATGCAAGATCCGGTTTGTGGTCCTACCGACCCTTCCATCCACATCCGCAACGTAAATTTCTTTTGCCAGTCGTCTTTCATCCATCCTTTCTATGTGCCCAAACCATCTAAGCATCCCTTTCTCAATTTTTCTCATGACACGTCTTTTACTCCACATCGCTCTCTTATATCTTCATTCCTTATTCTATCATGCAAAATGGGCAATTTACAACAACATACTTCTTATTGCTCTCATTTCCACCGCATTCAGTTTGCTTTCATGACACTTCTGCCAAACCCAACTTTCACTACTGTACATCAGAGTCGGAACAAGCACTCCCCGATGAACTGTCAGTCGGACCATTTTAAACACATACTGACTTTTCATAAAGGGTTACAATGTTACCTTCACATTTTCTATCTCTTTTAAACAATGAACCCCAAATATTCAAACTCTTTTACTTGCTTAATTTTTTCTCCTGCAATCAGCACCTCACACTCGTAGTGTCTTCCCTTTCAAAATCCATCACTTTCATATTATTCATCTTCATTCCTTTTTAGAGCTCCATGTATTATATTCATCATGTCCTGCAAGTCTCTTTCCGACGAAGCCAGTGACGTATATTTTTTTAAAAGCTTTTAGATGTACTGATTGCAGTTTTATATATTATATTCAAACATTTTGACAATGACGTAATCCAAAGCAAAGTCGTTAATCTTGCGTCATACAAGTAAGGTAAACTTGGTAAAACAACAAAGCGTAGACTAACAAAGAATTTGGCATTGATTACACTGAGAAATATAAATCTTTTTGTTACGCAGCTTGAGTCAATACATAAGAAATAACCATTCATTGTCAATATCACTTTGTTAACAATGTAACTTACTTCTTTTCGTAATGATGTTAAAACTGCGTTTATTCTCTCAGCTAGCAGTTACGGCGATCACGAGGTAGACCTATTTTACAATAATAGTAGGGGTGTATTTTACTATAAAAATAAATTTACCCAATAATAACCATTATTATTCCATTATAAAAACAACTTCTTTTATTTGCATTATTATCATCAACGATAACAACCTGCGTTAGCCTTTTGGATGTAGGCTTCAGGGTGGGCTACCTAGCCCCATCTTTGGTTTATATTTCTCTGCTTATCTATGAGTGTATATATATCCAATATTCGATTATTTTCCCAAAAAAAAAGTATACAAATTACTGTAGTGACTTATCGGTCTGCATAAATATCAGCCTGCGGCAGTCCTGCCAGTGCTGGATATAGGCCTCACCCAATGAGCCTCACCTAGCCCGATCTTCGCATCCAGTCTCTGCCAGCCGCCTTACGTAGATTGTTGCTGCATCTAGCAGAGGGGAGATCTACACTATGTTTGCCAAGACGCGGTCTGGTTCTCTGACAAACATGTCCAGTCATTTACGTTGTCTTTGCAGCATGTGATTAAATAAAACAAGGAGCAAAATAGTGTCAATATATTATTACATTTCAAATAGGTTATCTATAGATTCCGTATTTTATGGGATATTTTGTATAAATTATTACTAAAATTAACTTCGCTTAGGTACCTCGGAGTTTTGTATTTATGAAAAGAGTTCTCATATTTATGAAAAAAAAATATCTTATTAATTTAAAGTACGTAAACCATAACTGCGTATAATGAAAAGAAGTGTTGGGTGAGAAAGAAAAACTCTAATGTAACTATTTTCTTTGAATCAAATAAACTGTGAACTGTATATAGTTAGGTTTTCCGTAATTAAAAACGAAGTTCTGGTTACTCTACTTTCATTGTTCCCGGAATATATTTCTTTTATGATTGCTCATTATCTCCGCGATGGCACGTCCACGTCTTACTAAGTATCTATTTTAGATAGTTGTTTGCCTGTCTGATCGTTGACCCGGTTTTATCTAGCTCCGATCTATTATAGTTCGAGTTGTCGTTTTGTACTGCTATCGGGAATAGGCTAGTTTTAAAATTCTACTCTTATCTGTACAACCACTGAAAGGTAAAATTTGTAGAAATTGTCTTGCACATGAGACTCGTAAATTTCAATCGGAATTTTATTATTATTTGCTTAAGGAAAATATTCTACCTAAATTCTTAATATATTTTCCCGATATATGTTTATACATGATATAAATACACACAGTTAAGGATATATTTACCATAACTAAGGACATTCTTTGGACAATCGCTTCATACCAAGTATATTTCATAGTTTGGTATGTGTTTGATGGATCAATATAAATATAGAAAAGGCTATGTTAAAGGCTTAGAGGTTTTGTAGAATGATTTGAATCTTATGTTCTAATAATTCCGTATGTTAGAAGTTATAAACAATTACAGATGATTTAAGTATTACACAAAACACTTCAAACTAGTTGCAAATCCTAACGTATGATGATATCAATTCGACCAAAAACTGTTTAATGGCTTTCGCTCGGAACGAAGTCTTACCAATTCAATTACAAGAGGAAGTCTCCTGGCATTAGTTGTATGATAGTACTTAAGAGATTTCTCTTAAATAATTCACTAACGTAGCATTAGACATCGATTAATTAATCGATGATGACACTGAATTGTTATTCTTGACCATACAATGAGTGTACAGAAATAGTGGTGCGTTAATTGATATGTATTATGTATATATGTATGTATGTATGTATGTATATATATATATATATATATATATATATATATATATATATATATATATATATATATATATATATATATATATATATATATATATGTTATGTATGTGCATATGTACTAATTTATGTGTATTTATATATGAATGTATTCCAAATTTAATAATGACCGAATCGGAAGGTCTCCAGCACGGGTCTGCCTAGTGGGACCTACTATGCTCCATCCAACTTCACCTGTAAATTGTCATAAATAAAATAAATAAATAATTAAAATAATTTGTTTAATAGGTATCTATTCTAAGGTATCATCATCAATATCTTTAGTGCAGAACAAGTGCCTATATAAAGGTTTCTATGCGGTTGGCTATAGACTTCTTGTTTTTGCTTGACAGATGGGACCTCTCCATTTTTGGAGAATGCATATTAATACGCTACGCTTGTCCAAAGCGGATTGATGGATCTATTTCAATAGATAATTAAGATTCGACGCTTTTTATTATAATTACCAATATCAATACAGCTGTAATTATCCACTACCGGACATTGATCTCCCTCAAAATTAAAAGAGAATTGCCGCAACCCCACTTTCATCCTCAAATAGACCCTGATGTCTATTGAACGGTATTGTCTCCCATAGTGGTCTCGTATGACATCCACATGAAGAAATAGCCCTATTCTATATCTGGAACCGTACAACAAATTTATTTGTTATTATTATTTTTACGTAATATACATGAAAGTAGCTTGTCAGGGCCCTCCTGCGGCAGCTCCTCAAAGCTCGTCGTGCGGTCGTTTTAGTCCTATGCCTAATTTCAGCCAAATGACCCATAAATGGCGATTTTCACTTTTTGTAGCGGCCATCTTGTTTTCCGTCAATTTGGTGTTTTTTTCTCAAAGTGTTCGCACTTTACACTTTAGACTATTTTTTGTTCGAACGGAACACTTCATCATCGTCCGATCTTCAAGGTTTGAACATAATTCCTCTATCTTGACCCCACTTAACACAGTTAGTGGTAATGCAGTTTTATATAATATTAGTAGGAGTCAAATGACTTCGTCAAATTGAAAATTTTTAGATCATGTTGCCATAATAAAGTTGGCTATAACATAACCATTGTGTTCTTTATGCGTATTATTTTTTCGCGTCTCAGCTTATTTTATCAAGGGTGACAAACAATACAAAACTGTTAATTTAGTTTTACTAGGTGCCATGTTTGACGTTTTTATCAGTTCTTATATGACACCTGCGTAGACAAAGGGAACAAAGTACGCACAAACACAGGGAACAAAGTTTCAAGTGATAGCTTATTGTTGACGTTAGGGTTATGTGAGCATCTTTATAGTGAATACTTGTTAGTATTTGATAGCTTGTAAACTTGCCTATCAATGACATTTGTTTTATGGGATACCATTTATCATCATCATACAATAGTGGTATAGCCACTGCCTATGGCGCTGCGGAAGTCTTTTGGCGGCGTTGATTGCTTTCCGTCAGGTAACATGCCTGTTCGTTTGCCTTTCAATCCCATAAAAAATAATTTATTTGTTTTCTTTATAAGCTGATCTGGCAGACGTTGCCGCTCATTGCGGTACTTACCTACTGGAAAAAGTGTAATCCTTTCCGGTAGGCGCGATAAGTGATTTCTGCATTGTTATTAATCCGATTACAGCATTTTCTATGGGGCTCAGATTTTATTGTTTTGTTTTTTTTTTTACTTAACGATAGTACACTGTGAATACATATAATACGTCATTTTGATTCGCATATATATATACATATATATTGTTAAAAATAAAATACCGCCACTTTTCGGTTCCTATCATAGTTAAATGCACTGCATAAAACGTATTTTAATTAGCCTTCACACAACGGGGGATTCAAAACAATCGCTATAGAGTGTGTAGTAAGAAAAGAACAATAAGTTTATTGTTAAGCATTTTTCGCTTAATTAAATATACAAAACAGTGTAGAGTCAACGTATTGAAGATTTATTCATTTAAGACTACAGAAAATATATTCGCGCTTTTATATTCACAATTCTCAAAAGTATGCCTGGTAAATAATAGTTAATATTCTTGAAAGAAAGCACGGTTATAATTTACCACAGAGAGGGTTGCCAGAAATTTAATAACCACGCCCTAATTGTTCAACTTGCGTAAATAATATTGGTAAAAGACAATTTATTGTTGATTCAGTGATAAGTGAATGCGCCTTAGTCAGAATCTGGCTTTAAAACCAGGTGAAATTAAAATTTGTTCAACTGATAAACATTACTGTGTATAGAACAGTAAAAAAATAACCTATAACTGTCCACTGTTATTATTAGATATAACCCTTATCCAAGTTGGGAGAAATTGTTCTAGTCACCATACTAAGCGAGTGGGTTTGTTAGCATAAAGCCATCCACCTGTACAAAATGTAACGTTATTGTTTACCATAGTCGGAGACAGTTTATAATTTGTAGATACACCGCGCGTATAGGTGTGGTTTACAGCTCCACACTATATTGACAAATACTTTTGATATCTTAGTGGCACCTGCAAGTTTTGCATACATTTTTTAAATAACCTTTACATTTTTGTGGGCTTAAATCTCTAATGCATAAACATATCTGCATTATTACATACAAGTAATTATAACTCTTTGTTTATATTTATAATTATAACGATTTGTGTTTTCGTATATGTATGTTACAACAAAGGTAAAGAAAAAACTGTTTTGAAATCGGTTAAGTGTCCAAAATTTGCATGCAATTTTTAAATAATCTTTACCCATACACCCACAGCAATTAAGCCCATTGCTCTGCACTCTGCTGCAATCATTGGAAAAAATATATCTGCATACCTTATAAGTAATTATAATTCTCGGTTTGTTTTCTTATATGTTACAATAATATCCATCAATATTTAAAGTGAACATTCATTAAAAAAGAAAAATGTGGTATTTATATAACAATAATTTTATTATTTAAATCACGCCTAAAATAAGTTGTAAACCGACGTCGAAACGATAGTACAAACAAGACTTTTAGTTTCACGAAATGTTATTAAAATGTCTCGGAATCTCGCTTCGTTTATCGTTAAAAGAATTCTCGGGCTCGGTGCTTGAAGAAGTAAATGCTGCAAGAGATTTATAGCTTACTGCAAAGTGTTCACAATTTTGCAAATTAAACGGTTCTGTAAGATGGAAGCGGGTGAGTTAAATAAACGAAAGCTAAAAATACTGTTTAATTTTCTTTTAAAGCGTTCATTATATCGAGAAGAATACTACTCGATATAATGAATGCTACTAACCTGCACTATTAATTAACCAAATTTAACATTGATTTATACAGATAAACTTGCCGAATTTATTAAAAATCATTGTTTTTTTACCATTGAATTATCTAGGGGTTTTTCGAAAATTTAAAATGCAATTAACACACAAATTTCAAAAATTTGATATTAACTCATTGCAGTAGGTCAGCTGGTATATTGCAAAGCTTGATGCACCGTCAACATACACAAGTTTTATGTTCTTTATATTATTAAAAATGTGGATTTAATAGAATTTGTGATGGAGTAAACGGTGTATGGAAATCTACATATCTACGTAAAGAAAATTTTCAAGATATTATGAATCTTTTCTCCTATTTCAGGCCTACACGAAGTGCCATAGAATACCGCTTTTAATTAAATAGTATAAAGTGCCAATAATACAGAATTCTCAGCTAATACACTACGAAATAATTGCGGCGAAAGGCCCAAAATACACGAACAGTCACTGAAGGAGTTACCTCAACTTTATTTGCCTCGCTCTGGGTAATACATATGTATATTCTTCAATTTATTATAAATGAATTTAATTAAAAAAACGTATATTTAAAAAAGACTATCATTGTACCTTATCATTTTGTTTCTTATTTATGGTTGGTTTGTCTTTTTACGTACATATATATGTTAAAACGTAGTTTAATTGATACGACACTTCATTCCCTAATTTATACATAAAAATGAAGAACAGTTTTATTTAAAGAAGTGTTTAAAAGTTTCTATTTAAAAAACTCTTCTTTGAGATAAAAACATTATAAAATAATACATAGATATATATAGAATTAAACTATAATTTGTTGTATCTACTAATGTGAAGATGCTCAAATAATTATTACTGGCTTTATTACCGGGTAGGCAAATAAATTATAGCATGAGATTAAGAAAATAAAAGTGTGACATTAGGTCTGTAAGGTGACGCCCTTGTTACTTTAGCTACCAGCGACCTGGGAAAAACAGTCATAGGCCTAATTAAATATGTTAGTTTTATTTGGATTAGCTCATGGGTCTTCACAGGAAATGATGAAAACGAGTCTAGTTATTGACGAGGTGAATGAAGTCTTGCGTTTGACAACTTGGTTACGTATATAACAATTCTGACAATGTCCAGACCTTTGGTAAATTTGATTTAAAACGATAAAGCACTCAATCTCGTCACATTGAAATCCACGTACATTTTAAAGACAATTTTCTAAATTAATATGGACTTATTTTAGCACTATTCGTATTTATATAAAATGATGAGTTGAGACAAGAGCATGTTAAATTTGCATCTATACTGACAGCAGTTGAGTTAGTTATGAACCATAATAAAATGTGCGTTCTATTTAAATTTCATGGATGCAAGTAAACCGAATTCCGAAGCCCTTACCTTAGATCTTAGAGGCCTTTTAGAAAGATAAAGGCTGGTTCCTTGAAGGCCGCAATGCCGTATCGATTTAGCAATAACGTTGGAGGTAGTTCATTCCACGTGATGCGTGAAAAAAGTTTCTTGTCTAATATTACCAGTGTCAGTGTTATTGTTTTAAAATCAACGTATAAATCCTAAAAATGGTTTACGAGAGGTATCGTTTATATAATTCTAAACTTGAAATACATTTTATGAGAAAGAAATAAAAAGCAATGCATGTTTGGTATATCTATATTATTTTTTGTGTAGACAATTTTTCTATAATTATGTCCCCTTGGCATTAGCCAGAAATACTTTACAGAAATGTAAAGCACGCAGTAAGTATTCATATTGCAATTTAGTTCGAGGTTCTAATTACTAAGGTATGTTCAAATACATTGCTAAGTTATTTTAAAATAAAGAATCAGCTTTTAGAGCGACACATTTATTATACAGATATGTAAAGAGGCAGTTTTATGAAATCATCCTTTGTTCAAAACTGACTCACTATCTATCCATCGTGTGATGCCTCCGTAAAATCGTATAAATAAATGATTGTATTGTGATTCAACATTTACATTTTTATGTTGATCCTTCCCCCAGCTTTACCTGTGTGGGTTTTACTGTTTTAATTTAATATTTGCAATATATATCAGATTATTTTAGTTCTAGCTGTGATTTGTATTATGTTCACGACAATAACAGTAAAGAAATAAAATAAAGCAAGCCATTGTTGTTTTCAGTGTTTAGAATGAACATTTATCATTGACTATCGGTGCATTTTAAAGAATATTCTTATGCAAGCTTGATCCCTTCTGGACCAGTAACTCTTTTGATACCATCTTCTCAACGTTTTGTTTGTCGCCCTTTTGCCCTCGCTTGGGTACCACTGTGAAATTATTTCGGTTCATTACTCATCTGTTGATAACAATATTTATCGGTAATAATGAAACTGCTATAACTTCCAAGTGATACAAGATGTCAATCTCAAGTTTTTTTTAATGTTAAATTACAGGTTAGATTGTGCAACTATGATATTTTAGGCCATGAACCAACTTAAAAATGCATTTGAATAATCAAAAATATCTTATTTAATCATGTCGGGTACACGCTCGGAAGTATTCAACGAAAGTTAAGAATATTTCTATCATTTTGTCATACGTATAACCTTGGCTGGCAACCTAAATTTTCTGGGTCAACGTCTTTTTAAATATCATCAACAACAAATCTATATCCCATTAGGTGGGTTTATTTTCGTCGCGCAGGTTTGTGTCGAAGTAGTCAAAAGACGCGAAGAAATTCAAAAAGAACAAATATGAACTCGTTGTTAAAGCTTTAGTCTTATAGTCGCACACACGATTATTAGGAACCGTTGGTGCAATTATAAATACACCAAAGTTAATAAATATACTCTCTACAAACATTAAAGTAAGAATTTTGACACAACTGATGCGGCCTGTAGTTGACAGTTGTATTCCCGAACTTTGTCCTTAGTATTATGGTAGGTACTTCATATTAGAAGGTAACGTTTTGGTTTTGCTAAAGTTTGTAAAATTGATATTTTTTTATCAATTACATGTTAATATCGATGGTATCGTGATTTACTAAATGATGCGTATAATTAATAAAGGCTGCCTATTCGTATACTTTAGAGATATTCAAAACTATAGTTATAGTGAGATGTATTATTTGATGAAATATGATGTCACATTACTGATTCGGATGAAAGTACAATAAGTAATACGTTTTGGCAATTTTTCTCATTGCGTACATGTATTGTTTATAGTAGGGTGGATCTGATACCGAATCTTCACTGTCCGCATCAGTATAGTCGATACTTTTTATATAAATAACGGTACCGGTACCGTATCGGGAGAGTGCGTATCGTGGTATTCCTGGTTTATAGTGTGGTCGTGCAGCTACCATCACATAACTTCAACGAACTTTAACCATATGGTGTTGTATTAATCAATCTCACGGAGTACGTTTATTAAGACGAGCGACGCTCTGACGACCGGGATACCCATTCTAATTTAGGGTTTTCTGCTTAGATATCGGTGAAAAGCAGCAGTGTTATGCTGGATAACGTTTCCTATATTGCAGACGTTCAACGCGCCTGCCTAACTTAGTACAAATTCTCTAGAGGCTCTGACGACCGGAATAACCATCCTAATTAAGGGTGCTATATTAGATATCGGTGAAAACCAGCAGTGTTAATGGGATAACGTTCTTTATATTGCAGTCGTCAACGCGCCTGCTTAACTAAGAACAAATTCTCTATAGGCTCTGACGACCGGGATAACCATCCTAATTAAGGGTGCTATATTAGATATTGGTGAAAAGTAGCATTACTGGGATAATGTTTCCTATGTTGCAGTCGTCAACGCGTTTACCTAACTTAAAACAATTTTTTTTCTAAGTTAGGCAATATTTCAGATGGACAGTCAGAAATGTCGTTAAGATCCGCGAAAAAATGTACACATATAATAATAATGGAGTTCCGCGAAGTAACGCCTGACTATTAATAATATTTAATTTGGTTGAGGCCTGTGTGCAACAATGGAACTTAAATGCGTGTTGACTATGATGATTAACTTTAAGGTGTAATATGAACATTAAACGTCAGTATATACTTAGTCTGCAATTTAATTCTCGCATTTTCATCGTAATATTCTATGGAGCGTAGAAGCCTCGTTACCTACTGCAGCGTAAAACAATGTCACATTTGAGCGTTTTAAACTGCATGCAGAAGCAGTGTGCTTAGCTTAACAAGAATGCTTTGTAGTGAGTCTGATGTCACACGCCTTTTATGTTTGGGAACACGAGCTGCGACCAGGGTTGCCAGACGTACATACATAACATATTAAATATATAAAAATGATGAGCAAAATATTAAAGTTTAGAAACGGATGCTTAGATGTTTATGGCACATAGAGAGGATGAATGAAAGGAATTTACGTTGCGGATGTGGATGGAAGGGTCGGTAGGGGAAGATCAAGGAGAACATACCGTGACCAAATTGCTGAACTTCTTAAGAAAGGCCAGGTCAAACGTACTCTTAACCGGCGAGCTTGTATGAAGAGAGTGATAAGTGTAGATGAAGTAAAGAAAGTATGCCGAGATCGTAGCAAATGTAGATCTGTGGTCTCTGCCTACTACTACGGGAAACAAGTGTGATGATATGTATGTATTTATGTAAAATAGCATATCGTTATATAATAGTTAGCTTATGTATCTGACATCAATTATAATGGTCCTTAATTAAGAGCGGCGCTGTCATACCTCACGTTCGTAACGACCTAGTTTAGAAGCAGAAGTGTTTGATAATAATATTAATTCTATAGATTGTGTTCTTAATATAAATTAATTAGTTTAGGCACAAATATTTTTATTTTTGTTATATCCCGTCAATCCGCTTTGGACAAGCGTGAATTAAAATTGGGAGGGCAGTGCCCAGCTGTAGGACATATATGGCTGGAGATTGTTGTTGTTTTTGTTACAGATTTATATTTACATTTTCCTTTGGAAGTGTTCCTAAGAAAAAATGTATGTTAACTGTGACCGGCGTTGATTGCTTTCCATTAGAAAACGCTTGTAGGTTTACCTTTCTCTTCTATGAAAAAATATAAATAGCAGTATTAAAAAAATAACATGTAGTCCTAATAAATTATTGTGGCTACACTATAAAGTATACAATATTTTCTTTGTATTTTCTACGACTCAGATTTTCGTCGAATATTTTTGTAGGTAAGTATTAAATCCGAACCCTAACATGTGACATTATCGCACTATACAAAGTATAAAAGTATAATATAAGTAAACAACAATTAATTCAAAAATGTTAACAACCTTATCTAATGCAGTTATTATCACAGAAATTTTAATCGCAAGTTGTTTTAATGAACGAAGTTCACTAATTCATCTACCATATAATGGTAAAGTTTATTTGGCTGTTGACTTTGATAACGTAGTTGTATTGGTTATGTACGAGAGAATAGCTAAATAAGAGAGTCGTTAAAGTTTAAAATTGTTTTAATATTAAATTACCATACCAATGTTTTCATATATATTTCATATACAAATTTAAATCAAAGATATGATTTTTATATTAATTTATATGAAATATATTCAATATTTAAGTGAGTTTAATAAAAAAAAGGTAAAGGTTAAATTAATAAATAGATATCTAATTTACGTACGATCATTAAAGATAGAAAAGTATCGAAGCGCTACATCGCGTTATCAAAGTTTTTTTGTCGAGTCAGTATATATATACTCGTGCCAACCGGTAATCGACGGGCCAACGTCCCTTCATAGCGACATCGACCGAGCGTACTATGGTGAAACTTTGAGGCCACATGAATCAACTCGTAGCGATGCTTATTGAATCGCTTATGATACGAATGTAACTAATTTCCTCCACTTCAACGCTGCGTCTTAGTTGGATATTACAGGCGCATTTCAATAGTGGGTATATTAACGCTTTACTAAAACACATGCACGTTTAATAAATAAACTTGCGTGCACCTAAGTATTGCTACAGTGTTTATTTTTGTGTGAAACTTACTTGGACTGAATATAGATGTTCCTCTATTCCATATAATAAGTAAATCAAATTATTTTAATATTCTTTTTTGCACAGTATGTTCATAGTTAGTGCTGTTTTTATTGAGTTTATTATTTTATTATGAAAATATATTTATCAGTTCCAAAAAGCACAACTAATTTAAAAGGAATAATAATGGAATGCCATTCATGGAATTTATATATATATATATATATATATATATATACATATACATATACATATACATATACATATATATATATATATATATATATATATATATATATATATATATATATATATATATATATATGAATGCATTTGAATTATTAAATAGTAAGTTTGTCTTTCTTTATCCTTACATTAAACAAGCCTTCACCTACCTTAAAGGTGGGCAGTCTTACCGTGATACCTACTATGGTATTGTGGATGTTAATGGGTGGCATTTATTGCTTTCTATCAGGCGATACGCTTGCTTCATTGCCCGCACATCCCATAAAAATGCAAAGGCATGTGAAAGACAATATAACATATCAAAGAAATGCTACTTGAATAATAACATTCATTTACTTACTTAAATTTTGTTATATTACAGGGAGATATGTCATTTTTAATTTGTTTTCAATTTTTATATAACAGTTGCAGTCCACTACTGGCGTACATTGGCGTCCAGCAAGTAGATCATCAAATTGATGAGATTGATTTGTAATACATTACTAGATACAATAGGTACACTAATCACATCAAATAGATCGCGAAAAGTTATAATTCGATATAAAAAAAAATATATTAATTTACCATTACCAATACCATTTAAAAATTTATTTATGTACCATTTATGTACCATGAAAAGCCAAAAAAGAATCCGTTTTGAAATTTAATATTGTTTTATGTAAGGGGTAGAAAAACGCACTGCAGACTTATTATTAAGTTTATGGTGAGGATGTGAATAATACGAGGTGATAAAGAATTTGGTGATATGGAAAATAGATATATAAGAAGGGGAGAGTCTTGCTCACCTTAAAAAAGCGGTAGCACAGAAAAATGCTTCTATATAGGAAAAGGGCCGATATAAGCAGCCCATATATGTTCCATTGTTGGGCACAGGACCTTTTCATTTGTGGAGGTATGCATGCCTCTACTATATAATAAGACCCTTAAACTATAAAATTTCCCTTCTGTTGGCTCATATCAATAAAAAGATTGACAGAACGTGCCCTACAAAGTTACAAGTGATTAAGGATGAACGTCAGTAAGTGTGTTAACTGTGACCCAAGTATTACGAGCTTATGATAATGAAAGCGACGGACCGATTTTAAATTAGTCATAACCGAGAAATACCTTTGCACTGTTGTGAGGCGGTGTATAATGAATTTCGATTCAAGAGATTGTAGTTTCGGCGATAAATAAATAATTACGTAGGTGTTTGTTATTCTTAGCACTAAACGTGGAGACGGATGTCGTAATGTTACCATATAAATTAACATTTACGAAATGAAGACATAGAAATGTAAGCTAAGTCATCAATGAAAATTAATATTTTTTTAAGAAAAAGTATTTTAATATTCATTATCTTTTTTATTACTAATTAAAATAGAAACCTTTTTCATTTCACAAAGTTCTCTCTCGTTGGAAATATTCATTCGTTAATTTTTTCTATGGAAATTAGAGGCAAACGAGCAAGCGGGTTAACTGATGTAGTTCCTAAGCGGCTACTGTCTATGGATATCTATAAAATTTAGGACATAACTGATGAATTGCCTACCTTGCGTAAAGATGTAAATAATGGAAAGTTTAAAAGGATTTAGTCGAACGGAAAGAAGGTCAAAGCAGAGGAAAGGAGGTGGGCCTCGGGATCCTTGCTCCCACCTTAAGAAACGCGGCAACACAAAAAAAGCTACCACAACGATATTCTGTAAGGGTTTGGAATATCCTTGGTCAAGCCCATTCGTATATGTCTACTATCATTATTTCACTTAAATTAAAATAGCTTAATTTAGCTTTCTTCTTCTCAGTCGTACGTACACTCATGGCGGAGTGGTCGTCGTCATGAATCGTCTAAGAAGGTGGTAGCGCCTTCATTCTATCTGTGGCACTGCGTCCAATCGATAATGGAACGCTTGAAAGAAGCTTTGATAAAGTCTGTCCATTTTGTGGGTAAACAGTAAAATATTGTAAATTGATTTAGACTCCTTGATTAGATTCTGTCAATATTTATTTAAACATCAACATCACCTTTAATCAACGTGTTTGACCCTAAATGTGTGGTCACACTTAAATGGTAGAAATTCATGTCACGACTTTGGATTCCCGTACCGAAAACATGTTTGAAATAAATGTTGAATAATATATATAAAAATGTACAGTAAAAATGGAATACACTCATGATGTGAAGTAACCGATCCCCTTGCTTGCTAGTCTTACTAGCAAGAGGACTACTTACTAGCAACTATCTAAAAAGCAGTTGGATTTAGGTAGAAAAAATGTCTATTTTTTCTACCTAAATCCAACTGCTTTTTAGATAGTTCCTAAGAACAAGTAAGATAATATACGTACTTCTGTAGATACATTTTAAACATTCTTAAAAAACAAGAGATTAATTTATTTTTACTGCAACTTAAGATCTATTTTGAGTTTAAGTAAATTACAGAAGTGACAATATTACTTTCAGAGTAAGTGCTCGCGATTTTTTTTATAGTGGAGTAAGCAAATGAGTATGCCACTAATTTGGTAGTAGGTAGTAGGATGACCGCCGCTCATAGACATCTGCAACGCTGGAGGCGTCAAATTCTCGAGCATCGGAATAAATATGTGTTTGGCCTACAGTTTGTTATCCCGTCAATCCGCCTTGGACAAGCGTGGTGGGGCAATATCTTTTCTGCCAGAAATCGGAAGCCCCATGCTCAAATTTGAAACATTATATAGTTGTAAACTTGTACTGAACTTGTAGAGAATGCCCAATGGCATTGAGTCCGTCTGCTGTACACTTTCTGCAGAAGCTTAAATAAACAAATAAAATATAGTCTATGTTCTTAATTTATTTCAACAAAATTTTTTTTTACTTTTGTTCTTTATTGCAGCTTATACTAATAGTGTGCAAAGTCATTAATTCGTTGGTGAACATAATGCGGGCTCGCGAGCATTAATCCCAAGCGCCCACTGCGGCTGTTTGCGACGCGGCTAAAAAATGCCCATCTGAGAATATTAATATGCAATATTTTTGCACGCGCCGGGACTTTAAAATCAGTGCTTTTAAAGCGAGTTTTATGCGCAGTATGTGATTTATTTAAGGTTAATATTACTTTGGTCTAAGTTGAGGGAAAATATTGTAAGGAGCAACTATTATAAAGAAATATATTTTAAAATTCATACCCAAGTTATTTAAATGTAATGCATTAAATGTGGATAGTAATATAGAATCTCACGGTTGTGAGATTCTTGATTGACATGCAATCACTGAGTAATCTCAGAAACTTTGAGAAAGAAGAATTGCACTAAAAATACACGGGCAAACACAAAACACACTCCTCCCTTTTCTGAATTTTTCTAAAACAAACTTTAGTACTGTAAGGTCTCTTTTTATGCGATTTTGAAGTTGTGCGGTTTATATTTCATCCAAAAATTTCTTGGACAAACATACATATTGTTTACGAGGCCGTTATTGTGGAACGCTCAAAGCTCACTCCATTTGTTCCACTGACAACGTTTATGGATGTAAAGGACAGCTAGATCTACCTTAACTCTTCACATCCAGGTGTCAGTTTATTTTAAGCTTTTATATGAATTTCTTTGAGACATTCGAAGTTATTTATTAAACCTATTAGTTTAATTTTTGCACACTCTTTTATGCCGTTTTAAGTTAATTTTAACTCGTTGTTTTGATTTCATACGATTTTAGAAAATTAAGGAAAGTATTTCTACTTTTTCAAGGCAAGTCGTTTTTTTAATGTGAATTTTTTATATGCGTTTGTCTGTAGAATGTATCCACCGCATAAAACGAGATCTAACAGTATATATGAGAATTCCGATAGTTTTTACTCTTTCAGCTACTTTTAGATATTCTCGGTACCAACATTCAGGTTACCTGATGGTAAGTGATCATCGTTGCCACCCATTCGTAACGCCAGAAGTATCACAATGCTGGCAATCACATTTTTGCAAACATACGCCGGTATCTTGAATAACCCCGATGTCGCAACTGTTCGGGAACATCGTTGGTGGTGTGTAGATCGTTACAGTTTCACTGTTCGTGGTTAGGCCATCACCCAGTAAGAACTACTTAGATTGATTTATAGGAATTCACGTAATTTTAATTGCGTTGCCAGTCTTCTTTAATCATCACTTGACATCGACGTTTATTGTAATGCACACCATTTACTTGGCTTCTTTCAATCATCGTGCTCAGATGTAATTTATTTTACTGTTGATTGTGTACTGAATAGGTTTTGATCTAACTGTGCCAATTAACAAGCGACAAATTAAAATGTTTTAGTGCGATTGTGCCGATAGTGGGGCAATTGTTCCGAGAGCATTTGTTATTGTGTTGGAATAGAAGTAGATGGCCGTGTGTGCATTTAAAGAAGACTTTATCAAATAAAGGACGAGCGTTACCAAAATACATTGATGCAATTAAGAATATTAAGGAATTAGTTAAACTTGCAGCATATCTATGGGTGCAATATTTTTATTTGTAATTCGTGAAATAAGTCTTCAGAAGTCATTAAAACCAGTAAGATTTGTCACTCGTGGTTTTTGTATTGCGTGTAAGAAGTATATTACTAGGAACTTCACATGAAAACTATTCTGGGCTATTAGGAATCAGGAGATGTGATTGTAATCGCGTTGTACAAATAGTGTATATTTTGTGGTTTGTGATATAGCATTGACAGCATTTTGTTCTTTAAACTGTTATTACAAAGCTCGGTGTTTTATAAATATATCATCGGTGGGTCTCCACCTTAGCATTAATAAATTTGGTATCGACTAACGTTTAATCTAAACAAAATTCTGTTATCTAGATCTGTTAATCGAATATTATACCACATATTTGTATCACTTATTATAAAATATTAAGTTTTATTTCATGTTCATTATATTTGGCTGAAGGCGTAACAACCATTGCCAAATAAACAATTAAACGGCAGTATGAAAATTTTTCTCGGTTTTGTCTTTGAAACTGTCAATAGCATTAAATATGTAATGTACATATATATATAAAAAATCAATGTCATATTTTTAGCGCTACTTACGATGGTTAATATTGTGGATGACTCTTTACAATAATTGGTTGTTCTATTTTTCTAGGTTGGGACGTGTCGGATGGCGAAAGGGCGCCATTCCTTCGCAACGAGCCAGTGAAATTGACCCCTGCCTGGGAGGGCTCTAACCTGCCCAATGACACGCTCAACTTAAAAGGTAAGGTATTTCGACATCATTAATATAGTAATAGTAAATTTATTATTTTAGTTACGTCTGTGATTTAAAAAAAAATATCTAGATTTTTCAGTTCGGAATCGATCTTACAATGTTAAAAAAAATCTTATTAATATTATAGGAATGGAATGTAGGTTGAAATCCTAGACAAAAAATAACATTTTAAGGGATAGATGTTGTTTAACGTTATTTAAACAACACTTAGAGCACACGAAGTAAAATTTGTGCAAAAATAAGACAAGTATTTAAATTTTCAAATTAATTTTCATATATTTTAAAGAAAACAAGAAATTTTGAGGATGTTATTGAGCCATAAAACAGTTATAATAGTGCCTATTGTGCACGTGCGCAATATTGACCTATATTATTCAACCTAAATAATTTTGTAGCAAGTGTATTTTAACAAAACATTTTTTATATTACTAGAACTTTTAAATATCTACAGTAACAATGAGTAGGCCTTATTTGTTTGATGCTCCATTCACGGATGCACGAAAGGTTTCAACTTTTATAAAATGACAATTTATACGTGCAGGCTAGCGTTCCTATTTCAACCGTGAATGAACATTGGCCTGAATTCTATTTATCTCAGATGCCAGATTAATATTTGAAATGGCCTGGCTGAACTTTAATAATTTTTAAACTTGTAAAAATCGTGGCTTTATAGCGACTTTCAAAGCTAGTAATATAATATATATGTAAAAAAAGAATTAACAGGGGCTTCTGTACCCTGTGAGCAGGCTGTAGGTATCAGACCTTGGAGATGATCCCCATTGCCCGAGCTTCAAGCCAGGGGCGGCGGCAACCTTAGTTATTAACTGCAACTCATCGGAGTGCGTAAGTTTGCCGTATTTGGATGACTATATGTCGTCTCCATATGTATCCATGTCATAACCTCCAGCCGGGACGGGATGGGACGCTTATCCCCGACCCGCCAGTGTGCCTGACGGCGATTGAAAAAATCATTAAAACGTTATTTGTTGCCCGTCAGATGCGTTGGCAGCCTTTCACAAAGGTGTGCCAGCTTAAATAAATAAATTAAACTTTTCGATTTCTCTTTCCTGATTTTTTCAAGTTCTGATATGCGATTTAAAATATATATATTTTTTTGAGATACCTAGTAAAGATTTGTTATTTGAATATTTTTTTTGCCTCAAGAATACCTTGTCTAATGTCTAATGTATATAGATATAATCTGATGAATGAAGTGCGAAAAGCAAATCAAATAGCTGCAATGTATATTGAAATGCGACAACCCTAATTAATGAACTGTGCTCGTTAATGAATCTGGCACTTTGCTCCATGTAATACAATTATTGTTAGTTACGCTGATTAATAAAGATTGTTACAATTGCGTTAGGGGTAATAAAGTTACTGTTATGTTTTTATCGCGGTACAGTTACTAAAATAAATCTCAGTATTAATATACATACTTTCAGTTAATTATAGAGTATATTTTTTGTCCCATTGATGGATTAATTCTTATTTGTTATCTACATTTCAGGTATTGCTATGGACTTGGCACCACCTAAAGACAAATGGAATATCATATACTTGACTCTAGTACTACATGGACTTGGCACGTTGACAGCATGGAATATGTTCATCACCGCCAAGGACTACTTCGTAGACTATAAGCTTGCTAATGCACCGTTCTACGCCAAGGGTTTCCTGCCTTATGTTGGGTGGGCGTGTCAGATACCGAATTTATTGTTTAGCTGGTTCAACGTATTCGTTAAGATTGGGTGAGTTATTTGCAAGTTAATACATTATCACATAATGCAGCATAATAAGTAAATATGCACTCTACGTCTGAAGCTGCATCTATTACCCCCATATTCTACGCTTTCCAATATCTTTTGTAATGTGAAAACTTTTAGCATGGTGCGATTTGAAACACGCTAAAATGGCAAAGCGACACAAAAAACAAACACCATATCTGTAAGATTTAACATGCAAGAGAATGACATATATAACGCATTATATATTGTTTCTTCTGCCTGTTATCTCTGCCTCCTCTTTGTTCGGTGCCTTTGTCTCATTCTCTAGCGCTAGAGAGAGAGATGATTTGAGCAGGGGGGCTGACAGACTAGATGCGTGTAATCGAAGATCGGTCTAGGAGACTTGAATTTAGGAGAGGCCTATGACCAGAAGTGGACAGCCGTAGGCTAATGATGATGATTTGTATTATATGTATGAGTTACGCTTGCATTCTAACAAAGCAGTTTCGCATCTACCCTTTCTAAAAAGTTTTACATACAACATTTTACATGTATATATATATATATATATATATATATATATATATATATATATATATATATATGTGTGTGTGTGTGTGTGTGTGTGTGTGTATCACTTTTGTCATTGTGGTCCGCGATCTAACCACATTGGTTCTTGCTGAAAACCGGCGCCAGGTTCTCCAATAGAACTTTTTTGATTTAAATTATTTTCTTTTTGTTTATTTGTATAATATAATAATATTTAGATTTTTAATTTTATTTCTATTAATGCTTCTTTCCCAAATTTTATGTTTTATAACTATAGGTTTTCATAAAATATTATAATAAATAAATAAATCTAATGTTGCAGTGGTAACTTGACAACGCGTATCGTGTGGTCGCTGATAATCGAAGTTCTGGTTTTTGTGGTCACCGTCGTCTTGGCGATGGTAGATAGCACCAACTGGCCAGAGGTGTTCTTTTGGACCACCATTGTATCAGTTTTCATACTCAATGGTACGTCATATTTTACTCAAGTAGCGATGACATTAAATATTATTCGAATAATGTGTTTTTTGCAATATTATAATTTAGCCATGAACTGGCTTTTTTATTTTTTTGACGGATAAATTCAAGAGCATTTTCTGCGCTAATTATATATTGGCAAACACAAAAAGTACTCTTTCTTTAAAATGTGTGAAAAAAATTTGATATCAATAGATAACAAAGTAAAACGCTATACACTCATCACGTACGCATCACCCACTTTCCAACGCAATGGCATTGTTAGTTAAAGCTACAATGTCACAATAAAAACAGTGGGAATATAAATGCTTCACTAAAACACACGCATGCTTTCTCAGTAAGTTTGTGTGCACCTAAGTGTCGCTACATTATACTTCTTATCGACTTGTCTTGTTTCCTAAGAACTTCAAGTAAGGTATCGTTTTTAAACAACGCAAAGGTAGTACCTTCCAACATGTTTGATGACCTTTTCCCAAGTTCTCTTTTTTTGTTGAGTGATTTTTAACTTAAAAAATTATATATCTGTAGGATTTAACATGCAAGAGAATGAGATATAATGCATTATATATTGTTTCCTCTGCCTGTTATCTCTGCATCCTCTTTGTGCGGTGCCTTTGTCTCATTCTCTCGAAGTTTAGATTTCTGAACTAGAGCGAGCCCTAGAGAGGGAGATGATTTGTAACTGCAAACGTCATATTACATACTGGTTAACATTGCTAATTAAATCTCGGAGATTGGCGAATAAGTGCCCATTAAATAAACGTAATCTTGTTAGAGTAAATACCTAACCTAAGGATGTATTGTACCCTTCATTGGATCATTGACATGAATTTGTCTATGTATGAAAAATGAAGGGTTAGTGTTCAGTCCAGAAATGGGGTGTCCCCGAGCTTAGCCAATACATTTGCTGTATGTAAAATATGGAAAATGCTTTTTAGCTTAATTGGTGGTTAAAAATAATTCCATTAATGTTAAAAATATTTCCAATCTTCTTTTTTTTAAGTTACTTACAATTTGTATTTATCGAAACGCATCGTAAAATATTTGTTTTTGAAAAAATTATGTAAGATAGGTTGTAGAGTTTGTAAAATTTTATATATTTTTAGGACGACTTATTTATTAAGTTAACGATTTAGCGAACTACGACTTTACTAATTTGGAAGTATTTTATGATCAAGGTTAGAGAAAGCTAAGTAGTATAGTGTATTTTTATTTTAAAAAATAATAATATACAAACCACGTATAATATAATTATGTAAAAAGACTGACTTTTCTATTTTTGAATTTTATAACCTTAACTCTTGAAATAAATACCTGTAGGTCACACAAATATTTATCCCCATATGAAAATGAAAAACGCGACGCTTTGCTCCTAAAGCTTCATATTTTTTCAACTCAACCGCTCACCGGACGAAGCGCGGTAGCTAAGGTACCTCTCAGACGCCGGTTTTCTACGGGAATGTGGTACTTCCCCGGGCGTGCCGGCCCATTCATGCTACAGACAAATAAAATGCCATTCTTGATAAAGTATTCGCCTGCAGCGTGGCTTTACCGCTTTGAATTTACTTTTACCGTGTATTTAAGCTTTTAGCGCAGTCTTTCAAAACTGTCTTACTCGAAATAAAACATCTGTAACTCACACAAATATTTATCCCCGTACGAAAATGGAACTCGCGATGCTTTGCTCCTTAATTTACCTTTACTGTGTTTTTTAGCTTTCAACGCGGTCTTTCAAAACTCAGTCTACGGTGTCGCTGCCCGCCTTCCGCCACAGTATACTGGTGCGGTGGTGTTGGGTTCGAATGTTTGCGGTACGTCGGTGGCGCTTCTCAACTGGCTGTCTGACACGTTCACCACCAGCCATCGCACGTCCGCCATATACTACTTCATTGCTGGGATGTTCGTGCTGCTTATATGCTTCGATACTTACTTCGCCTTACCGTTGAATGTAAGTGGAGATAACAAAGTATTATTATGGATAGATTAGGACATAGGTTCGTATTATTATAGATAGATTAGGACATAGGTTCGTATTATTATAGATAGATTAGGACATAGGTTCTCAACCTTTTATGGACTACCGCCCCTTTTACACGTAAAAATGCTTATATATAATGCTTATATAAATAATAAGATAAACATTTCTAGATGGCTAGATAAAATGTGTTTTTTATCAAAATAGAGGTATTTCATAACCTCATTTGCTTTTGGATCCGCTACCGCGCCCTCATGAAAAACTCCAACACCCACTAGAGTACTGTCCCCACTGGGAACCTACGATTAGGGTTTTTACATTTTATGTAAAATTTGAAATATCGAAGGAGAACTCGAATTTCATCATCATCATGAGTTTAGAGTAAATAAAGACAAACATTGTGTTTTTTAGAATTTCTACCATAAAAACTACAGATTCGCGATAAATTTCGATTTTTTTTAATTTTTTGAATACAGTCAACATGTCTATTAGTGAGCTGTTATGAGAATATTAGTGGGCTGTTATGAGAATCTGATCTCATCTCAGACAATTGCTTATGAGCGAGATGTTTTAAACCAGTAACTTACAGCGTTTCTACCGCTACCACGAGACGCTACAAGAGCGCACGATGCGTGTGAACCCAGCTTTAGCTGCGACCAATCAAAATGCGAGCCCTGCAAAGCAACGGATTCCATACGGCACAATCTTCAAGCAATCTTGGGTACAGCTTTATAACGTGTTCATCATCTTTTTCGTCACCCTTGCCGTGTTCCCTGAGGTTCATTCAAGTGAGTTTTTGTTTCTTTTTTCTGTCTCTTAACACTAGATTTCCCAAGAAGTCACTCTGTCTGCTTTTTAAATTTATTTAGAAAAAAAAAAAGTATATTTATACTGATTTTTTCTTAGTATTTATTTATTTTTAATTATTTATTAGTAAATTTTATATTTAAATAATGTATATTTATCATCAATCAATACGGCCTTAACAATTCATTTTTTGACATTGGCCTCCTTTGCAAATTAGTGTATTGCCATATTTCTATGCTTAGACCGCCTCTAATCTAATTTGGAGATCACAGATTGGCAATATTTATTCAAGCCTTATATTAGTTACAATTTGTGCGATTTTTTTCAGATATAAAACCAATAGCACATGATTTCCTTGGAGCAAACTTCACAAGAATCACATGTTTTCTTACGTTTAATCTGATGGCAATGATTGGGAATCTCACGGCTAGTTTTTGGCAGTTTGTGAGTATTACATATTCCATTTAATTGATTAATTTAAAGATAAGGAATATCAGTAGTTGATGACTATGATGTAGTCTTGATAAAGAATTGCGGGAAAAAAATTGAACATTTTGGTCAAACTAATGGGGGGTACACCATTAGTTTCTTATAACTCGTAATCGTAATTATCAATTTCAATATCTCAGGAAATTCGGAGGTGTTTTATGTTAATGTTTTAATTTTGAGAACCCGCCTACAATAATTTCATTCCCAATTTTTACTTATGACCATTCATTTCGTCGTCACTTCAAAAATTACGTATCAATCGTTTTCATCTCTATTGAAATCTTATATGTAAAATACGATTAAACGAGCGTTCACTTATGATAAGATAACATTTAAAATCTAAGACTGAATCATCAGATTAATATGAAAACCGAAGTTTCGAAAACCGAACCGAAGAAAATACCCTGATTTATAGGCAAGTTTGAGCAAAAATAGCCCGATGGGAATGTATTAATGATATATAAGAATGTCTTTGGGCGGAAAAATAAATGTTTTTATCTTATTTTAACATATACTTGTAGAGAAATTGTGATTTTAATAGAAAGTTTTAACTTTTTTTTATTGTTTTTTGTAATTTTTTTTCAGCCTGGTCCAAGATGGTTGTCATTATTTACAACAGTGAGATTGGTTTTCATACCACTGTTTTTGGTGTGTAATTATAACCCAACAGATAGGACACTGCCAGTTTTAGTTCAAAATGACTGGCTTTATTGGCTTTTGGCTGTATTGCTTGGATGGACTTCAGGCCATGGCAGCTCACTTGGTATGATGTATGTTAGTGGGTAAGTAATATACCATCTTCATCAATAATAAAAAAAATAAAAAACTATAACAGTCCACTGCTGGACATTGTTCTCCCTGAAAATTGAGGGGTGTTGCTTTAATCCCCTTTACTGGTGGATTGGGGATCACAGATTGGTTTTTATTCTCAGGATGATGCTGTTGCCCTTCTAAATTGGTTTTTCTCTCATAGTCGCCTCTGACAATACTTATGGGAAAAAATGGGTTGGCCTTCTATTCTGTGAACCACACTGTTTTTTTCTATGGGATAGGGAGGCAAACAGATTAAATGTGTCGATAATAGGTAACAAGTATTCTCTTTTTTTTTAAAGAAAGAAGTACTTTAAGAAATTCTTTAAATTCTTCATTTGAATAAAATGAGCAAATCGCTTGCACTTAATTTGGTTAAAAAATTGGAATCAAAGTCAATTCCAATTTTATTGGTTAATGAAAGTCACAGTTTATTTAAATGATTTTATTTTCAGAACGGTAGCACCTGAGCATGCTTCAACAGCCGGCATGATTGGAGGTGCTATGCTTGTAACTGGCATTGTTTCCGGTATCACATTCTCCAGCCTCTGCAGAATGCTGGTGTCGCTTGAAGCTTGGCGATCCCTCTAGCGGACACTTTTGTACATCGGAACATTATGGAACATACTAACTAGACATATTTGACAGTGATATGTGCATAAAGTGCTTTGCTTAATTTGTGACAGTGTTTCTAAAAGCTTGCTTATTGACATGAATGGAACTTTCCAATGTGAACAGTGTATGAATATGGGAGGTAGTGACAGATACAGATGTGTTTAATTGGAAGAAAAAACAGTAATATTATCGTTGTTAATAATTAAAAACACTGTGCTCATGAACATTAATAACTGATTTATATAATTATATGATAATATATGTGTTGTTATACTAATACATTATTTCTATTATTTTTTTTACCTGTATTGGTTATCTTATTATTTATGTAATATTGGAAAAAAAAAGATTTTAAAATAGTTTTTTTTTAATTTATCTAATGATTGGTTACTAAGAAATAGTACATCATGGCTTTTTTAATAAGTTGACAAAATAATTTTCATTTAGTCATGAGCATAATCTCAATGCAAAATAAATAACTAAAATCATGTATTATTGACAGTTTTTATGACAGTGAAAAAGTATAAAGTTTATAATAATTGAAGACATGACTAGATAAACAACTAATGTCACAATTTTAAGTATATAGGGATGTTTCACATCCATTCAGTCCATGTGATTACATTTTTTATTCTATGGTATACCTATTTAGTAAACATTTGCAAGTAACATCCTTATACATTTATTTTCAAAACTATGTATAAATACAGAGATTCTTTATTGCATAGAATCTTTTTTTGACACAAAAATTTGTACATATCACCCTCATGCATGTCTTCAGTTATTGAAATATAATATTGCCGCAGTATTGATAAATGTATAAAAGTAGCAGAGTTAGGAAATGTATGATACCCTGTTAAATTATCTACACAAATAGGTGTTAATGATTATGTCAGTTTTTGTAAGAGCTTTTTAAAAAAAAATATAATATATATCAATTTGTTGAAATAATTGCTTTATCAGTAAGAAATTTATTGAAATGAATGAAGATTTTTCTAGAAAAATTGCCAAATAAATATTTGACATTTCCAATCATCTCTGATTTTATTAATAATAATAAAAATTATAGTTATTATTAAAAAAATCAAATATTGTAATTTTTATAAATGCTATTAAGCAAGATTACTTTTGAAAAATGGGTAAGACTTCATTTAAAAAACAAATGGTAAAGCTGGCAATATTTTAAAGAGGATATTTTAACATTTGGCATTTAAATTTTTTCCACTTTACAACATTAAATATAACAACAACATACATTTCAATTGATTTCTAAATTTATACATATTGTTAAAGATTGAGAGAGGATTTTTATATCATGCGTGGTACAAAACAATTGGCAATATTTTAAGTAGTTATATTTGCCTATGTTACAAAATATTATGAATAATAATACATATTTCTTGATGGTTTTCGTTTAGGCGTTTATAATTATTCACTACATTTATTTATCATATTGAGGGATGTTGTAATTATCGTTAATATCAAATACCCTTTAGTACTTATATCTAGTACATAAGAGACTAGGTTATACTATATTAATCCAAAGCGCTACTGTACTACAATATACAATATAAATAAAACTTAACAAGTTACTCAAATGCAATACAATTGCTGGATGACGCACAGTCTTTATTATATTATGTTGACAATTAATTAAGTCTAAATTGATCACTCTCATACAATTGTTAAAAATAGGATAGTTAAATATTGTAATGATGGTTCAATTTTAATTTTTGGCGCCAATCACAACAATCAAATAGATTGTTGAGTCTGACCCATATATTTACTTCAGCCAAATAAATATAGTCAAATGTCTTAATCATCAAATTTAAAATTGAACCATTATATAGAGTTCCGTTGAATCCTAACCAATTCTAATTATGTTTGACAGACTGAATACTAATAATGTTAATATTTTAGAATAGGTGACTACTAGTATATTAGAAGTATTTAGTGGACATTATGATGTTGACACTTTTGTCTTTACGCCAATAGATATAAGTATACATGACCGAAATATCGGACATTTTTTCAACAATTGATTAATACGAGAAAACATTTTAAAAATAAAGATGCTTGGTTTATAAACATTAACTTTTAATCAAAATTCAATATTAACTAATTCAATTTAACTTCATTTTCACAAGCAAATAATTTTAATTGTTCATACATACAAACATTCACTTTGATTTGTTTGTTTTTCTATATGTAGTGAAATAATAAAATCGCTAATACTTAAATTGTTGAGGTAACTTTAAAACAATAACCGTTTTATTTTAAGGATAGGATTGACAACATTAGTGGTATATTTCATGTTACTATGAAGCTCTTGATTTTAATCCTATTTAGGTATGGGTATCATATATAGATTTTTTTTTAATTTTACATGAAATTATGATATCATTCAGATCAATTTATTTTTCAGTTATGTGGTGTCAAGATAGTGGTCATATTTTTCACACTTTATATCGTAATGTGTTCAATTAGTGACCAAATACAACAAATATGTTAAGTCTTACATTTGAACAAAGTAATTTGTTTTTTTTTTGCCTGTCAATGCTATAGCTGTTGCTTTTATTTGTCAGTAAAGTTTTTTTTCATCCGTTCTTTTTATTTTTTCTCCTTTTGTCCTAATTTGGTAGTTTTAAATTGGGTTTTTTTTATAACAAACTTTGTATATACGAACGTAGATATATTCTACAATTTCAAACATAGAACCTCGGTAGTGTGCAGAATTTGTCATTATTATTATTATAGTATGAAAATGTTTTTTACGACAACATTGTTAAGACAACTCTAGAATTGGGCGTTTTAGCTGTGAGGAGATTCATAAGAATTCAGAGACAAAACAGACAGAACTATTCTGGTATTATGCCAATGTAAAATAACCAGCAAGGTTGTGGGTTTTTGTCAAAATCGTAATATTGTGATAATTATTAGAAATTTTTGATGTGAAACATCTTATCGCGGGGTATGGCAGTAAAATCATAAACCGAGACTTGGTTTCGATTCAGGCTAAGCTTTCTTTTACTCAACTCTATTCAGGGTCACTACACGGTAGAGACCGTTACGTCGTCAATGTTTCACATCTACCAAGCGTCCTGTGACGCTTCTTCTTTTTTCATGAATGTTTTTCTTTTCTTATTATGGTACCCGGCATATAATACGGCTACACACCGCTTTTTCCGTGGGTGTCGTACGAGACGTTTATAAGAAGATACTAATAGACGGGTAGCTCTTACTTGAGTTATAAAAACTAATCTGTCAAACAATATCCGCTCCCCAGACGTAATAATTGCGGCAACACCTTAATTTTGAGGGTGGCCAACATTCAGTAATGAACTCTTACGGCTATAAAATTGTCTCTGGGCTAACTTTCAGCCTGTGCTTTGATCAATCGATTGATGCTAAAGTAAACAGAGTGACATGTGAATGATAAATATTAATTGAGTCATGAATTAATGAAATTATGATTCAATTAACATTTAACATGGAATGTTAATTAAATCATATGGAGATATCAACAATATCTTTCCTATTAGATGCGGTAGAATTTTAAATATTATATTATAAAACTTTAAGAAATTTGAAAAGTATCAAGCTTTTAGAGCTATAGTTTGGACAGACTTTCCCATTTTATCATAATTAATATTCGCTTCTAACGGATTTCGAATGTTATCCATCAAAGTTGCTAAGAATCCTTAATCTTAGTCTTTGAATATACTATGCCATTAATGACAAAAGTGGTTAGTGGTTAGAATTTCCCGACTTTAATGCTATTTGAAACTTGTCGTAGCAATGTTGTATGTCAATAACGTATAAGAATTTGATAATGTAACACATGAGATCTTTATCATGATAGATTATGCCTGGTTTGTGCCTTACGCTACACCATTGATTATACACTACATTACAAGTAGATACATACATACCATATTGAAAGTTATTAGATGGGTACAATATTTTATTTCATATTACGTTGTATGTTTAAGTTTTAATGTAGTTATAATTAATGAAAAATATTTCTAAAATATTCTATTTATTTAACTCTAATACTGCTCATTATAATTCAGTCAAAGGAAGCTCGATTAATTTACCAATAATACCATCATTAAACAAAAGTATTTACATAAAAATTGAAATAAAAAATGTTTGGTAAGTATTTTATACGAACAATCAAATTTCCTCAGTATATGGTAAAAAGTTCCAAAAATATATTTAATAGTAATTTTAAATAAAATGCAAACTAATAAAATATTGGAAGCTGGAATATAAATAACTGCACAGGAATGGTCCGACAATTTGAATTTAAATATGTTCAGTAAATTACAAATTACAATTGATGAATTACACGTTATTGATGTGTCCAAAGAAAAAAAAAAAGAGAACATTAAAATAAGACAATAACGTTTATTTAATAAAATTCGTTTTTAAAGTAATGGCCATGTAATGTAAAATAAATAATTATATGTAGCTGCAAATAAATTTTATTACTATGGCAACCTCAAAACTGAATGTGGCAATAATCTGTAATATCTACTGAGCTTTTTGCGTGATTTTGTGAAATGATTTTCTCCTCATATTCGAATTTTGCGCATTTTTAAAAAGAAATAACATATATACGTGTTTTTATAATTATACGTAAACTATTTTATTTTATACAATTTAAAATAGAAAAATTTGATTATAATTACACACACACACACACATATATATATATATATATATATATATATATATATATATATATATATATATATATATATATATATATATATATATATATATCCTACGTATATAATTTGCGTAGCATTTTCAATATAGATCTTAATTATAAAAAATATCTAATAATATTCATAAAATTAGTTCCCAATCATCACACGTGTCTAACATTTAATATAACCTTTCATGCCATAATGGATTTATATAAGATGCACTCCTTTTAGAGTCGAAGGCTGTGAAATAATAGCTTTAACCTGTCCATTGTAGATATCAAGCTCCTTCACATTTCGCTACCTCACCTCCAGACAAATGTAAAACACTTTTTCAACTTATTCCTTTCTTTTTTTATCCTTCTTAGCATTGGCTCTATAATAGAAAATAAAGAATAATAGGCATTTTTAGAGAAGTAACATAAAATATTAATTTCTTAGTAGTAATTTTGATAATGAAATAGGTCCGGAGAAGATATTAAAGTACAAATTTGATTATTTTCACAATTTGCTGCCAATAGTGAAGTGCCTTTAAATGCATGTTCGATCAGAGAAAATTCATTCGACTAGAGTCTGAAGAATCTACTTTAATGTAGACTTTTTTTTACTCATTCGATGTTTCAGTTTCATAGTACTGTATGCTTTATATCTGTCGTAATTTTGTTTTTAATTTGCATATTATAATTAAAAAATAGTGTTTTACATTTGAATACATTCTTTAATGTCATTATACCTTTCATACCTTCTAGTACAAACTTATATTAACTTAGATATTGGGCTTTGGTAAATGTAATTCCACTGGTAAATGCCCAGATCATAAAATATTTTACTAATTCATTGATTAAATGTAAGATAAATTTTAATGTTTTACCAGAAATAGACAAAAAAAGATGATAGGTACGTTAAGAACATTTAAATGGTAATATGAAACTACCTAAATGTGTGTAATATGAAACTACCTAAACCTAGTGGCGAAATGTTCGCTCTCTAAGCCCCGGGTCGCGGGTTGTTGATTTTGACTCTAAGTGTTTAAAATGGTACTCGTGGGCAGTGAATCCTAGTGTGGAATTAATACTGTAAAGCGATTTATTTTTATTTGTTTATTATATTTTATTTCGATACGCAAAACAAAGATTAAAAATATCCTGGTAAAATTATTGTACAAGTCATTGATGTATTTTATAATAAGGACTGAGTCATACAGACCTGTGATACCTATTTCAAAAAACTATCTAGCAATGCGCTATAATGACACGTGAGATAGATTGATAATTGTCTCTCAGATTCAATTTAAGCCGATATAATCACAAAAAGCTCTCATTTGCTGACAACTCGACTGGCTATTACTATAAGCGGAGTTCGGATCGATACTATTTGCGGATCTCAAACCGATACACTATCATCGGATCTCGGACCGATACACTATCATCGGATCTCAAACCGATACACTATCATCGAATCTCGGAGCGATACACTATCAATGGATCTCGAACTGATACAAAGCGATCAGCGTAGCTCGGATCAGTACTATTAGCCGAGCTCGGATTGTCCTCTTTGACCATCTGACTTGCAAATCGACTGTTTTAAAGGAATCAAAATACACTTTTAATCAGGAAGTAACTTAATTGGTGATTCGATTGATAATTGATTCGATGATACCTATTTAATGTAGTGTTCTTATTGTTCACGGTACCTGTGTAGCCTATAGAGCAACTAAATTCCTATGTAAATACATTATTTATACCGTATTTGTACGTATGGCGATAAATTTTCGCACTACGACTTTTAATACTTGGATATAAGCTCTTTTACCTCTTGTAATTTCATATGACAGTTACATATAATAACCATATACACTTTTCTATATGAGACATTAGTCGATTTATTTGCAAATCATTTATTTAATATCCTTTTGAATTAATTTATTAATAAATATGTGAACTAAGTTAAAATTATATTGTTTCGGGTATATGAAAAACGCAGTCTTAAATTGTACACCAAATAAATATTTGGTAGAATACTCTTACTACGCTTAAAAGTATGAAGTGACGATTGACACTATATTTTATATATTCATCATTTAAAGATTAATACTTAAACCTCGCTTGCCATTAATACGTTAAGTGTGTGATTTTTTTATGGATTAGGAGGATAAATTAGCAAGTTTGTCCCCGATGGCAGGGATCACCGCTGACATCTCCAACATTATAGGCATTGCAAAAGCATTACTGGCTTATCAAGATTATTTAGATTTCTTATAAAGTTACGTGTTGGGTATACAGACGATAATGTTTAGGCATTATATATTTTAAATCTAGACAACTCACGTAAGTAGTTTAATAGTAATAATAGTAATAAATAATTATTAAGTTGCACCAACAAATTAAACCACATGCATACCTACTACATCGCTGTATTTATTTAAATTCTTAATCATACGAGTAGTAGGCGAATGTGGACCCAACATGGTTTCCATGACAACCTATTGGCTCCTATAGTGGAGGGGTTGCCGGCTGAATTGAATGATCGCAGGTTCGATCCCCACATCGGTATAAATTGTAGCCTGCAGATATTTATTCCGAGTCTGAGTATTACACCGCATTGGACAAGCGAAGTGGGTTAATGTCCGTTCCTCTAGAAATATGGGCTGTGAAATAATATTTTCCATAAAGCTGGAACGAAAGGTGTTAATTTATTAAGAGAAATTCCTTAATTGAGATTATATAAAAAAATGTAGTCTGGCAATTTTATTATTTTACATTGAAATATTTATAAATATATAGGCCCCCAGTATCGCTGGATAGGGATGGTAGAGGATGACTTGCGCAACTGGTAGGAGGTGGCACAAGACAGGGCACGGAGGTGTAAGATCTGTTCGGAGACCAAGATCAATTTTGGGTCGTAGGGCCCAAAGTTGTTGCAAAGTTAGTTACTTAGTTTAAAATATTTAGAAATCAATAAAATATATTATATTCTTATTGCAAAGTGGGTGTGAAAAATAACTTGACGAACGTACGTGTAGTCTTTTTAAAGAATCCTTTTTGCAATTTATAGCAATAAAAATGTTTTTAATGAACATGACGATAAATTTGCATATATGTTTACTTAGGTGGGAGATAAATAATAAACAAAATATTTTAATATATTCAGTATATGTATTTTATTAACTTGATACATTTTGAAGAATAGAGAAAAGTAGTCGGACGTGTTACAGACTTTTACATGATGTGGAAAAGTGGAAAAATACGGTTACAATATTATAACTTTTACTATTATTGTCATAAATATGGATAATTATATATTTTGTTCTACAATTGTTTTATTAAAGATTTAGAAAAGTTATTATGTAATAGACAGATAAACGTGATGCGTTAAATTTATTTACTAGGTAGTAAATAAATAACGAAATAAGGACATATAACCACTAATAACACACAGAAATGATAAACACAATAATAATTATTAATACATTATAACGAAAACTACACAATTCAACTTTGATACTTCTGTTAAACACCTATAAAAGTCGTCAGCCGAAGATTGCATACCAAATATTCATTTCATTTTTATATGTTATTGCTACTTCAAAAATAATTTTATAAGCCAAAAGTAGACTGTACTTTGATTAAAACTTTAAAAAAACTTGGGAATTTCTACTTCACATAAAGAGATTGATTGTAGAAGCTAACTTAAGATATTAAAAAACAACACCTAAAACCGGTTCATTAGACTACTTCTTGGAAAATTCTTTCCGCCCACCACCATTCTATGAAACCAACTACCATCAGTAGTCTTTTCAATCCAGTAGAATATTGAAACCTTCAGAAAAAATCCTAAATAATCTTGATAAGCCAGTAATGCTTTTGCAATGCCTATAATGTTGGAGATGTCAGCGTTGATCCCTGCCATCGGGGACAAACTTGCTAATTTATCCTCCTAATCCATAAAAAAATCACACACTTAACGTATTAATGGCAAGCGAGGTTTAAGTATTAATCTTTAAATGATGAATATATAAAATATAGTGTCAATCGTCACTTCATACTTTTAAGCGTAGTAAGTATTCTACCAAATATTTATTTGGTGTACAATTTAAGACTGCGTTTTTCATATACTTGAGAAACAATATAATTTTAACTTAGTTCACATATTTATTAATAAATTAATTCAAAAGGATATTAAAT